>JAENHJ010000067.1:1655000-2255000 GCA_025330945.1 Mucuna pruriens
GTCCAAAGAGGGACATCATCCAAAGGGGTTCATGTCCAAGGAGACACAATATCCAAAGGAAGACTATGTCGTTGTCGTTGTCGTTATTGTTGTCGTTGTTGTCGTCGTCGTTGTCGTTGTGGTTATCGTTATTATTGTGTGTATCTATTATTATTATTATTATTTTTTGTTTTTACTTTGTTGTGCATTCTTTTCTCGCTTTATTATTTTACGCTCATATGCTACCGTTCGTTTTGTTTCTCTTTTCTTGCTTAATGTTTTGTTATTATTCCTCGTTTACTAAATTTGCTTCATAACTTATAAGAGTAATTGCATGACTTCGAAAAATTGTATGTTCAAGACTTAATTTTATATAAAAAATGTTTTTTTTAACTCTTCCAAGGTGCATGTGTAGTGTTTGAAAATTATAATTTTATAAATTTAATAATTGTTTAGTTCTTATAATATGAGACTATTTTCGTTTTGGATATTTTAATTATTTTTGGTTGTTTTTTTTATCCTCTTAATTTTTCGGATCTTATAACTTTTTATATTATAATTTTAATTTTTCATTAAATTTAACGAACAAAACTTACCGACAGATACCATAATATATAAAAAATATATAAAAGAGACAAAAATGAAAAAAAAACGAAAAAAAGATACTATAAGAACTAAAAAATTATTTAAAAATAAGAATGCCATTTTCAATTATTTTGTTCGAAGACCGCATAGAAAATAAGAATGAAAATTTCAAATATTAAATTTTTTATTATCGTAAAACTTATTTTCTATGATAGAAAAGAAGTTTGAGGGAAGATTCTTCCGGCCATTTCTAAGTCATGAGTTTTCATAACACCAATAATGATGATTTACACTGAACATATAATACCTATTATGGAGATTCATGAATTCTAACCAAAGTCCTGTAACATAGTTTAAATAACTTCAATGCAGGAAGCAAGAATATTTGAACGATTTAATGTAACTCTACAAAAGATAAAGTACATTCTATTTTGATATATTACAGAATTAATCTTATAATATAAATTTTATATAAATTTAAACTTAATTTAACCTTACAAGATGAAAATTATTATTTATTTATATATTCTATTTTAATTGTTCCTTATTCCGCAAACTAAACCGTTGAAATATAAAATTAGCAAAACTAAATATCCACGAAAATTCAACAACAGGTGATACAATGGGTCCAACAAAAGAAATAACTAGAATTTATAAATTTAAAGATAACTTTAATTGTATAGGTTTTTTTAGTATATTTATAATTGATGTAAGATTTTCTATATCACTTAAAAAATTAATTATTTGGAAACTGCGTATACTATGTTAATAGAAAAGTAAATTAAACGACAATTTGCTATCATATAATTTGGAGTTGGTATGAACCAATAATATTTGTTTTTTTTTTTATGTATTTTACCGAATAGTAGTTATATGATTATGAAGCCTTCTGACACAATCTTTTGGATTGTCATAATGACACTTTTGGGTTTTACTTTATTCGTGTATGGGGCCGTGCAAAATTCTTCAATTTTACCATATAGCCCGGAAACAGTGTTGTGAAAAGTTTAGCTAAACACACAAATAAGGCTGCAAGGATACTAAAAAATCTGATTCGATTCTTGATCAGAGTCACCCATGTTTCTTTCTCCTTTTTTCCTACCCTACACACGTGTGTGAGAGTTTGGATTTTATAGATGCATCCTGAGAATGGAATTTGGTTTTACTTTGGCATTAGACTAAGTTGCACATATGTGGAAGGGGACTCAAGAAAGAAATCGCTTTACATACACGACATGAGATGATGATTATACAGAAAGGAGGTGGACACGAAAGAGATTAATTACATACATACATACATAAAACATAAATTAAACCCAGTTACCCAAATTAAAAGGGAAGTTGATTCAAAGACCAATCAAAGATCCTCGTTTAAAAAACTCAATACACTTCTCAGCACACCGTCCTTGCCACTCAATACGCCTCCTGGTCCCCCTGTTCCATTGTCATGGCAAAATCACAACCACAATTTACATTAGAAAATGTCTTAATTTATTTCAAGAAGACGAAATGGTAAAAACAAGTTAACTAACTAACTTTCTTGGGCGTGACGAATTCGACAAACTTCTTCTTGGCCTTGCTCTCGTTGGAAGATTTTTTGCTTTGTTGATCTTGATGGTGCTCCCTCTCCGTTATATATTTCCTTATGTGCTCTCTCACGAACCTGTCATATAAGTACGAAGCTCCTTCGAACTGCGGCAACACCAGCCACGCCACCGTCAACAGCTTCACATCGTACCAAATTGGTATCCTGCATGCCAATTTCAATTTCTTATTCCTACTATACTAATCACCAATTCAAAGCTGCCAATATAATTCCGCACAAATTATTCATTATTAGTTGATTTTATTCCATAGACAGAGATAATTAAATTAAGTTCAAACTCACCACTGTAAGATGGGTTGAAGAACCATTTCCGCGAGGGTGAGGAACGAATAGATGATCCAATAAGCTAGCCATTGCTCGTCATCCAACTTGGATTGGCTCTCTATGGCTACCACCGATGCATACCTATAATAGTAACATTAATTATTACATAATACAAAATTACCACCATATGTCTTTCACTAACCAAAAAATTATGACAACATTTTCGTCAAAATATTAGTCTTAATTTTTTATTTTAGAAAGAATAATTTTATTTTTTATAATTGATTATCCTAATATTTTAAGTTTTATAAAAATAAATCGATATAAAAAAATATAAGTAGACTAATTTTGACAAAATAAAAATAAAAATAAAAGAAATTTGTTGGGGTTGGAGGGGTCGTGAATTAGTATAGAACTTACAAAGGGTACAGTAACGACGCAACTGGCCTGGAAAAAAAGAAACATGAAAATTTTGAATTAGTAGTTTGAGATATAGAGATACATAGAAGCATGATTTATAAGAATAAAAAGTGAAAGAAATATAATAACGTAAATGTTGGAGGTAGCAGAGTGAATGCATACCCAGCAATAGAATGAAGCTGGGTGATCAAGGTCCACAACTTGCCCATATGTGTTTGTATACACTAGTTTGTTTGTACGTGTGAGTGAATCTAAGTGTCCCTTGGATGAAAGAAAAGCACGTTAGAGGGAAGGCTTATAAAATGTTTGTGAAGTGTGGTGGATCATAGAGAGAGGGGGGACAAGGGGCCACGTGGAAGAGAGGGGCAAGTATCGGGTTCTGCCTTAAACGTGTCATGCTTAATCTAGCACCGGCCACATGATGAGAGATCGCCTCATCCAATGTTATTTGTTTATTTAATAATATTTACCTCATTTTTTGCGAAAGTTCCTTGCCCAAAGCACAAGCCACGTGTGAACACTTTTTAACGGATGCCGGTCGGTGACACGTGTTGATTATGTGACTCCTGAATCCTGATGTGATGGCTGATTCTATCTCTTGTGGGGTGATGCCGTGGATGACGGTAGAGAAATCACGGATAAAAGACTTGCACTTGCTATGTGTTGGTGTTGATTTACTCATAAAGCTGAAAAATACTCGACTAATTATTACGACTGAATCTCACTGACACAGTCTTGGGCAAAGGGAAAGACTCAAAGTGACAAATTTCTTTTTGGGTTGGCCCAACGATACATTGATAGAAGATTAATGTTTTTGAAAGTCCATGTATGTAAAGTTGAGTTACAAACCTTTTATCAAAGTCCAGTTTATTTGATCCATGAAATGCCATACCACATGTGACCCTTATAAAATGGTCCAAGAAGAAAAAAATCATGTCACTCTTGGTCCAACTCTAATTTAGTTATCTCCCTCCCAACCATTTCCCACTTTTGAAAAAGAAAAAAAGGACAAATGCTAATAATTAAAACAACTAAAAGTAAAATATTTTTATTAATATATTATTGATATACTCTTACAGTAGTTTCTAATATGTCTATAATGGTGTTTTAATGAAACCCTTTTATATTAATTTTTAATCAATACTCTTAATATATTGGTTGTAAGACTAAAAAAAAACTTTTGGACCGATGAAGAAAAGGCCCTTTCCCTTTCTATTTTTATTTTTGAATATTGTTGAACATTTTTCCTTTCAAAATTTTATTTTATATTCACTTTGTTTATTTTTTTAAAATATACTTCATTATACAAGGCAATTATCTAATCGAATTTTCACTAAAAAAAAGTGTGAAAAAAATACACTTACTTTTTTTTTGAGATTTTTTAAAATATACTCATCTTTTGTCAGTTTTTAAATAAATATTGACTTTTCTTGGATGATATTACAGAAGTGATATATATATATATATATATATATATATATATATATATATATATATATATATATATATATATATATATTATTAAATAAAATAAAAGGTGCAAGTATTACTTTAATAAAATATAAGATGTCGATTTAAAAATTAAAAAAATATTAGTGTCATTTAAAAAATATTTCAGGAGAAATGAGTGCGACATCTCCAAAATAATTTCCTCTAAAAAAATATACATGTAAAAAAAAAAACTTCGAACAATATGATTAAGTAACCTAGCTATAAAAATAGTTAGACTTTTGTTGGTTAGAGTAATGCAAGATGTTCCTGAATTAAAAAAAAATATTTAGCGGACCAAAATAGTATTATTTTAAAACTCAAACTACTTTTTAAAACTAAAATTAGTAAGGATTCTTTTTTTTTTTTTTAACTTTAATTGCCGACAAGATAGGCATGATTCATGTACACATCACTTCTAGAAAATCGACATTTGAAAACTTTGGTCATTAAGTTCCTAGTCTCGCCAAATGCTACTTATTGTGGCGAATTAATGTCGTTATGACCTATGCAAAATTCAGTAACAATTGATGTATAAATTATCAAGATATTTTCAAGTCTCTTGAACTGAAATTTATTGAAAATAATAAATTTTAATAAATCTTCCGTCTCATTTAGTAAGTCTTTATTTTAATTTTGTAATTTTTAATAAATTTTACTAAATATAACAAAATAAATATTAAAAAATGTATTTGTTTTCGTAAAAAATATTAAATAGTGTGCTAGTGACCTTTTATCTAACCTTGTTGTATCTAGGTTATATTTGTGCACTAATGTACTGATTTTAATGCAATATCAATAAAGTTCAGAGAGCAATCAACGACATGCTTTATATAAGTTTAAGTTGAATTACTATCAATGGATGTGTGTGCATAAAATAATTGAAAAGAGGTATTGCATGTTATATGATTCTATGTTATTTGCACTTTGCAGTTTTATGACTTGACATAGGTGGTTTACGATAATGATGGTGTAATTCTCCCGAAAATGGTATTTTAAGACTTTTTAGGTCACATAATGTGAGAGTTTAAAAGCGATCTAACCCATCGGGTAAGGGGATTTATCAGAGTTTAAGGGGCTAGTTAGCCTACACATTTATAAATAAAATCAATTAAATACAGAATATTTACAAAAATTTATAATTTTTGATAAATTATAATCACCACTAAAATACAGCTCTCATAGATTATTTTGTTAAAAAATATTATTGCAAGATAAGTCGTGATAAGTCATGATGAGGTTGACGAGAAAGAGAATTAGAAATTCATGGTTTCTCTCGAGAAAAAAGAAATGAATTTTATGAAGTCGTCAACGACGTTTTTAAGGAAAACGTAAGAAAATCTTAAAAGGGATAAGACCGATCTTTCGAAATCAAATTTAAGGTTCGGGAGTTGGTTATACGTAGGGAAGGTGTTAGTATCCTACGACGTCCGTCCTAAGACAGTTACCTTAATTGGACACATGAAATTTATTATGACTTCAAAATTATTACTTTCACCTTTTGAGCACTAACAAGATCATATGTTGTGTTGGGAAACAGCAATACCTATTCCCTCCTCTGTGAACGTAAAATGGGCACTATGCGGAAGCGAAAAAATAACTAAATGAGTAGAGGGAAGATGACACCAGAATTTTTACGTGGAAAACCCTCTCGGGAAAAACCACGGGACCTAGTCCAGTAAAAGATCTCCACTATAAAAGTAGTATTACAAAATGTTTCTCTCAATCTCTGAGGATCTCTCAATGAATCTCACCCTCTCGGGTGGTATACAAACCTCTCTGTATATCTCTCTCTCTTTCTCTCAAAGAGAAATACAAAAAAGACACTCTAACTCTCTTAGGGTTTCTTCACTTGGATGTGTGTCTCTATCTAACCCCTTCTCCTCTTATAAAGAGAAACCTAGCGGGCTTGAGAGTATTGGGCTTTTGTCCACATAGTTGGGAGCCCAAAAATAACCCAACATGTTCATCCCCCAAGCATTGTGACTTGTAAACCACAATTAAGGAGGGAATTCCAACATGTTGTTATTGGGAGAGGAAAAATATTTTTTGTTTTTTGAACATGACAAAAGTTGCCTCTTGCTCCTACGTATTTCTTAAGGCAATGGAAAATTCAAAATTTATAGGTCAGTTTCACTTTCTCCAAATCTTTCAAGGAGATCTACTATCATTATTGTGGTGGTTCCTCACAGACCTTTATTAAATGCGGATGTGCTTTCATGGTATTCTTTTCCATAAATGCTACGAAATCTTCATTGAATGCAGAGGTGACCCATAGCATCTCCCTTCTAAGCTTTGGTCAAGAACGCTCCTTGCCATCGTTATTGCTTGTGAGGGTCAGAGTCAAGATGATTTTTTTTTCTGAAAAGTGGAGGACAAAATTGAGTGTCAACAAATATATTGCTATTATTTATCTTCTCACGTTTATACACTAATAAATAAATATTCCAATAAAATACGAGTCAATCTTTACATATTTGCTTTACAAATAGGGATGATAATGTATAGGATTTTGGTAGGATATTATAGTGCTCATCTTACAAGCATGTTTAAACAAATATCCATACCCACCTCTATATCTCTGAGGTAATCAATATACTTGTTGAGTACTTATATCCATCCATACACTTGTTACTTGCATTTTACATATGTGTAAATTTAATATATCAATAAAAATATTAATTAAAATTTGATAAAACTAAATTAAAAATTTGTTCTTAAATAATCCAAACATTACATTAAAAAACATTCAAAAACATAAGTTATAACCGAACAATATTAAAAATATAATCATTAGAAACTTGAACATCATGTACTACTTACTTTGAAGGAAGCACTTCATGATTAATTTACATGAAAGAGTAAACAACAAAAATTATATTATGCACTAGATCATAAACGATACAAATTTATACTAGAACATTAAAATAGTACGAGCAATACAAATATATACTAGAGCATAAAAAGCATCAAACTGCAACATATTAGTTTAGTTTCGTATATAAACAATCAATAGAATTACATTTAGACTAGCATGTCTATAAAGAGGTTTGATCTAATTTTTTTTAATTAAACATATTGAGATGCAAGTGCAAGCTAGGACTAATTTTTATCCATACAACTATAGTTCCAAAATTTCAATAGAACCATATTTTGACAATACTTTGTTTTACAATTTTAATAATTAAATTAATAATTAATAAAATATATACTTATATATATAAGATATTTTAATTAAATATATATATATATATATATATATATATATATATAATATAAGTGTGAGCATGAGGTGTAACACCCGTACTTAAATCCATCTTCATTAAAATTTGTGAGTACGTACTTGCTCCATGACCCACCCCAATAAGTAAATATTTACTCAACCCATTTGCAAATATTTTTGCAAATACTCATAGGACCCAAGTATAATTTATCATCCCTATTTACTGGTTATATATAATTTAAATTCAATTCGTTTAAAGACCTCATTGGTATTCCTGTTGTGCAACTTTTCATAATAATTTCTTTGGCCTAATTTTTTTATGCAATTCAAAAACATCTTTTATTTAAAAGATGAATATTAATTTAACTGTAGGGCATTTGGTTACAGTTTAATGTTATGGAAAATCAAGGTTTAAAATAAATTTGAGAGAATTTTTTTTTAAGTGAAAGAGTTATATATTCAGTCTTTTGTCAATACATATGGTACTTTTGTTTTATAAAAACTAATAACATATATATATATATTTTAATAATTTTAAACTAAACCTTTGGTTGTTTTACTCTTAAGTTGATTCTGTAGAAAATTATTGGTGCATAATCACATCCAAATCTAAATGATATCTTGAGAGATAAAGTGAGAGAAGATAAAGAAATGTAGGTATAATATGTAATATGATGTAATAGAAAGAAATATTGAGAGAAATTAAATTATAGATATTGATGAGGTATTTGAAATGATAAATAATGTTAGAAATAATATTTTTTCTAATACTTTTTGTTATTTTTATTATTAATTAAAATTTATTAAAAATTTAAATTTTAGTGACCTTTATTTTTAAATTAGAAGAGAAACAAGAGAAACATGACAAATTTATATTTTTATTAAATTTCAAGTAATAATAAAAAAATATTAAAAAAAGAATGAAAGAGAAAGTGTGATTAGCATTCCGTTAATGCTCGTTATGTTATATACTACGAAATGTTATTTGCGAATGTACAAAAAAAAATTGTATAAAAAAGAAACGTTATGTACGAAGAAGCAACCAAAACATGTGGCACACAACATGACTGTTTCTCCTAACTGATTCATTTTTAAAGATAAAACAAAAAAATATCAAACGTGACAAACGATATCCCCAAAATACTTTCGTGTGCATTATTAATTCAGCATTTATTTTTCATCTTTTGAACACGTTAATTAATTAGTGACACATCTCGTCACTAGACCCGGTGAGGGAACAGCATGTATAAATTAGAAGCATGGCTAGAAGCAAACATCAAAATTTTACTTTTTCCATGTTGTATTCAACTGTGCCTTCAAATTTCTCGTTGAATTCAGCCATGACATCAATGGTGGCACCCATCAACATCGGGCTACAATTTCGAGGAAATTGGTGCAATGACAAGAAGAAAATTATAGACAAGGCAGGGGAGTTTTTGAAGCACAGCTTTAAATCCTCATGCAATACTAATGCATTCAACAATAAACGAAGATTTTCATTGCTGGTGACTGCAAGTTCTCATTGTAGTCCTTTGGGAATTGCCACAAACAATGAAATGGAACATACAGTCCTTGATACCTTCTTTCATGGAAGTTTTGTGGAGGACAGGTTTGTATATAGGCAGATTTTCTTTATCAAGTCTTACGAAATTGGCCCAGATAAAACTATCACCATGGAGACACTAATGAATTTTCTCCAGGTTAGCTTCAAAATTCTTGCATACTTTTAGCTGAATATACCGTAACCGCGGATTTGTAATGTTGCATTTGAAGTTTTAGTGTTTGTTTTGGTAATTTTTTTTTAAGTATTTATACGAAGAAAAAATAAGAAGAAATTTTTTTTATAAGATAAAATTAACATAAGTTAATTTATAGAAGTTTTATTATTTTAGTTTATCTAAAAATTGATTTTTAACTTATATATATATAAGCTATTTTTAGTTTATGGAGATATTTTTTTGTTTTATCTTCTTAATTTTCTCTTTATCAGTGTTTATACAAAAGTTTATTCAAACAAGTTTATATCTTTTCATTTGTGATTATCCCAAAATACATTTGCAAGTTCATACCTTTTCATTGCGATTATCCCAAAATACATTGTGAACACTTAATTTTATCCTAACCTTTTTACTCAAAATATCAAATACAAGAAGTAAATATGACAAATTTGAAAAAAAATAAATAAATAACAATAAGAACTCCCTAGCCTAGTTCTTTTGTTGGGCGTCCAGAGGAGCCAGCTCTTTTGTTGGGCGTCCAAAGAAGCCAACTTTTCTGTTGGCCATCCAAAGGGCTTAGCCTTTTGCTGTGCGTCCAAAGGGCCTAGCCCTCTTGCGTTGCATCCAAGATAAAAGCCTAGTTCTCCCTAGTCCAACTTCCTCTCCTACTAAGCAGCTGCCATGTTCTGCTCATCACCAACAAATCAACCAATTACGTAGGAGAAATGAGCAAATGGACGACAGACGTTCAAAGGAGCAGGTGACCTACTTCACAGCGACTGCACCTACACAACTTTGAGATGTGACAAATGCATGCGCTAGTTAGCGTTACAGCAATGCGTCCAAAGGAGATGCATCTCCCATCTCTTCCTTCTTCACTTCACGTTTACACTACTCACGTATACATTACTTTGCTTTGGTTCTTGCAATCCCTGCTGTCAAGGCACCAGAAAACTTGCTACCATACTCTATTTTTGAAAAAGCTTATCACAAGTGGCCAACTTGTAAGAAAAAGCAGTCAAATTAGATTAAAAATCAATATGTGAATGTCTATAAATTAGATGTGAACCAGGTTCACCAAAGGGAAAAAGGAGGGGAAGGAGGGGGAAGAACAAAGAAAAAAAATCAGAGACAAAAGGAGGTGAACAAAAATCTGAGGAGGGGAGAAAATAGAAAACAAAAATTGAGACAAGGATTATGAGAGAAAAAGACACAGCACGAGGTAGGCAGTGAAAAAACTCATTTGCACAAACTGATATTGCTAATCCCCTTGTTTTCTTTACTTGTTATGAGTGCAAATTCTCTGATTTCACACCCATGTAGTTTAATTCCATTACCTTTGGACACCTTTTTAGGTGGCTTATTCTCTCTTTTTTCTTCTTGTTGTTTACTGTTATATGCTTTTTTCATTTCACCTATATTATTTGTCCATAGCCTTTGGATACATCTTCAATGAGTGACTCCTTTTTCTTTTCTGTTATCTATTGTTATTTGGTGTTAGTTGTTTATATTTCCTGTTTGTCCATGCCCTTTGGATGTAGAGCCTTTGATGACCCTTTTTTTCTTTTGCTTATTTGCTATGGTCTCTATTATCCCTGTTGTTCGTCCTGCTTTGGACGTGGAGCCTTCGACAACTCTCTTTTTTCTCTTTTCCTTTTTCCGTTACCTACAGTTTACTGTACCTCTTCTATTAATCCATGCCTTTGGATGCATGAGCATTTGGATAATTTCTTTTCCTTTTTCTACTATTTGTTGTTATCTATTTTTCCTGCTCGTCTATGCCTTTGGACGAAAGAGCCTTTGAGTGACTCCTCTTCATTTTTTTACTATCTGTTGTTATTTGGTTTTTTTGTTCGTCCATGCCTTTGGACGCAAGATCCCTTGAGTGACTCCTTTTCTTTTTTGTAATTTGCTATTATTTGTTTTTCCTACTCGTCCAAGTCTTTGGATGCAAGAGCATTTGAGTAGTTCTTTTCCTTTTTTTGCTACCTACTATGATCTGTTTTTCCTATTCGTCCATGCCTTTGAACGCATGAGTCAATGAGTGACTTCTTTTTTCTTTTCTGTTACCTATTGTTTACTGTACCTCTGTTGCTCGTCCATGCCTTTGGATGCAAGAGCCTATGAATGACTCCTTTTCCTTTTTTTTGCTACTAGCTGATATTTGTTTTTCCTATTCGTCCATGCCATTGGACGTAGGAGCCTTCAAGTGACTCATTTTCCTTTTTTGCTACTTTATCTATTATTAGTTGTTTACATTTCCTATTCATCCATGTCCTTGGACAGAGGAGCCTTGAGTGGCTTATTTTCCTTCTTCTACTACCCAATATTATTTACATTCTCTATTTGTCCATGCCCTTTGGACACAGAGTCTTTCACGCCTTTTTTTCTTTTGCTTGTTTGCTATTATTTGCTATTTTTTAGCTACTATTTGTCCATGCCATTGGATGCGAAGCCTTCAACGGTTCCTCTTTTTTTGCTTGTTGTCATTTGCTATTTAACCTACTATTCGTCCATGCCTTTGGATACAAAACCCTTGATAACTCTTTCTTCTTTATCTTGTTTGCTGCTCTTTATTGTTACCTCTACTGTTCTAGTCCTACTTTGGACACAAAGGCTCTTTGGACACCCATTTAGGTAGTCCACTCCATTTCATTTATTTCCTTAGTTTTCCAGCCATGCTTTGGATGCCCACTTGGGTAGATCATTTCCATTTGTTTTGCTTAATATTACAACTTTGCCTTAGATGCAATTGCTCTTTGGAGGTGCCCTATGCAGTTCACTCCATTCCATTTATTTTGCTTAGTATTCTAACCATGCTTTGAATGCATAGACTCTTTGGATCTTTGAATGCATAGACTCTTTGGATGTCCCCTGGATAGTCCACTCTATTCCATTTATTTTGCTTAATATACCATTCTTGCTTTAGATGCACATGCTCTTTAGACGTCGTTTGGGCAGTCCACCCTATTCCATTTATTTTGCTTAATATTATAGCTCTCCTTTATACACAGAGGCTCTTTGGGCACTCCCTAGACAGTCCACTCCATTCCATTTATTTTCTTATTATTCTAGTCATGCTTTAGACTCATAAGCTCTTTAGACGTCCCCGTGAGCATTCCATTCCATTCCATTTATTTCCTTAGTATTTCAGTCATGCTTTAGACACATGGGCTCTTTAGAAACCCCTTGGACAGTCCACTCCATTCCATTTATTTTGCTTAATATTCTAGTCTTGCTTTAGACATCTAGGCTTTTTGGACGCTCCCTGACCAACCCACTCCATTCCATTTATTTCCTTCGTATTTCAGTCTTGCTTTAGACACATAGGCTCTTTGGACGCACCCTAGGCAGCCCACCTCATTCCATATATTTTGCTTACTATTACAACCCTACTTTATATGTAAAGGCTTTTTCAACACCCCTTGGGAAGTCCACTCCATTCCATTTATTTTTTTAGTATTCTAACCATGCTTTAGACGCATAGGCTCTTGGGACTCCCCTTGGATAGTTCACTCCATTCCATTTATTTCGCTCAGTATTCCATCCTTTCTTTGGACACACAAACTCTTTAGATGCCCCCTAGGCAATCCACCCTATTCCATTTATTTTGCTCAGAATTCCAACTTTACATTGGACATAAAGGCTCTTTGGACGCCACCTGTGTAGTCCACTCCATCCCATTTATTTTCCTTAGTATTACAACCTTGCTTTAGATGCATAGGCACTTTGGACGCCTACTTGGGTAGTCCACTCCACTTCCATTTATTTCCTTTGTATTCCATCCTTACTTTGGATGCATAGGCTCTTTGGATGCCCACCTGGGCATTTCACTCCATTCCATTTATTTTCCTTATTATTACAACCTTGCTTTAGATGCATAGATCTTTGGATGCCCCTTGGGTTTATTTCTTTACTACTCCAACCTTGCTTTGGATGCATAGACTCTTTAGATACCCCTTGGACAACCCACTCCATTTCCATTTAGCATTCAAGCCCCCTTTTGGACATGTCCCCTCTTTGGACACAATCCCCTTTGAACATTGTCCCTCTATGAACACAATCCTCCTTTGGACATAGTCCCTTTTTGGACAATGTCCCTTTTGGATGCAGTCCGCCTTTGGATGCTATCCCTCTTTGGACGTTGTCCCTTTATAGACGTAGTCCCCTTTGAACACTATCCCTCTATGGATACAATCCTCCTTTGGATATGGTCCCCTTTGGACGCTATCCCTCTTTAGTCATTGTCCCTCTTGGATGTAGTCTGCTTTGGTTACTATCCCTCCATGTATGTAGTCCTCCATTGGACGCAATCCCTTTTTGGGTGCAGTCCCCTTTGGATGAAATTTGCCTTTGGATGTTGTCCCTCTTTGGACGCTGTCCCTGTATAAGCCGTAGTCCTTTTTGGACTCAGTCTCCTTTGGACACAATCCTCCTTTAGACGTTGTCCCTCTTTGGACGGCTCTTGAGTCCTTTGGGTGCATTTCCTCTTTGGATGTTGTCCCCTTTGGACATTCTTTTTTGGACATAAATTTGTTTTAGCATATTAATCTTTTGTCTTAATTATTTTCATGATAACCATTTTATATGTCCTTTTTATTTGGTTATTGTCAAAATCTTTTTACAAAAATCATTAATAGCCGTTTTGGATACATTTCTTATTTGGTTATTAAGTCCAAACTAAAATTCATAAACAAATACTTACCATCTACAAAAACTATGTAACTTTGAATTCTCTATTGCACCGAGAGATATGTAGGAATAAGAAATCCCTGTTGTCAAGTTATATATATATATATATATATATATATATATATATATATATATATATATATATATATATATATATATATATATATATATATATCTTTTTAAACAATAAACTCAATTGTTTTACTCATAAAATAATCTTCTTTTTATTCAAAGGGTAAAAGTAATTTTTTCAAAGATATATTATCGACTCCTGAACTTAAATTTGATTTCAATGATCATTATTTTCTTTTAAAGATTTTTTTCAAATGTTTTTTTTGAAAAACAAAACATTGATGACAACTCCTCTGATTCTTTTTCTTTTAAGTAGGTGTTTGAAACTGGGTCAGGTGAACACAATGACATGTAGACGTACTCCAAACACACTAAAGTGTGTCAGCTGTTATCAATGTCAATATTTACTTGATAAATGATCGAATCTACAAGTAAAAGGGCCACTCAATTTCAGACAATTCCCTTGCGATGAGAATGTACGGAAAAAAGTGCAAAACAAAGCTATTGACGTGTGTAAAAAAAAAAGTGTGAAAAATCACCGTGGTTCATGATCATAATATCATTGCTACACTTTAAGACATAATATTTTGAAACACTTGATAAGTAGTGCATTAATGAACCAGAGGAATGAAAAATAGTCTCCATGATCTGCATATAAAATGGTTCTGCAGGAAACTGCTCTAAACCATGTCTCCAGCTGTGGGGTAAGTCAGAACGATTTTGGAGCTACTCACGAAATGAACCTTCGCAAACTCATTTGGGTTGTTACTCGCATTCAGGTTCAAGTGCATAGATATAGCAAATGGTAAGTATCTATTTATATATATATACACGATATTCCTGCTTCTTATACTACTTTTAAAGCTATTGTACAAAGGACTTATTAGATAATTTTTTTTATAAATCATTATAAGAAAAAAATAAAATCAATTTATTTCATAAACTAAAATTAACTTATAAATAAGTGAAAAATAAAATTTTGGAGAAACTAATATAAAGTAATTTTACAAATTAATTTATATATAAATTAATTTTAGTCTATAAATTTTTCTATTATTATTTTCTTTAAGTTCTTATAAAAAAAAAATTATCTAACTAACCAAGGTAATTTTAATATGATTTAAATTTTTAAGGAATACATTGATTGTTTGCTTAAAGAGAAAAACATAAATACGACAGGAGGGATGAAATTGAGGTTGAAAGTTGGTTTGATGTTGCTGGAAAGAATGGGACACGAAGAGATTGGATAATAAGGGATCATTTTACCAAAGAGATCATAGCAAAAGCAACCAGGTGCAGTTAAAATAGTTCATCCTTTTGAGTTTTCATTATTACTAACTAACCAGGTGCAATTCAAAATTTACTTGGTGCATGCAGCACATGGACGATGATGAATAGAGAAACAAGAAGATTATCCAAGATGCCTGAAGAAGTTAGACAAGAACTTGCTCCTTTCTACTTTAATAGGCTTGCCATTGCCAGGGAAGAAATAGATCGTCAGAAGATACACAAGCTCACCGACGCCACTAACGAGAGTTTTCGATTTGGGGTGACTGTAAGTTTCATACACATATTTTTAGATTCAATAATATCCCATTAATTTCCCTTATTTAACACACTTCACTTGATCCCCTTCTTCGTCAAGGGCTATAAAATTTCATCAGTCCCACATTTGGATTATCTTTTACATCATTATGTTGACTCCTTTTTATCTGCATGCAATCCAGCCAGGGTGGAACGACATGGATGTTAACCAGCATGTTAACAACGTAAAATACGTCAGATGGATATTAGAGGTACTTTACATATTAGACAAAAAAAACTTGCAAGCTGTGAAAAAATTATGTATATGCCTCAATGGTGGTGGTTAGTTAGAATGCTTAAATTGATTGAATTCGGTGGATTAATCACTTCAACCCTTAGAACGGATATTGAGTTATTTTAGGTTGAAATTTAGATTTCATCCTTCAATTCTCAGGATGATACATTCTAAAAAGTATTTATAATAAAACAAATTTATAAGATAATATTTTTGTAATTGTAATATTATATTTAAATTATTTATATTTATATTTATATTTTATTTATTTATTTAGGGAGTGTCATTCAATTCATTCTATAATATTAAGTGATAGCTGGACTTTGTTTTTGACTAGTAATATTGTTAGCAAACTAGCTAATTTGATCTCTTAATAAAGTCACTCACGATTAACATGCAAAGTAAGAGGAGTTAACCATTTTGGCTTTGTTGATTTGGTTGGTTCAGAGCATGCCAAGAGAAGCATTAGAAGATTATAAAATGAGAAGCATGACTTTGGAGTTTCGGCGTGAATGCACTCAATCAGATTTGTTGGAATCAATGAGTAGTCCATCTTCAAGCGTGATTGGTGTCTCTAATAATAACTCTGTTAACAGAAAACCCGACTTGCAATATATACACCTACTTCGTCTGCAACACAATAAAGCGGAGTTAGTCCGAGCCAGAACAGAATGGCATCTTAAGCAAAACCACAAGTGACGGGGTTATTATGATGATAATTGTGGTTGTTATTCCGATTGCTATTTCGTTGTAATTATAAAAAAGTTACTAATAATTGTGACAAAATTCAAGTCGCCGGTACAATAATGCATATAAGCGATGTGTACAAGAAACCATATGTATTTGACCCAGCGATACAATTGTTTTCAAAATGTATAACATATAATATATGTTAAATAAATATATATATATATATAAATTTTAAAAATAAAATTAGTGACTAATTTAGCGACCGAAATTATAACATCAAAATATAATTTTAAGAAAGAATTATTAGCGATCGAAGAGCAAAGGAAAAAATTGAATTTTGCAACCGAATTAGCGATCAAATATAAAACGTAAAAAAATAATAAAAAAAGAAATTATTAGTGTTGGAATAAAAAGGGAAAAAGTTGAATTTTGCGATCGAATTAGCGACCGAAATTCAAAAAAAATAAGATCATCAAAATAATTAAAAAATTATGATTAGAGACAGAATTAGCGACAAATATTGAAATAATAAAAAACGAATTAGCAATCGAAGAATAATGTTAAAAAATAAAAAAAATTTATTAGCGACTAAAAATAAAATGTAAAAAATAATGTAAAAAGAATTATTAGCGATAGAATATATTTTTAAAAATTTTAAATAATAAAATAAACTTTTTTAAAATTTAAAATAATAAAATAGCGACTGAATTTATTTATTTTTAAATAAAATTAAATATAATAGCAAGTGATATAGAGACATAATCTTTTTTTAAAAATTTAAAAATAATAAAATTGCGACCAATTTAACGACTCATTTATTATTTATTAATTTAAAATAAAAAATATTAACGACCAATTTTCAAAAATTCGAAAATCTTTTCCTTCTCTTTTTTTTCCACTTTTATTTATTTAAACACTTTTCCCCTCCCTTCCTATACCTTTCACTTATTCTCTCCTCTTCTTTCTCTCTTCTACCACCGCCACCTCTTCTCCCTCCCCTCCCACCCCTCCCTCCCTTCACTCTCCTCCTTCCATTATTTGTCCTCTCTCTCTTCTCTCTTCCCATCACTTCCTCTGATAGGCCTCCTCCCTCCTCCAACCACCACCCAACCGATTGCCACCCGATTTAGTTAAAAATAAATAGTTTTAGCGACCGAATTAACGACTAAATTATTTAAAATAAAAATTTCAACTTAGAGATCACATTAGCGACCACTTTTTTAACCACCAAAATTCAAACTTAGAATCAAATTAGCACTAATTCAGTCACTAAGTCATTTAGTCACCAAAATCTAAAATTAGCGACTGCTTTTTTTTTAGTTTAGTGACCAATTTGATGGTCGCTAACTTCAAATTTTTTGTAGTACTAGCCAACATCCTCATGGTTATTTGTTTAGTGACATCGACATAAGATTGTTCGCCAAAAATCCCAGACAAATAAAATACCTTGCAATGGTAGTAAGCTACTTCACCAAGTGAGTTAAGGTGGAACCTTTAGCAAAAATAACTTTGAAGAACCTTGTCCAGTTGATGTTTCATTTCATTATTATTCATTTCAACTTGTCCCAAACCATGGTATTAGATAATGGCATCGAATTCGTAGATAAACATTTTTGACATACCATAAAGGAAACCAAGGTCAAATAACACTTCATGCATTACAAAAAATTGACTGTTTAGTAGCTCCTAAAATCAGTTGCTAAATGCATTAGCAATTGATTGCAAGTAGTCGCAAAGCTCTAGTCGTTAAGCCACTTTGCAATCGAATAATAGTCGGTCGCAAATTTGCGACCAAAAATTTTCATATAAGAAAACGACATTATTACTTACGATTTTGGTCATAGTTGTGATACTAATTTTAGCCATCGAATATTCTTTTGCTAAAATTTTTAATAAAAAATGAAATATAATTATGTTTTTTCGTTGCTAAATTGATTGTTATAGAAATATTATTTAAAAAAATTGTTTTCGATTGCTAAATCGGCTGCCGTAAAATTGACAAAATGAAAAAAAATGTTTCGGTTGCTATGTAGTGGCCAAAGTGATACTTGTATTTTTCGGTCTCTAATTTTGCTTGTTTTTTATTTAAAAAAAACATTATTTACGTTTTAGCGACCAAAATTTTTTATTGCTAATTTTATAACTTCTTTAAATACATATTTGTAATAGGTAATATATAATTTTAACCTGCCAAATAATTATAAATAATCAAAAGCTTAATCACACTATAAAAAACAAAGGATAAATAAATTTCAAAAATAGTATGTCAATAACTACAATTAACAATTATATATAAAATCATTAGCAATTAAAAGTACCAACAAAAAATATAATATTACAAGATCAAAATAAGCATGCAATTTATGGTCCTTTAGTGCATCATCAAGATAACTATCCTAAGTATTGTCAATGTGATCCTCATTATTATATGGTGGAGTGAGATTTGATATAGTTGATTTAAGCTACACGTGTTGTAAAATAAATTACATTTGTTGATTTTTTTGTCACCTTTTTTTCTCCTCATGATTATGCATCAATTGCACCACATTTTCCTCAAGTGACTTCTCCTTAACTTCTTTTGCAATAAGCTGATTATTCAATTTATAAATTGTCTCGTACATCTCTTTTAGTTGTTCTATCATTGGCATCTCAATAAAATTAGGCTGAATACGTGTTGAGCGGATGAACTTGTTGCTTATTCTGCCAAGTCCATATACGTTCCCTTTTCCATTCTTACCTCCAACAATGTCGTAATATTATCATTGATAAAGGTAGAAGAGAAGTTATTTGCATATGTGCCTTCCTCCATGGCACATTGTTGGAGTTCTTCTCGACGTTGTTGATATTTCACCTTCAAAACAAAGTTGAATATTAATTTTTACTTTTATTATCACTTAATAAAATATAAATTAAAGTTTAAAAGCTAAAAGATTAAATTTACAGCAAGTTCATGAGTTTTATCATTGACTCATTTTTCTATCTTTAATTTTTTTTGTTTTCTCCACCACCATCCAAGCACTTGGTGGCCATTGAAGCTCTTTAGCCTACATAAATTTAAACAAAATTTCAAATTGTAATATACCCAGTCAATTAAATTGAATTTAAAGCAATTAAGTAAAATAAAAAGCAAATAAAATTACCATTTTTTCATAGTCAGCTACAGTAGATATAGACCTACCACAATATGCTAAGGGTTGCTTATCAATAGCTCGATTTTCCTTGGCAATAGATCTCTTGTTCTAGAAATCTGTAGAACCCCAATGTTGGTCCAAGACTCCTCAGACATTGGTCGAAATCCAAATTGCATTACCATTCCTAATCTTGTTCATTGCATTTTTCATATTGTAATACAACATGCATCCTTTTGGACAACAATCAATTATTTGTAACCATTATGTTACCTTTAGGGATCGTCTCACCCATAATTTGTGATTAATTAAATTAGATTGAGATTTTTAACTTAATCTCAATAATTTCATTCTAATTCAATTCTTTTTTTTTAAGTTGAATTAAGTTGGATTGAATCATTTAAAATATCGTGATAGCTGTAGCTGGTTTTGACCTGTAATATTGTCAGCAAACTGGCTACATTTTATCTCTTAATAAAAAGTCACTCATAGTATAGTTGTGCAGTGTTATAAAATTTGTTAATTTGGTGATGATTAACAAGCAAAGTAAGAAGAATTAAGCATTTGGCTTGTTGATTTGGTTGGTTCAGAGCATGCCAAGAGAAGCATTAGAAGATTATAAAAAGAGAAGCATGACTTTGGATCGGCGTGAATGTACTCAATCAGATTTGTTGGAATCAATGACTAGTCCATCTTCAAGTGTGATTGGTGTCTCTAATGACAATTCCGTTTACAGAAAACCGGACTTGCAATATATACACCTACCTCGTCTACAACACAATAAAGAGTAGTTAGTCCGAGCCAAAACAGAATAGCATCTTAAGCAAAATCACAAGTGATACGGTTATGATGGTTAATTTTAATTGTGGGTGTGATTCCGGTTTAAAAAGTTACCAATAATGGCGAGAAAATTCAGCTGCTACACATGCCACAATTAAAAATCATCACAAATACATATTATGAAAAGATACTTAGATACTATACGTGTATCTCGGATATGATATGTATTCAATACGACAATATACGATTGTTTTATAAATATATAAGATACAATATCTTTAAAATACATATCTAAATATATATACAGGGACAGATGTAAGGGAGCAAACGTGAGCCTTGGCCTGCCAATTCCAATGGTGAAATTAGCTTTCTCTACGATAACTATCTCCGGTGTCTATAATTTGAGATTGGGTTTCTCTAGGTGAGACTTTGCTTTTGTCAGATTAATCTTTCTAGTTATATTATAAACATTTTTATATATTCGCAATCATTTTAAGAGACATTCTTTTAGTATTAGTGACAAAACGAGGACAAATCAATAATATATATTGTATTCCATGGTAATACTTAATATATTTTTGTCCTATAGAATTTAAAAATGTTGGGTATCTCTTCCATTTTATATATTTTTGAAAAATAAAAAAGAGTAAAACTTTCAAAATCAATAACCTCACACAGTTATACAATTTGAGAATGCATATCCACTACTTGAGTTGTCTTATGATAAATATGAAAGAACAACACCTGTAAATCTTGAATGAACATATATATTTTTTATATCTAATTAATACTAAGTTATAATCGGAATAATTTATAAAATATATATAAAATCAAATTTCGAAGTGCAATTCAATAGAATGTTTATATTAACTATTCGACAATCTAAAAAATCTACATAAGATAGTTATTACATCTTTTAAAAAAATTAAAAATAATTATAACATTTCCTTTTTATTAAATAACCAATATCCTATAAATTATAAAAATAAAATATTATTAGAAATAGAACTTTTTTATAATAGAAATTTTTACTATGTTTTTATTTTATTATTATCATTTGAAATAAAAATTAATTTTAATTTAGTTTTAGGTATAAAAATAGTAAATATTTTTTAAAACATTTGTTAAATTTTAAATATTTAAATAATTACAAATTAACAAAAAAATGGCCTCCATTTGATAGATGTATGGAATCGTCCTTATGTATAAAATTTTATAAAACATAATAAATATATCATTTCAATTTTGTAAATCTAAATTAAGAATATATTTCTTCTACATTACTCAAAAGAAAATAAAATTAATGTTTAGTTACTTATTTGGTCACTAGCATCACTTTTACGTTTTGTAGAAACTACAAGTTTTAGGAATACATATATTTTTAATTTTGTTTCATTCTTCCATTTAATTGTGACTTAAGTTTATCATTAGGTAAACTTGTTAATTGTCACCTTGTATTGATTCATTAAGGTTGTATTTGGACAAAAAAAATTCAAATTTTATAGAATTTAAAATAGTTAAAATTTGAATTGCTTTTAATTAAATTTCTTTCATTTTCTAAATGTCTTGTTTTGATAAAGTAATTCAAATTTGTTTAATATCAAATTCATAATTTGGATAGGATAATTCAATTTTTACCATATGAATATTTTTAAAATATATATTTAAAAAATTAAATTTTCAATATTAAATTTTACCAAAAATAAATATTAACTAATTTTAAAATATTTAATAAGTCAAAAATACAAATATTGATAATTTTTACATCAATATTAATATTTTTTTTATAAAAGTATGATATCTTTTGCGTATTAGTTCATTCCACGACAATAAAATCACTCTAGTCATGAAAGCTCCAATCATGTAAATGAGACATAATTAATCAACATCATGTAAAAGCATAACAATATCATTAGTTCGGGGGCATAAACATGCAACTCAAAGTATCAAGTAAAGTCGATAACTTCCAAATAAAGAATATACAAATACTTTACATTTGATCACAATCCAAACCACAGTGGGACTCATCGCTAGTAAAGCTATCGTGTAAATCAACTAAACTTAGGCTTGTTCATTGTTGTTCCAATTTGATCTTCCAAGAAGATGAACTCCAAGGTTGGACTTTAACGCTCTGAATTTTGATCCTTGAAGCTTCTTGTTTGGATGTAATTGCTTCCCTACACGAAGCAATTCTTTTCATGCTTAGAAAGTCACAACTAATTAAAAGCAATTCAAATCATAAAAATAGAAAGCAATTCAAAAGGCATGGAATAAAAGACCTAAAAACTGCACCAATGATATTTGTAGTATGGTGGCTATCTGCACATGTTTTGCATTTTCAATAATGGGAAATATTTGAAAAAATATAGCAGTTGCAAATGTGTTTATTTGTTCAACCTAATCCCCAATTTTGCCAGTAGCAGCTTCATTTGCAAATAACAAACATGTAAAAACCGGTCCTAACCCCTGCCAGCAGGTCATTTGAACCTGGTCCATACTAAAATCCACATAGGAATTGTTTAAAACTTGAATCCAGAATTGAGAATTTGAGAACATAGATGGATGAGGAATATGAGAATTCTAAGTGTGGATGACAGTGTTTACCCAGAAAGAGTAAGCACTAAGTAGTATAATCTTTACCAAATATTCCAAACTGAAAGCAAATGAAATTCAGAGCCACATAAGTACCCATCTTTCTGCATATATGTTGTTTGCCATGACTATGTGAAAATATGTGTCACATCTATCTATATCTATATATATAATCAAATTATTCAAACAACATATCCTTCCTCTTTATTTTCTTTTAGACATATTTCTATATCCCATACATAATTATATTATATTTTCATACAAACACTTGGTCATTTGAATGTATAAAAATATCTGTGATAACCTAAATTGTGACGTTAGGTTAGGTGGGACGAAATCGCCCCAACCATTCGATGGCCGAGACCGATTCGGCCACATGAAGTTGCTATCGATGTTTTTTTTCAAGGAACGCCAGGAAACATATGGGGAAAAGGCTAGTCTTTGGAATCAGATATGCGGGTTCGGGAGTTGGTTACGCGTTGGGGACATAGGGTGCCCCAACACGCCTATCACTTGATAGTTACCCTTGGCTAGCATGAGGGAATAGGGATGAGGTTCAGGTAGAGTGTTTTAGGGTTTTGGGGTTTAATACTTGATAGGAGTGTGCCTCCTGTGCCTCCTGTGCCTACATACCTCAGCTCTAGAGGAATCAAAGTCAACGTAGTTCTGGTTGGTAAGACTGGGGTTAAGGTAAAGATTCGGGTTAAGGTAAAGGTGAAGCCGGCTTGTACCTACTCGACCTTACTAGGACCGAGACGGAATCAGCACTATGGGAGGAAAGCTGGTCGAGGACATCATCATGCCTGGCCGAAACGGAGTCGGCCATGGCGCGGAGACTCTTGGTGAGACTGCTATGTCCTCTCGGTCGTCGAGTCGGGGCAAGGGTTGAGATGAACTCAGTCCTGCAACGACGGTGTGGCAAGAATCTTGGCTTGATATGGGCGATAGGGATTTCTTAGCCTGGAATGATGTCTAAAACAACCGAGATACTAACCTAGTATTTGGAGACGGTGAATTCCTTTTCCCTCCTTTTGTCTAGTATCTCCGCCTTTCCTTTAGCCCACTCTTGGAGTTCCCCCTCGCTTCTTTCGTGCAGTCGTCAGCTTTTGCCTTATCTCTGACAATTCTTATCGCACTGTATTCCTGCTTAGCCTCCTCGTCCTCTCCTCTCCTTCTTTTTTCGCCCTGAACTCTTCATTCGAAGACTTTATATAAGCCCAGAGGTGGGTGAGTGTAACAGCCAAGATCCCGAGATTCTCTCATAGTTACAGATATTATTTTTGTTGTAGGGGGTTGATTTCTTTTCCTTTATTTTCGCTTCTCATGCGAATCGTCCGGGATTCTGTGTATTCAATATGGGGTCCACTAAAGCGTGGAAGACTCAATCTTGGAGTGACTAGGATGGACTCGGTCTCGGCCCAATTTGAAGTCACAAGGTAGTAGTCCAATAACTTCGAATTGGGTTGAGGTAGGGATCAACTCAGGATTTTATAAAATGTTGTAAGAACCCCGAACAATTTTGGATACTACAATATCTATATCAAATTCGTATGAGATACAAATAAGTCATATTTCGTATTGCATGGAAGCTAAAGCTCATATGTGGATCCAATTCCATATGCTACTACAATTTTAACTAGTTTTGTTCACTCTTCCGATCTTACTTTTCTAGATCCTTTATCCGAACATTAATAATTTGCCAATCACTCATTTGTACAATTTAAATGTGATGGAAACTTATAATATATCACTAAAAAAATACTCGTATTAGCAACTGAAATTTGTCATCCCATATCATCCACTCTAGTTAACAAGCCATTTGAAATATCTTATAAAAAGAAATTAAAATAATAATAAAATAAATTTATGTATTAAATAAATTTATTTTAACTAAATATTTTAACTTATAAGCTAGTTAAATTTCTATTGACTTAAAATATTATTTATTTATAATATTATGTGGATAAAACTCCTCCTAACTAACAAAGTTGTATTATTAATTATATCATCAATAAATATCGTTGATATCGTGGAATCGAGTAGCCTCAATACTATTAAGAAATAGTCTTTTAATGTTTTTCTATCATATTATCTTCCAAATATTAAACGGCCTTTTCTTTTATGAGTAGTGATATTTTTATAATGATTTTTATACATTTTCTTTTCACCGCCTCTTTCAATTATATTATTCATCTTATCTTATTTTATAGTTTAACTTATAATTTTATTCCTTTATCTTAGAGTTAAATTTTGTTTTAATATATTATCTTTAAAAAAAATTATTTTTATCATTTAGCTATTAAATTTGAGTAAATGTTATCTTTTCAAAAAAATATTATTTTTTATTTTGGAATACAATTTTGAATTATTTTTCTACTAATTCAAAACCTGAAACTTGTCCCACTAAATTTATTTACATAAAAATTATATAAATAAACTAATATTCAAACAAAAAATAACTATATACAATAAAAATAGCATGAAAATGAGTCTTATGAACAACCAAAAAATTAAAAAATTTTGTATCAATTGTTTTCAGATACTCATGAGACTACCTTTCTATGTGATTTTTATCATGTTAATGTCCTTTTTTATTGAAACTTTAATTGAATCTCGTAATTTTCATGTAGATAAATCTAATTAAACAAATTTCACATATTAATTCAAGTAAAAAATAGTTTACAATGATATAAAATAAAAAATAATTATTTTTTTGAAAAAATGGCATTGATTCAAATTTGAAAGTTAAAGAATATTCAAAATAATTTTTTAAAACAATAAATTTTTATCATAAGATAAAATACTAATGTTATAATTTAGCTTATTTTATATTCCTCTTTTCTCTGATCCTGTATCTTTTGTTTGTGTAAAAATTGTTGTAATTTGAATATGATTTCTCTTTTTTATATAATAAATATAAGATAACATTATAGATAATGTTTGAATAATTTTTTTTTTTTATAAATCTTTCTAAAAAAATAATCTTCTAAATTAAAAATGTTATGTATAAATTAAATATACTTTTTGAAGAAGCTAAAATCATTTGCCTTCATAAAAAAAACTAATTTTAATATATACATAAACTATTTTTAATTTAAAATATTTTTTTTATTCTTGTTCTAAGTACTTAGGAAATAAAAACTTATCCAAACAAAAAGTTGATATTGTTTCTTATTGACAGCAGGTACTTTCTATCTTTTGGCACACTAATTGCGCATATTGCTACGTATTTTTTCTCTTTTGCCTATACCATTTTACCATTTTTTAACCCTTATTTTGTCTTAGTTATTATCAATTTCGTGTTATATAGAAATGTTATTTACGAAAAAGCAACCAAAACTTGTGGCACACACAATGCACGTAGTTTTCTCCTAACTGATAAATATTTAAACATAACAAAAAGTCAAAAACAAACTAGAAACTGAAAAATGCTTTCGTGAACGTTATCCAACATTTATTTTTCTTCATTTTATTAATCTATCTATTTATCTATAGTATATATATTTCAAAAATATTTAATGGATACACTTTACCATGCCAATTTTAGAAAATTTTCACTATAATATATATATCCATTAAAAATAACAACTTATTTTTAATTTGAGATATCATTATAAAATAATTTAGTTATTTATTAATTCATATATATTTCAAAATTACAATAATATCTAAATTTAAGTGTAATATTAAATTCAATACACTATATATAATCATTTTAACATCTAATAGTAATAAAAAAAGTCAATACTGAATTTATAATATTTAAATTTGTAGTGTTGTTATATTATATGAAAAATGTTTTATATTTATCATTATGTTGTAGAAAGAGATATATTCGAAAATGTTGTATAAATTCCTATAAAAAAATATAAAAACTATCTTTTATTAAATATATTAACAATGATATATATTAAATGGTTTTATTATTTGTATAGTATTAAAATATTAAATTTATTTAAAATTGTATGAATATTTAAATCATACACAATTAACATAAAACTCGGGTGTATAATAGTTTCATTATAATATAAAATATATAATATTTTTAATAATTGAAACGAATGAAAATATTTATTTTATATAAATTTTAAAAATTAAAAGTAAAATTATTAAGCTAGTCAGTGATGTCTTCCTAACGTACCGGAACAATACTTATGAACTATTATAATATATATAATATCAAACAACATCCTTCTCACAAGTAAAAGATAATACATAAACACTTATATAAACTCATCTTTATGTGATAAAATATAAATTATCTATTAAAATTAAAATAATGATAAGTAATAGGGGTATGCATCGACCAGGTGAACAACTGATTTTGTTCATCTTTTTCTAATATATATATATAATAAAAAAGTGTCCATCCTAATATAAAGTAACCTAAAAAAGTTTTTGAAAAAAACAAAATAAAATAAAAGAGAAAATAGAAATATCTAAATTAAAAAAAGGGAGAGGCTGCTCAATCTCTTTGGACGAGCATCCAAAGAGCCAGTATGAAGGCTTGATTTCTCTACTCTTCCTAAGTCCTTTGGACGAGTGTCTAAAAGAATTTTTTGGATGCTCATCCATAAAGCTGGTTGAGCTAGCATGGAAGCTCGATTCTGCTGCCTCCAAGACCTTTTGGACGACCATTTAAAGGAGTTCATTTTTGTACACGCATTCATAGAGTTAGAGGCAGAAAAGTTGTTCGATGGATCTGCTCTACTCTACTATTAGTAACATCAACTTTATCGTCTTGAACTTTTTGCTTTACGACTTCGCTTAGTTTTTCTATTGACAACTCCTGCTCAGCATTACGACTTCAACAAGCTTTATTGTCGACAAATCTTGCCAGAAATCCTACTGAATTAAACAATTAATTTATGAAAGTCTATAAATGCTAAGGATAAGCCAAATTCATGAGGGGGGAGAGAGACGAAAGAGATGAAAAAAAACTAGAAATTAAAGGAAGAGAACGAATAAAAATGGAGACAAAAAGAGGTGAACAAAAAACTGAGGAAAGGAGAAACTAAAAAAGAAACAAAAACGGACGGAGGAGATTCTAATAAAAAAGAAACACAAGGCATGAGTTTACAAAGGTGGGCAATGAAGGAATTCATTTGCGCAAACTGGTACTATTGATCTCCTTGTTTTCTTTATTTGTTGCGCATATAAAACTCTCTAATTTCACACCTATGTAGTTTCATTCCATAGCCTTTGGACGCAGGAACCCTTTAGTGACTCCTTCCCTTTTTCTGCTACTTACTGTTATCTGTTTCTTTTTGTTCATTCATGCCTTTGAATGCAGACTCTAAAGGCCGGCTCATTTTTCCTTTTTTTGCTATCTACTGTTGTTTATTCTTGTTGTTCGTCCATAACCTTTGGATACAAGAGCATTTAACGACTTCTTTTCCTTTTTCTTCTTGTTGTTATTTGTTTCTTTTTGTTCGTTCATGATGTCATTGAACATAGGCTCCAAAGGTTGACTCTTTTTCATTTTCTTCTATCTACTATTATTTATTCCTATTGCTCGTCCATAGTCTTTGGGTGCCAGAGCCTCTAACGGCTTCCTTTCTTTTTCCTTATTATTGTTATATGTTTCTTTTTGTTCGTTCATACCTTTGGGCATAGACTTCAAAGGCTGGCTCCTTTTCCTTTTTCTACTATATACTATTTGTTAATATTCCCTACTCGTCCATGCCTTTAGACGCAGAGCCTTCAATGATTCTTTATCTTTTTCCTACTTATTGTAGTTGTTGTTACCTTATCTGCTCGTCCATGTCTTTGGATGCAAGAGCATTTGAGTGACCCATTTTTCTTTTTCTACTATCTGCTATTTGTTAACGTTCCTTGCTTGTCCATGCCTTTGGACATAGGGCCTTTGATGGTTATTTTTCTTTTTCTTGCTTATTGGTGTTACTGTTAGCACAACTGCTCGTCCATGCCTTTGGATATGGAGCCTTTAAGTGACTCATTTTTCATTTTTGCTATTTGTTGTTGTTCAACTGCTCGTCCACCCCTTTGGATGCAAGAGCCTTTGAGTGGAACATTTTCTCTTTTTCTTGTACTTGTTGTTGTTGTTTCTACTATTCATCCATGCTCTTTGAATGACTCCTTTTTATCCTTTTCTTCCTTTTATTTGCTATTTGTTGTTGTTTTGTTATCTATGTTGTTCATCCATGCCTTTAGACGCAGGAGCCTTTGGATGACTCATTTTTCTTTTTTTCTAATATCTACTATTGTTTATCTATTGTTCATCCATGTCTTTGGATGAAGAGCCTTTGATAGCTCTTTTTCTTTATCATGTTTGTTGCTCTCTATTGTTACCTTTGTTGTTCTAGGCCTGCTTTGATGCCCATCTAGGTAGTCAACTCCATTTCATTTTAGTTTTCCATCCCTACTTTGGATGCCCTCTAGGTAGTCCCTTCCATTTCCATGTAGTTGCATTTTATTCCAACCCTACTTTGTACGTAGAGGCTCTTTGAAGGCCCATTTGGGTAGTCCCCTCCATTTCCATGTAGTTGCATTTTATTCCAGCATTGATTTGGATGTAGAGGTTCTTTGGACACCCATTTGGGTAGTCCCCTTCATTTCCATGTAGTTGCATTTTATTCCAGCCTTGATTTGGAAGTAGAGACTCTTTGGACACCCATCTGGGTAGCCCCCCTCATTTCCATGTAGTTGCATTTTATTCCAACCTTGCTTTGGACACAGAGGTTCTATGGACACCCATATGGGGAGTCCCCTCCATTTCCATGTAGTTGCATTTTGTTACAGCCTGCTTTAGACGCTCACCTATTCAGTCCACTCCATTCCATCTATTTTCTTAATGTTACACCTTGGTTGTAGACACATAGGCTCTTTGGATGCCTTATCGACAATCCCCTCCATTTCCATATAGTTGCATTTTATTCCAATCATACTTTAGATGCAGTCCGCCTTTGGACGTTGTCCCTCTTTGGATGCATTCCTCCTTTAGATGTTGTCCCTGTATGGATGCAATCCTCCTTTGGACGTTGTGCCTCATTGGATGTCGTCCTTCTTTGGACATTGTCCTTTTAGACATAGTCTTCCTTTGGATATTGTCTCTCCTTGGACATGAACCCCTTTGGATGATGTCCCTCTTTGGATGTTCTTTCTCGAACATAAATTAATTTAGCATATTAATCTTTCATCTTTTAACTATGCTTATGATAACTGTTGCAACCTAGGCCGCGATGAGGTCGACGAGGAATAGAAGTCTAGAGTCCATATTCCTTTCAAAGAAGGGAACATGGAGACTAGAGTCATCATCAACATTTTCAAGGAAAATACCAAAAAACCTATGATTGGATAAGGCTAGTCTTGGGAACCAAGGCTCGGATTCAGGAGTTGATTACGCGTAAGGAAGCATTAGTATCCTATCACGTTTGTCTTTAAGACAGTTACCTTAACTAGATGCAAGAAATAGGAAATTACTTTTATATTATAGTTTTCACCTTTCAGATGTAGGGAAGAGTGGGTATTTACAAAGGGAAGGACGAATGATGTTTTTGAGTTTTATGAAATTAACAAGAATCATCTCTTGCTCCTACGTATCTTCCAATGCAATGGAGAAGTCAAAGTTTACGTAATTCTAACTAAGGCTTAAAGGGTTATATAGGAAAGGCCAATACCTAATAGACCATAAGGATATGTTGGCTAAATGTTAACAAAGGTAAGATGCTGACTAGGAGTCGACGGGGTATAATGTCGACTAGGTGTCAGCGGGGAATCGACCCGAAGCCGATCAAGAAGTGTCAACTCTCAGTCGGTCGGAGGATACCTAGATGTTAGGTAAGGTTTGAGGTGCGGCCGATCTGGAATCGGCCTACGGATTGAGGTTTGAATGGACACTTACATTCTGGAGGGAAGTGTTTGTCTATGGGTTAGGACCAGATACTACAAATAGTATATTTACACTTAAAAGTTTCTAGTGTTTCACTTGATACCCAAGTGTCTCATTGTTGTGTTTGGGGAGAAGACTGATCTTACTCTTTTTCCTTCTTCTTAATGCTTCCTCTCACTAGAAAACCTTATCCACTAGTTCTCCTCCTACAAAATTTTTTTTACCCCTTTTCCTTCAAGTTCAACTCCTTTTATAGGTGAACTTATACTCTCATGATCTTTCAAGGAGATCTTTCACCATTAATGGAGTAGCTCCTCGCAGGGCCTCATAAATGTCACAGTGCCCTCCATGAGACTCCTTCTAATTAATCGACCGGCTTTTGCATTTAATGCGGTGATGACTTTTCTTCCTTTTTCTCGACCTTCGCGAAAAACATTTCTCACGCCTCTGGTCGCCTGAGGGATGGCAGGTCTGAGATGACTTGTCTCAGAAGTCAAAGTCTGGCATGCGACCCCCTATCTTATGGTGCCTGCCCAATGTAGATTGAGACACGTGGGCCTGTCAGGTCCCGCTTTCCTAGTCTACTTTTCCAATGTTGTTTGTCTTTTTCCTTTTAAAGGAGGGATATCAACCTGTCCTCTTTCTTTAACTCCTTTGATCCCTTTCCTTTTTCAAATCCAGGACAAAATGAGTTTCAACAATAACAATTTTATATGTACTTCTTATTTGGTTATCGTCAAATTTTTTTTTTACAAAAATCATCAATAATCATTTTGGATTTGCACTTCTTATTTGATTATTAAGTCTAAACTAAAATTCATAAACAAATACTTTGGAAGAACCATTTCAAATGCATTTTCTACTTAGATCCTTAAAGGATTTAATAATAGTCATTTTAGATATACATCTTGTTTGACTATTTATTCTAAAAAACAAAAAAATAAATTTTTATCATCTAAAAAAAATATATAACTTTCAATTTTCTATTGTATTAGGATATACGTATGAACAATAAATCACTCTTATCAAGTTCTAAAAACATAAAACATATATAATTTTTATTTAAAATAATAAACTCAATTATTACATTTATGAAATAATCATATTTTCATCTAAAGGATAAAAGTAATATTTTTGAAATTATATTAATTTCACATATTTAATTAAGAATAATCATTTTAAAACAGACGGTATTAATATCTTCTCAATACATAATCAATTTTGTAATTTAAATTTAATTTTTAAGATTTTTTTAAAAGATTTTTTTTAATATTTTTTCTTAAAAATCATTAATTACAACTTTTTTTTAAAAGAATTTTTTTTTTTTTTTGCTGTGCGCGCTACCACGCTGATTGCAACACAAATAGCTCAAAATGTTGAATTCTATAAAAAATGGAGAAGTGAAAATTATTATCCGTTACAAAATTAAAATAAGAGGGAACTAAAGTGATGCAACAACTGCATCCTGCCCATGTGAAAGTACCCAACTTTTCAAATTTTGCAATAAGTAGCTGTCACTTAATGAATGCTCTGTCCATGGTTCAGTGATTCACAAGTTCAGTTCATGAGTCCGTTAAGTAAGAATTTTTAAAGCTTTTTCTAAAATATATTAGGTTGGATTTGGTTATCATCGGACAAATTTTTCTTAAACCGAATCTGACCATAATAATCTCTCTGTCCTCATATTTAATAGTTGCCCGACCCTAATAAGTAATAGTTGATGTCAATAGTATGCATTTAATTTAATTAGTTTTATATTTTTAATTATTTAAAATATTATTTATAAACATTAAATATTATAAAATTAATAAATTTATTTTTATTTAGAATATAATTAAATTTTTTTTCATTTCACATTTCAAAATTATAAAAATATTTAAATTTGACATAATTTAAATATTTTAAAATTTTAAATATAAATTTATCTTACAATTTATAATTATTTTAAATAAAATAAAAAATATCTGAATCTAAAATTAAATATATGCTTCACGGGATAAATATTAGTTTATAATATATAAAATTTGAGTATAAATTGTAGTGTTTAAGATTTTAATTGCTTAAATGATATACATTTCTACATATATGTTATATCTTGGTCTAATCTTCACTTTCCCTCTAGAAATATATTGTCTCATGTATAACACAAGTTAAATACGTAAGTGTATATATATAAAATTTGAAGTATAAAAATGTAGCGTCGCGTTTACGATTTCAGTTGCTTAATTGATATTTCGATCAACATTTATGGTTTGTTGGTTTAATCTTCACTTTCTTTATAGAAATATAGACATCTCTTCCAACCATTTCTCTCTCTTTCTCTCTTACTTATTATTGAGACATTTCTTCTATTACACTTCATTTATTTAATTGAATGAATGCTGAAGACTTAATTAAAAAAAAATTATTGTCATCTATTTAAGAATTGAACCCCTTCATTGTTATATATTCTAAAGGCAGACAAAAATTAAATAACGAGGCTCAATAGGATTGAAGAGATTACTATATGCGTTCATATCTGAGTAGGATGACAAAATGTATCTCTCTTTATTAAGTTATGTGAAAACCAAAAAGAAAAATCATATTCAAGATACTATTTTAATAGATGAAAACATTTAAACCAATCACAATGCTTGATTTGCCATCAACTTCGACGAGTAATTCAACTATTAAAGGTTCCTTTAGTACTTTAAAAGATAGGACTTTATCTTGCTGTATTCGATAAGCATTAGATGACAATCTTATCTTAATGTTAATTAATATAGAGTATTTTTTATAAATTAAGAAATAATAAGATTATATATATATATATATATATATATATATATATATATATATATATATGATAATCTTATCTTGTTAATATTAAAAGAAATAACAAGATAACATCTCTATATAATATGTGTGCGCTTGTATGTATTATATTATTGTATATTATAGAACAATATATTATATACACTCAATATATAAAAAATGTAAGTGAGTCATCAACCTACAAATCTCATTAATTTAACCGGTGTAACAACATTCTAGAAAGTTGAGTTAGGATATTGATTAGGTTAGATTTATTTTATTTGACCTAATTATAATTGGGTTAGTTATTGGCAAGTGAGTTTTTAACCTGATCAATCTGATCATCTTATAATATTACTAATAAAATTACAATTATGCATTAATAGTGTCAGAATTGGACAATTGAAGTTGGATTTTTATTTAGACATGTGTTGAAACATTTAATAACATGACTAATTTGTTATTTTGTTTTAAGTTGAAATAGTATAAGTATAAGTTATTCTAAATTTTTTTATAGTATATACACTATCATTTTTATTATGTTATGATTATGTATTATTATTATTTTTTAAGTGGTGGCCTTGAGCTCTTCTTCTTTCTGTCCTCTTTGCTAGCTTTTTCATTTGTTAATGTCTTAATTAATTTTAAATCATTTGAATTAATTAAGTATTTTTTTTTTATAAATTTTAAAATATATTATTATTTTATTTAGTTGACATGATTGTCCAACCTAATTAAAATCGAGTTAGGTTGCTTGACAAAAAATAATAAACACAAGTCAACTCAACTTAACTCAATTATACTTCATTGGGTTGAGTCTTAAAATTAAATTGAATCCACCTTGAGCTAGTTATACCCCTTTAATTAATATATAGCATATGACAAATATAATATATATTACTATATATATAATAATATATACACATAATAACAAATTATATAATAAATATAATATATAGTATAATATACATATATATATATAATATTTTATATAAAATTTGTATTCAACATATTATATTATATATATATTTTTTAATAATTTAGACATGTAAATTTTAAGTATATTATTAAATAAAATATTAAAATGAAATAATTATTATAAAAAAATTAAATTTGTTTGATAAAAATTATAATTTTGGAAATATTATATAATTTTTTAATATTTTAAAAAGATTAACTACGTATATAAGATAATAATTTTTATAATTTGAAAATTAAATAATCAAATTAAAATTATCTTTTTGAAAATTATACATAATTTTAATGAAACAATAATTTTGTCATTTAAACATAATGTGTACAAACATTCGATATGATTAAAGTTTATCTAGTTTATTATATTTAGTATTATCTCATTTTATCATATTTTCATATCATATCATCGTCACTAAACGAAATCTAAATTTAATTATTATGAAAAGTAAAAATTAAATTATTGTAATATTAAAAAAATTAAACACTCCCATAATGCCTATCTAGCCTTAATTAATTAGTGACATAATACATAAACTTTGTTATAAGGTTCAGGAATAGAATTGGGGGATAAAGCTAATTAAACCTGCCTATCCTATATCGAAAATGACATAATAATTAAGTTAAATAATTCAATCCTTCATCGTATCCGCTCAACATGTTGACTAATCCACTCTTTAATTCATCGATATTTAACTAATTTAATATATTTATAAAATAATTTATATTTTATATAATTAAAATTAATATGTATATATCTATGAAATAAAATAAATTATGTAAAAATAAATTAATATTTTTAAAATTTTCTTTTGTTTTGTATTTTTTTTCTTTTACAATTTTTTTACTAATCAAACTATATTTTTCAATTTAATTGATGACAAGACAGGACAAGACGGACTGCTCTAATAGAATGTATAAGTTAGAAGCATGGGTAGATAGAAGCAAACATCAATTTTACTTTACATGTGTTCAATTTACGTGCCTTCAAATTTCTAGTTGAATTCAGCTATGACATCAATGGTGGCACCCATCACCATCGGGCTACAATTTCCAGAAAATTGGTGCCATGCCAAGAAGAAAACTGTAGACAAGGCAAGGGAGTTTTTGAAGCTCGGCTTTAAATCCTCATGCAATACTAATGCATTCAACAATAAGCGAGTTTCATTGTTGGTGACCGCAAGTTCTCATTGTAGTGGTCCTGGTGAAATAGACACAAACAATGAAATGGAACATACCTTCTTTTGTGAAAGGTTTGTGGAGGACAGGTTTGTATATAGGCAGATTTTCTTTGTGGGGTCTTGCCATATTGGACCAGATAAAACTATCACCATAGAGACACTCATGAATTTTCTCCAGGTTAGCTTCACATTTCTTGTATCATCAAACTTACGGCTGAATATATCATCATAATCACCTATATCTGTGTACTGTTTGCATTGTCTGGTTTTATATCTTTTCAAAACGGGACTGATATAGCTTAAGGAGCTAATTTCTCACGGCACACACAATACTTACATAATTACTCTAATAATATATTAAACAAAATTGTCTCAAAATTATCTCTTACAAAATGCATTTGAAAAAACCAAAATAAAATGTGATTATCTCGAAAAATATGTATAACGTGATAAATTTGAAAGAGAAAAATTTTAGTTAATTACAAAAATAATGTGTTAAATGTACTTTAAAAAAATGATAATATTTAAAATATCTAATGAAAAGGGCAAAACATTAATAAGAATTTTTGTATTCTAGATTATAATATAAAAATAGATTAAATATAATAAGTAATACGATAAAATGAAAGAGATAAACTTTAAAATGTATTTAAGAATAAAATTTTGGTAAATAATACTCTTAAAAATTTAAGAAATGTTGATAATAAAATTAAAAAGTGTTAGTTTTTTTCAATGATAATAATAAGATTTAAACTTAGAAACCCGTAGAATACTATGTCCCCAAATACTGTGCCGACTCTACTGTGTCTATATATCAAAATATTTAGCTATTACTAAATTATAAAGTCAAAATTTACACAACGAATAGTAAAAATCCACTTAAAACATAATAATAATAATTTTATATGTAATATAGACATGATGAAAGCAAGAAAAAGATACAGGAGAAATATTTTGATGACAGTAAAAAATAATAGTGTGAAATATCGCTCTTGTTCATGATCATATAATCTAGAAGACATAATATTTTGGAGCACTTGATAAATAGAGTATTATTAATGAACAGAAGAATGAAATATATTCTCGATGACATTCATATAAAATGGTTCAGGACACTGCTCTAAATCATGCCTGCAGTTGTTGGGTAAGTAAGAACAAGTTTGGAGCTACTCACGAAATGGACCTTCGGAAACTCATTTGGATTGTTACACGAATTCAGATTCAAGTACAGAGATATAGCAAACGGTACCTTCATTTGCCTCTTATACTACTTTTAAAGCAGCAATACGGTTACTTTTTTAAGGAATAAATTGATGGTTTGATTAAAGACAAAAACATAAACACGACAGGGGGGATGAAATTGAGGTTGATACTTGGTTTGATACTGCGGGAAAGAATGGATTTCGAAAAGATTGGATAATCAGGGATCATTATACCAAAGAGATCGTAGCAAAAGCAACCAGGTGCAATACTTAATCCTTTAAGTGAGAAATTGAGTCTAGTCCATTCTAAAGCGTTGATAGATAAGGTTGTGTTAGGCTATTGAAATTTAGACTAAAAAATCCAGTTAATTTTGTTTATCCCAAATGAGTAGGTTGGTACTATATTTATTTTTATATTTTATTTTCTTGTAAAATTTTATATAAATTTAAGCCTTAAAAAAAGAATTAATTTAGTCTGATGCGATGAGTCTACATTTAAGCAAATTCAACCCAGCCTAGTTTTACGCCAGAGTCCGACAAAGGAGAACGATGTCGAATTGTCACTTCTACTTCTTATAATTTTATAATTAGTTACGACCAAACCATATATTGTCTTTGCTCCATTTTCTATGTTCGGAATTTCCTTGATGCAGCACATGGACCATGATGAATAGAGAAACGAGAAGATTATCCAAGATACCTGACGAAGCTAGACAAGAAATTGTTCCTTTCTGCTTTAATGGGCTTGCCATTGCCAAGGAAGAAATAGATCATCAGAAGATACCCAAGCTCACTGATGCCACTGCCGAGAGTTTTTGTTTAGGGGTGACTGTAAGTTCGATACACAAATGTTTAGGTTCAATAATAATCCTCTTTCCCTTTATTAACACTTCATTCTATCCCTTTCTTCCTCAAAGGCTATAAAATTTTAGTCCCATAATTGGATTATCGTTTACATCATTGTATTGACTGTTTTATTATCTACATGCAATCCAGCCAGGGTGGAACGACATGGATGCTAACCAGCATGTTAGCCATGTAAAATACGTCAGATGGATCTTAGAGGTACTTCACATATTAGACAAAAAAATACTTTTGTTTTGTTAACATTGTCAGCGAACTGGCTACTTTTGATCACAAAATAAAGTCACTCATAAATTGTGCAATGTTATAGAATTTGACGATAATCAACCTGCAAAGTAAGAACAATAAACCATTTTGTATGTTGATTTGGTTGGTGCAGGGCGTGCCAAGAGAAGCATTAGAAGATTATAAAATGAGAAGCATGATTTTGGAGTTTCGGCATGAATGTACTCAATCAGATTTGTTGGAATCAATGACTAGTCCATCTTCAAGCGTGATTGGTGTCTCTAATAATAACTCCGTTTACAGAAAACCCAACTTACAATATATACATCTGCTTCGTCTACAACACAATAAAAAGGAGTTGGTACGAGCCAGAACAGAATGGCATCTCAAGCAAAACCAAAAGTGATACGGTTATCATGATTTTAAATTGTGGTTGTCATTCTGATTGTTATTGCATTGTAATAAATAAAAAGTTACTAATAATTACACAAAATTCAGCTGCTACACATGCTACAGCAAAAAAGAGTTAGAATTAGAATCCATAATCATTCTCTTCCCTTTCACCATTATGGTCACCAATTCAATTTGCTTGCTTAAATCGTAATATAAACATTATGTTATACATAATATTAAACTCTTCTTAAATAGTCTCTTAGATTAATTATTTCTTGACGAAACTATCTTTAATTACTCTACATTAAATGTTATAATTTAACATGATAAAATCATTATATCTCTCCTACTAGAATTGGATATCATAACTAATACACATTAATTAATAAGGTGGAAGAAAATAATTAAGTAGAAATATGGAAATGATTAGTTTCAATAATTTTAAGAATAATTTTGAAAAAATAATATAAATTGTTAACAAATTTAATTTATTAACTAAATTAACCAACTTTTTTAATGAGTGTGAATTAATTAAAAGAATCTCATATTTATAGTATAGTAGACAAAAATAAGAAAAAGATGGAGTAAAACAAAGAAATCAAAAAAAGTAATTGTATGTTTTATTGTATGAAGAAATATAGCAATTATATAATTTATCTATTTTATTGTTTATTCTTTTTAAACTAGAATTAACATTAAATAAGTATTTTAAACTAGTATTTTGTAAATTTTATAATTTTTAAACTAGATTTAAAAATTTTAAATATTAAATTCTATAATTTGTATAAATATTAAATATAAAAATTTTTAAAAAATAATTGTACCGGTCGGTCATCTTGACCCAGATCCATTAAGTGAGCCCCCTAATCCAATAAGGTTCAACCAGAGAGAGAGGCCCCAAGATGCTAACCCATTTCGGAAGGTCTACCACATGGAAAGAACGCCACAAGGCGGTTGCCAGTCAGTTACAAACTAGTTAAGAGGTTACTTATCTAGCAAACCACCCATGAACTTACTCTTACTCTATATAAATACCCATTCATACTCTTGTACGAGGATTGGATTCCAGTTACCACGACATACTATACTACCTGTATTTTCAGACGAGAATAATAATATTTAATTTATATAATTAAAATAAAAATATTTAATAAAAAATTATATAATTTAATAAATAAATTTCTATTATTTATAAATTAATACAATCAAAATAAAAATATTTAAAAAAAATAAAAAATACAATGTAAAATAGTTTTCCATTAATATCTAATAAAACTTAATCTTTTAGGTAAGTCACCTTAAAAGAATATTAAATTTTGATGTAACTTTTTTAATGTATAATGTCATGTATGAGTGTTTGTCAACTTTGGTTTCTTATTAATATTTTATCTTCATATAAGTGAGGATTCTATCCTTCTTTAAATAGATAGCTAACTTAATATTCATACATCATATATATTATGTCCATTAGATTATATACATAAAATCAACACACTTGTTTATGTTGACCGAATAAATACATTAATACATTATTATTCTGAAAACCCAAATTGAATCATTTAATAAAATTAGACTCATAAAGAATAATATATTAGATCATTCATCCAACTTATATTTTAGTAAAATAAAATACATCAATCAATAAAATACAAAACAAAAGAAAATTCTAACACCCCTTCTTAGTCTTGAAAATCAATTTTCATAAGTTTTCTCCTTTAATTTCAAAAATTAAAATTTCTTCTTCTTTTAATAAACACTAAAAATGATATTAAAATAAATCAAATATTTTAAATGTTAATTTTCTTTTTTGTAATTTAATTTTTAAGGGGTAAAATATTTTTTTAAAAATATCTTAATTTTACTCATTTAATTAAAATTACTATTTTTAACAAATATTGTAGAAAGTTAATATCTTACACGTAGTTCATTAATCTAGTTTTGAATATGATTTGCTTTTAAACGACTTTTTCTAATGTTTCCAAAATAAATAAATAAAAGGTGAGTCGTACCTATTTTTAAACAAATTTAGATTTTTTAACACATCGTCCTTATGCTATTTTTGTTATGATATCGTGCACGTTTGAACATTCACAACCATGCATTTGACATGTACAACCATGAATATTTTTCAACAATCATTAATTGCACCGCTTTATAAAAGGACTCATTTAAGATTAAAAAGAGTGACTTTTCCATTATTAACAACACCCTTTACACCCATTCTCTCTTTCCTAGAGTCATCACATCCTCCTCTCGGAGTTGCGAAGGATTTTACAAGCAACAAGTAAAACAATTTTTTCATAAATATTTATAAAAAAATAAAATAAAATAATAATAATTATCTTATATTAATATCTTCAAAATTTAATTTTTAATTTATATATAAATTAATTTAAATTTATAAATATTTATTTTATTTATTTTTTCTATTTTTCTCTCCTATAAATATTTATAAAAAAAAATTATCTAAACAAACTTTTTATATCAGAGTTATCATGCTAATAGAGATATTTTTTTGTCTGTTTTTTTTTCTTTTAATTATGGAAATGTCTTTAACTTATATTAAATCATCTTTAGATAAAAATTTGCATATATAAATACTTATAAAAAATAAAATTCATAAATTAAAATTAATTTAAAAATAAATTAAAAATTAGTTTTTGAAGAAACTAATATAAAGATTTCTACAAATTAGATTATATAAAGATTTTTTTTATTTTCTATAAATATTTATAAAAAGTAAAACATATCCTTAATATTTTGGATTTATTTATCACTATGAATAACTAAATTTATAGGCGGCCATGTTGAACTAATTTATTGTTCAATTTTAATATAGTTCGTGTTTTCTTTTCCTATTAGGTTTGCTTGGAAATTGGTAATCTTCGCTAGTTAATTAATTAATGAAACTAAAAGATAAATTGGGTCAAAATGATTAATGATAACTTTTTAGTTTTCAATCAATTATCAATTTAACATTATAAGAAAGTGACTATGCAATTTTCAATGAAATTTATATATTTTATGATTATATATAGTTGTTAATAAATATTACCTAAAAATTTATATATTTTTATTTATAAAATAGATATGAAGTATCTATTACCGAAAATAATAACTAATCTCAAAAGAATCATAACTAATCTCTCAACCGAGAATCATGAACTCACCAAAATAGAAAATATTCTTCTCCTCACATTATTTCTTTCATACTCAAAATCAGGATTCCAATTTTTCACATTTTAATTAAAGAATCTTAACGATAATTACTTATGTCGATCAATATTAATAGATCTAATATTTATTGTAATAAAGTAAATACGATTGGTTAAATAATAAGTTAAAGAATAAAACAAAAGTAACATACAACTTTCGTAAAAAAAAGTACTTATTTAATAATTTTCTAAAATTATATAGTGATAATGATCGATTAAAATACAACTAAAAATGCATGTATCGATATTACAACAGTTATTTTTTTCCTTTCAATGTTGTGCAATATCAACGAGTATCTAATATGTCAACTAGTTCTGCTTTCCTATTCGAGTTATTTTTCTTTTTTTCTTCAAATCTCTTATACTTGTAGTAATTTGGCACTTTCTACTTCGCCATTAAGTTATTAACGTTTTAATATTCTCACCATGGAAATAGGTTGATGTGGAAGAAAGTGTGTACCGCTTACCTACACAAAATATGCCAAGTTAAAAGGTCTTTGCTTTAGTCTTCCGCTTCCAAACTACTTTTTATTGTTTATAGAGTTAAATTAGAGGTGCCCTATTCTAAAGGACATGAACATAGTGGTACACCACCATTTTTTTATGGCTAGAATGGCTCATAGGCAACAACACCTCTCGTATCTTCTATTTTTGCGTGCAAGTTAACGATGAATTTCTCACCTTATTTTCTCCCACTCGAAAGTGGTTGGGCTGCGAATCTGACATCTTCCTATATTGTTATTGATTTCCCCATCCCTATATTACAAAGACAAAATCTCCTTCTCCTTTTTCTTAATTAAGCCTCTTTCCAATAATTCACCATTAGTTACACCTACAAATTATATAGTCTTTTGAGATGAAATCATTTCCCCTTCAACAAGAAACTTGAGCTAGATTTATATTTAACATTACTTTTCATTATTCCCACTTGTTGAATTCAACCAGGCTTATTAGTTTCAAGGTGATTTGAGTTCTTAATTAAGTAGCAATTACATCGATCAATGGCGGCAATCAGCAACATCGGTTTAAGATTTCCTGGGAAACTGAGCGGTGCAAAAAAGGAGAATGTGGTGTTGGCTTTGAGGCCTAGTTTTTATTCTCAACGCAACACTAACATGTCTAATAATAAATCAAGGTTTTTGTCGGTGACCGCAAGTTATTGTGAAAGTCCTCGAAAAATGGACACCGCGAATAGAGTGACTGTGAATGGAATACACGTGGCAGAGGCTCCTCTACAAGCAGGCAAGTTGGCAAAGGAAAGCGCAGCAGATGAAGCTATTGTTACCAGCTTGCGTGGAAGGTTTGTGGAGGGTAAGTTGGTATTTAGGCAAATTTTTGTTATCAGGTCTTACGAAATTGGACCGGATAAAACTGCCACAATGGAGACACTCATGAATTTTCTTCAGGTTAGCTTCATAATTCCACCATCAACGAATAACTGAATATATCATTTCATATCATATCCACGATTATCTAAGTTTAAAGTTTAAACCCATCCCCCAATTGCATTCTACTTCATTTATGCGAAATTGTGCTCGCTACCATCGTCGTCTCCTTCATCCAGCCAAATTCAAAATCATTGCTTAATGTTGTTCTAATCATATGGCTAATGATTACATAAAATTAAACAAAATCCTAAAGTGATTATGAATTCAAATAATTTAGAATTTTGAGTTTAATTCTAATTCAATTTAAATATTAGTTTAAGAGAGGATGATTATATCTTATATTATCTAATTTAACCATATATTATTAGTCGTGGTAAGTTATTCAACATATTTTCCTCATGTTATTGATGTGAGATCTCTAACCTTTCATAATTAGACATATGCAATTGGTAGAATAACGTCATAATGATAGACAATTAGTAAACCTAATAATAAAATAAAATCTGATATCATATTAAAATTTTAAATTTAAATTTAAAAACTCAAATTACTTTAAAAATCATTCTCCATTTATATATTTAAATTTGGGCATATTACTAACCAATATGGATTTTCAACTGTAAGTTATACGAAGGAGTCACACCTATTTATTGAGTATTATTGGATCCAAAGATTAGAGTCCTAGCAGTCCTGAAGAATACTCAATTGGATAGTTCACAGTTTCTCATACATACTTCAAGCCTAAAAAGAGTAGACGCTTTGCTTGGTAGGGCTTCTTTTAATACCTTTTGATTTTTATTAGTATAACAATATAGTTAAATTTTATGATACCAAAGAATTCTGATATATGGAAGATCGTAATTGTTTATTATAATTAGTTGAACATAGAATGAATAATATTTTAAACACTAATGAAAAAAAAAATCAAATGCTAAAAAATAGAGTATGAATGAACCGAAGTAATAAAAATCATTTTTCAGGAAACTGCTTTAAATCATGTCACCAGCTCTGGGATTGGTGGAGACGGATTTGGAGCAACCCGCGAGATGAGCCTTCGAAAACTCATTTGGGTTGTTACTCGCATTCAAGTTCAAGTGCAAAGATATAACAAATGGTAAATATAATTCTTTTAATTAACCCCTTGCCTTGCATAATTATACAAAATACTTGTGACAACTTGTGTCTTCAAAGAACTAAAGACAAGAAGATAAATGTGACAGGGGAGACGAAATTGAAGTTGATACTTGGGTCGATGCAGCAGGAAAGAACGGAATGCGAAGAGATTGGATAATCAGGGATCACTACACCAAAGAGATCATAACAAGAGCAACAAGGTGCACAATTTCATCCTTTTCCATACATCCTAATCACATAAATGACGTAGAGGCTTTCCTCAATATATAATATATGATGAAAATTTCCCTCGTGCAGCACATGGGTGATCATGAATAGACAAACAAGAAGACTATCCAAGATCCCTGAAGAGGTTAAACAAGAGCTTGTTCCCTTTTACCTTAATAGGCTTGCCGTTGCTACTGAAGAAGTAGATTGTGAAAAGATAGACAAACTCACTGATGACACTGCTGAAAAAATCCGATCAGGATTGGCCGTAAGTTTGATATTTGATTCCAGTTTAATTTTATCCTCACTTGTCTTTATTATCAACTAGGTGAAAGACAAAGACATTGTTGCACATGTATGTCCGCATTTTTTTATTTTTTAAAATTATATTTAAAGCATATGTGATTTTTTTATCAATATAATTTATAAGAGATTGAAATAGAATAATAGAATGATTTGTAATAAAGTAGATACCAAACCAGAATAACTCCTTTATTGTTGTTACAGATTACCATTTCACTTTGCGGAACCTTGCTCTCTCATGAACTACAATAGTATCCTTAAAATCATTGCATTAATTAATCCCTTCTTTTTGCATGTAACACAGCCAAGGTGGAATGACATGGATGCTAACCAGCATGTCAACAATGTGAAATACATTGGATGGATTTTAGAGGTACGAATTGGTTGACAGAGAAGAAGTTGGAAGATAGCAACACTGTATTTATCATAGACATTAATTAGTTACGATTAAGTTGTTGTTGCAGAGCGTGCCAATTGAAGTGCTAGAAGAGTATAACATGACAAGCATGACTTTGGAGTATCGGCGTGAATGTACACAATCAAATTTGGTGGAATCCATGACGTGTCCAACAGCAAGAGTGATTGAAGAGTTCAACAATAATTCCAAAAACAGAAAACACCACCTGCAATTCACACACTTGCTTCGTCTGCAACAAGATAAAGCAGACGTTGTTCGAGCCAGAACTGAATGGAATTTTAAGCAAAAGCAACAGTGAAACAAAATAATAATATATAGAATTGACAAAATCACAATGTCTGTGGACCCTGTACCCTTCTATGTTCTTGTTTGCTTTGAGCTGTTATGATTTTGCTTTCTAGGATCCTTTCCTTTCAGTTCTACATTCATTGCATTTGCCAATTAATCTTTTTGTATATTCTTTCTGTGAGAAGAACTATAGATCGCTAATTGTTGAGAATTTTATTATAATAAAAACATGTTGAAAATAAGTGATAAAATATCAACATATGTTATATGGCAAAGAACTTTGGATATTATTTTAGTGTTCTTATTTGAGAATGAATTTCCTAATTAATTATATTATACAGACTCAAAAACAAAATTCTTCAAAATAAGTGGTTAAATTGTTGCAAACAACTGATATCCTTTAACCATAAATTTTTATATGCAAGATAATTTAGCCAACAAGACTATCCCACCAACAATAAACTTTTCTGCATACACAACTTTTATAGTTTATAAATTTAAAAAAAATTAGGACATTCCTCCATTTCTCATCAATAAATGAGTATTAGTGATATATACTGATATGTTAATTTCTGTATTCATATTGTGAATATAATATTACTTATTTCATCATGCATTTTTTTATCTTTTCTTTTTATTATTATTATTATTATTATTTTACTTTATGAAGTTGTAACAACTTCCTACCAAATTTCCAAGCATCAATTAGTAGTTGATCAACCAAAAGTAGTTATCTTCAATGTTCAACTATAAAAGAAGATAAAGATCTGACTTTCCTTATAAATCTTCAATTTCTTAGTGTGTTTGGCATGAAATTAAGTTAGTTTATAATTTATTTGACTAACTTATAAATGTGGTCAATACCTTATAAATTAAGTTAGTAAACTAGAAATATTTCACTAGTTTATAATTAACATTTAAGTTATGTTTCTTCAATACCTTATTATTATTTTATCAGATTTATTTTAATATTTAATATATTTTTATTTTTTTAATATTATAACTAAAATCTTTTTTTACCTTCCACGTAAAAATGTCTCCATCTCAGTGTTGCCATCACAACCAAACAAAAAAAAAATGGAGGAGAGATTTAGTTAGATGAAGGAGACTCACCACAATATTGCTAATATTGTGGGATGCTAGATGGAAGATTTATTTTCTTTATTAATTTAAGATAATAGAATAAAACGTAATTAAAAATTCTATATCTTTTAATTTAATACTATTTTTTATTATTTTAATAAACTATTTATTTTAATTATTACACTATTTATATATGTTATTTAATTTAATCTTTTAATAAAATATATGATATTTTAGTTCACACAATTTGTTCATATATTCTTTCAAACCTTAAATATTGACGTTCCATAAAATACATAAATCATAATGGCATGCACATGTACGCAAATGATCGTTTTACACAATTTAGATTTTTGTTTTGGAAATTATTTTTTTAAAATCTTTTATTTAGATAAAGATATTAACATCACACTTAATAGAGAGATGAGAATGAGAGTAATAAGTCATAAGTGTGATGGCCACAAGTTGTCTTGATAATACCAGATTTAGTTTTTTGTTTAAGAACAAAAGGAAAACTCTCACAAAGGGAGAAAACTCAGTTTTTCATTTAAATTCAATATGCATGTGAATTACAATGTTTTGTCTTTTAATAGACTAAGATTTCTTTTAAACTTCTCATTAAGCACTTAATTATTTGGAAAACCTAGATACTAGAAACCAACCTAGAAATATGAAAAAACATATAAACTTATTCCAACAAAATTAAGTGTGAAAATTACATTGAAAACAAGAAAATGGACCTTAATTGTTTTTTATTTCAAAAACTACCAATTACACTCCATTCCATAAAGACTTAATAAATATTAAGTGTTGGAAATTATTTTACTTCAGATTATTGTCTTTTAAGTTAGGTTAAGATTATCTTTAAGGTGCAATAATGTAACAATTCTCATATTAAACTCCAATTAAGCTAAATCTTTTTTAACTTACACATCCTTGACTAAGTACTGCAAAGTTTTTTTAACTCTTTTTGCTCTTATTCTAGTCATTGTGTCTTCTATTCCTTACAAAGAATTTTAGAGATTATTGGATTCATCCATATTTTCATCACCTAAGATGCAATTTGATAAATATAGATTATTACTCAAAAGAAAAAGATAAATAAAATCTAACTTATTAAAAAAAATACAATGTCAAAATATTATTACAACTCAAAAGTATATCACAAGGAATAAAGATAATCCCTATTAATGATTAGAACTAATTTGTTTAAAAAAAAAATCATCCATAAATCAGTGATCAATTTTAAGAATAGAAGTCAAGATTATACCTTATTATTGAAATTTCATTAATAGCGTTGTTTTACTTCTTATTTTAATTATTGTTTTTGTTAAATTTAATTCCTATTTAACCCTATTGTGCCCAATAATCACATAAAGAATTAGTTTTATCGATTCACGTAGATTTGACCCTACTTGCTAGTTTACTCAATTTAAAAAAAAATAAAAAATAAAAAGTTTTGGATTGAAACCCATAATAAAGTCGTATTAAAGGTAAGTGTACTCCTTTTTAATAAAATTCTTGTTGGTTGATAAAAAAAATTGAAAAGAAAACTTTTGACAAAAAAATTCCAATAATGACACAATGAACTTATAGATACGTAAAGAGTCATCGTAAAAAAAAATCCATAGTTTTTAATAATTTAAATATTATTGTTGGAAGAAAAATTACCTACTCCACTTCTCAAGTTTAAGGAATGTATATTAATTTCCTTATCGTGTTTCATTGATTTCCTTATAAAATGAAAAAGAAAAAATATCTGTCTTTATAAATTAAGCAAATGCTAATACTCTTGGACAAAAAAGTCATATCATGAACTATTAAATCACCCGTAACAAGTGAAATAGAGAAATGAAGAATAAGATTCATGCACATGATTTTGTTGATATTTCCTTGTTTTGTTAGATAATAGCTATGTGACTCCATCTAAGGTATTGGGTCATGGAGATGATAAGAGTCAATAATGATCGTTAGTTGAGTCTGTGAGATAAAGAGAAAGAAGAAAAAGTTTGGTTGACAATCTTGCAAATTTCACTATGCATTGTCATTTTTTTCTTTGATGTTCAACAATGTTACACCACCGCTACGTATGTCCCCACACAATGCTTTTGTGAATCTTATTAGCGAATTCTATCCACTACGTTCACTTTATTCTTATTAGGGACTAGAAAGCATCAAAACAACACAAGACTAGCAAAACCTATCCACCAATTTTGCCTTTTTGATAGGGACCAGAAAGCATTAATTAAGACGACACATGAGACACTAACATGAAGATATAATAAATTTTAAAATTTATGGTACATAACACAATTATAAAATAATGTATATCTACCAGGAGGAAATTAACATAAAACACAAATTGTAAATCAAAAAGAGAAAATTAATATTGTTGTTCAGCACCCAACTAAAGAATCAAATATTTGCACAGTTCTTTATGAATAATATATAGTCATCGCATAATGTCTTTGGAATCATACTAATTAATATGGTGTTCCGAATTAGGACTTTAACGTTAAAGTCAATATGAAAGAGAATAAAAAGAAAAAAGCAAAATTGGAGAATAAAAATGTACCTCGTGCACTCATAAATAGTGTCATTTTTTTGCGTACATAGTTGATAGGCATTTTTCTGCTTCCCTTAATTTTGTGAGGATCGTTATTTGATATTCTCGTTTTTTATTCAGTGTTTTGCATGCGCTTAGTCTCAATACATTGTTGAGCTATTTACTTATTGAGGCAATATCCTTTTATTATTTGGGGCCTCTCGGATGTCAACTCATAATGATTGTAAAAATAAAACATGTCTTTTGAAATGTCATAACTTATTTAGTTATTGTGATTTCCAATTTTTATTGCTATAGAAGTTTAAAAATTAAAAGTAGAAAAAAAAAATACAATTAAGAGTAAAACTATTTTAGTGTGGGTGCATACTATTAAACTCATTATGAGATAGTAAATGAGTATTTCCTTTTATAATAATGGCTAGATCTACATGAAGCATGCATCTATATTCCCAAGTTTAGATGGAGTATGTTGTTAAACGGACCGATGCTACTAGAAAATCATGATACATGGACTCCAAAGATTTAGTGTGTGATTGATTTTCAGTTACATTTATGTAAACCGTCGTTCGTTCAACGTAAAAGACACAATTTTTTACTTTTCAGTTTCATGTTATGGAAAGTGTGAATTCCCATTTGCAGTGACGCAAACAGCTATCCAAAAACACCCTTAAACATCCTTTCTAAACCCACATTCAAGTAAGAACATGGCAAGAAAATCTATTTTTTTGGCCTTTTTTTAAGATCGAACATTTTTGGGTTTTACTTTTATTTTATTCATCCATTTTGGGCCTCTAGTTCAATGAAAAAATATAAACAGATCTAGAATGAGGCCCAAACTAGCAACACAACAATGTCCAACAGAAATAGAAAAACAAAGCATGTTGTACTCTTGCTGACAGGATCTACGAAAGATACGAAACAAACACAAAACGCATGCTTGCGGCTTGCTGTCTCTGCTCCTAGTCAGGAAAAGAGATTACCAAGAAAGCTTATTAGAATCCAAGCATCTTTAATCTCTTTCTCTTTTTTTTTTTATACAAATCTTTAATCTTTATAAGAGGAGGAAAATGCTGAAAAGTTAACTGATCTATTGCTGACTAACTCCAACTAGTCCATCATACACCCACCTTCTTCTCTTCAATGTCCACCGTGGCCTAAGAGCCAAAAGTAAAGTACACTAGTTTTTTTCTTCTGATGTGCCGGTACGTGCAGGATAAATTGTACACCTTGCTTTTCTTTTATTATTTTAAACTCTTAGAAGAATTTAAAATAGATCAAAATAAAGAATAGTAGCAATTCGATACTTGAAAATATATTCTATTTACAATGTATTTCTTATTTTAATTAAATATATGAGTTAATTCAAAAATGTTTAAAATCATTTCACATTATTATTTAAAGTTTGTCAAAAATGTATACACCTCATCCTCCTATTGTAGATAAAACGGGATTCTCAGTCAGCACACAGTGCTTCAATTAATAACTTAAAGCAGCTGGATTGTATTCTCGTTTATGGCTAATCTTGTCATTCCCTATGTTGCATTATCTCCATTCAATAAATTACCTTCGCTTTTTTAAAGAATCAATTGTATAAATTTTTTTTCGTTTTTGAAGAAATTCGATTGTTTAGGCTTGCAATCAGTTGTTGTATCAATTGCTAAGTTTTTTTTTTTTTCTACACAGATGGATCAACATATATTAATCAATCAATTGTTTACCAATGAAAATCGATTTTTGTAGCTACAGTTGTAAGCTTTTGGATTGTTTATAAGCGACCTATCAAAGAGTAAAAAAAACAAAATTTTAATCTAATTTCTCTTCTTTTTCTCCTAAATTAAATAAATTCACAATATTATTTATTTTTAATTTTACATTTATTTTTTTCAAACCAAGCCACCTAAAATTTCACCATATTTCTTAGTTATTTTCCTCTTTATTTTTTTCTTCACAGCTAAACGGAGCATTTAGAAATTTTGTACAGAAAGAATAATGAAAGAGAGAAAAGTGAATGTCACTATTTGGTTTAACATTTTGGTTGATTTTAGAGATTTTTAGAGGAAAGATGTACGGAAGAGAGAACAGTGAGCACATATTTCATTTTTTTTTATTTTGATCATAGTATTTTTTTTATCCATAAAAATAGAATATAGTATCGAAAGACTTACAATACTTATATATCTTACTCAATTAACTAAGTTAAACAAGTTAAACAATAGTATTTTGATCATAATATTAAATAGATTTTGATTAAAAAAATTAATAGTATGAGAAATTTTTCCTTTACAAATAAAGAAATTTTAAATTTCAATAAAATAATTCACTTTTTTTATAAAATTATCTATTTATCTTTTTAATACTTATTAATTTTGGTTTTTACTCTTTAGATAATTAAAAAAATAAAGAAAACGAACCTCTACAATCTATTTGAGAAAAAATTATTAGATAGTTCAAGATTATCATTTCTCTATGGTCACAACCCATTTTTACATAATATATATTAATTTAAGTTTTTTAATTTATCAAAGAAACAAAATTTGCAGTATAGAATCACTTAATAAATTCTCATATTTTATAGAAGAAAAAGAAATAAGACGATGAAAATAGTAAAAAGAAAAATAAGATAGATAAAAATATGTAAAAAAATATGGTAATTTTTATAAGTATTTGGTTTAAGAGAAATAAAACAAAAATAAAGAACAGATAAATAATAAAATAAATTATTTAATTAAAAATAATTAATTGGGAATTGGTCATATTTGAAAATAATATTTTTACCTTACAAATGAAAATCACTTACCATGGTAAAATTGGTGTCAGGGATTTAAAAACCGATTGCTAGATGTAAAAACCTAATTTTGTCCTATTTAAATATCTAGTCCAATACAAAAAGTAAAAACAACAAAATCTAGAAAGAAGAAGCCCAAGTCCATTGGATATCTAGTCCCGTTCTATAGCTCCCACCAAATCCTTTGGGTGAGCATCCTAAGGAACTCACTTTGCATGTTCGTCCGTAAAGTTGGAGGCAAAAAAACTACCTTGCTCTATGCTACACCTACTCATCACCAACAATCCACCTAATCACAAAGAAGAAACAAGCAAGTGGAATGATATATGTCCAAAGGAGCAGCTGATCTGCTTTGCGGTTCTACTACTCCTACGTAACATTGCAATATGTAAATACACGAAAAGAAGTTATGTGTTGCTCTACGACGCAATAATTCATCCAAAGGGATGCATCTCCCCTATTCTTCCTTCTTCTTTGTGTTGATCTACTCCACGCGCCATCTTACTCTGCTCTCTTGCAATTTCTAGAAAGCTCACTACAAGTAGCCAATTTGCAAGGAAAAGCAGCCAAGTTGGATTAAACAATCAATTTATGGATGTTTATAAATGCAAGAAGTAAACCAAATTCACGAGAGGTTGAAAAAGAAGGAGAAATGAGCTAAGAAATAGAGAGAAGAAAACAGAGTATGAGAAAAAGATATTAAGAGAGAAGGAAAAACAAACCCGAGAGTGTTTAAGATAGGAAGATAAAGAACTACGGAAATAAGACACGAAAAAGAGAACATTTTGCAAAGCTTTTGACGATGAGGGATATCATGAAGATAAGGTACACAGAGGTACAAGAGCAACTACGTGAAGACATACTAGTATCATTAACTCTTTGGACTTAAACATTTATGCATGAAAATTTTGTTATAATACTTATCTCGTCTTACGTATACTATACCTGGGGGCTTTGGACGTCCCAGGAGCATATGTCTCTTTGGACGCATAGCTCCTTTTAGACGCGGAAGTGTCTTTGGACGCTGAAGTACCTTTGGACACATAAGTCTCTTCAGACGTATAACTCCTTTTGGATGCAAAATAGCCTTTGGATGTAGAAGCCTCTTTGGACACAAAATAGCCTTTGGATGCAGAGGCTGTTTGGATGCCCATCTGGGTAATCCTTTCCATTTTTACATATTTATTTGTTGTCTCAACCTTGCTTTGCACGCATAGGCTCTTTGAACACTCATCTAGGTAGTTCTTTCCATTTTCACGTATTTATGTGTTGTTATAACCTTGCTTTGGACGCAGAAACTCTTTGGATGTCCATCTGGGTAGTCCTTGTTATTTCCACGTATTTACCTATTGTTCCAGCCTCACTTTGGATGCAGAGGTTCTCTAGATGCCCATCTGAGCAATCTTTTCCACTTTCACATATTTACATGTTATTCTAGTCTTGCTTTGGATGTAGAGGCTCTTTGAAGGTCAATCTAGACAATTCCTTCCCTTTTCCACCTACTTACATGCAGTTCATCCATAATCTTTGGACGTAGAAGCCTTTAGATGGTTCATTTCCTCCTTGCTCATATTTGTTGTTATTTTCTGCATGATGTCCATCCATAACCTTTGTTATTCTCTTATCTATTATTATCCACATGTTGTTCGTCCACAACTGTTAGATGTAGGAGTGTTTGGATAGATGATTTCCTTTTTGTTGTTAGCTATTTGTCATTATCTATATGTTGCTCGTCCATAGTCTTTGGATGCAAGAGTCTGTGAATGACTCCTTTATTCTTTTTGTTGTTTGTTATCATGTATCTTTGCGGTACATTTATGCCTTTGGATGCATGATTCTTTGAATGACTCATTTCTTCTTTCTATTGTTTGTTGTCATGTTTCTTTATGCTACGTCAATGTCTTTGGGGGACACAAGAGTCTCTGCATGACTCTTTTCTTCTGTTTGTTGTTTGTTGTCATGTATCTTAGTGATACGTTCATTCCTTAGGACGCATGAGTCTCTAAAGGATTCATTTCTTCTTTATGTTGTTTGATGTCACATATCTTTATGGTACATCCATGTCTTTGGATGTAGGAGTCTCTGAGTGATTCATTTATTCTTTTTGTTGTTTACTGTCACATATCTTTGTGGTAGATCCATACCTTTGGATGCAAGAGTATCTGGATGACTCCTTTTTTTATTATTTCTACTACTTGTTATTTGTCTTTCTGATATGTCCATGCCTTTGGACGCATGGGTCTCTAGATGACTCATTTTTTCTTCTTTCTCCTATTTGTTGCTCATTATTGTTATATATCTTTACTGCAATACATTCACACTCTTTGGACAAAGAAACCTTTGGATGGTTCCTCTTTTTTCCTTTGTCGCCTACTCATTATTTATTTTTCTTGTTCATTCACACTCCTTAAATGCAGGAGCTTTCATACAATTCCTTTCCTTCTTTATGCAATCTATTGTATTCATCCATGACACAAGAGCTTTCAAACAACTTCTTTTCCCTTCTTGTTGTATGCTGTTATTTGGATTTCTAGCTCGTTCACACCCTTTGGATGTAGAAGCCTTTGGACAACTCATTTTTCCTTTTTTATTAAGTCACCTTGCTGGCTCGTCCATGACCTTTGGGCAGCTCTAGGATCCTTTAGACACACGCTAAATCAGCACACCCAAACCTTGTTTTGTTGAACCATGTTTGTTCCATGATAATCCTAAAATTTTTTTAATCATTAGCATTCAATATATAACATCCTTTTGCTAATAGGGGAAGTAATAAATTAGATGTGACATCTTATTCATCACTAAATTTTGGAACACAAGTAGCAACAACTTGATGTTTTTAAACGCACCTTTAGCATAAGGAATCTTAGGAATACACCTATGCTAATTTTGAAATGCATAAACTGTGACAGTTTAAAAATCCTAAAAGTTTAATAAAAATTAAAATCAAACACACAAACATTTTTTATCTCAAAGAATTATGTAATTCTGATTGTCGCATTACACATGGGGATAGATAGGAGCAGGGAACCACTTTTGTCAAGTTAAAATATAAAAATAATAAACATTTTTTAATAATAAAATTTAATTCTTTTTTATAATAATTCTATTTATTTTAAGGTGAGATAAATACTTTAAAAATAATAAATTATTTTCTTAATTAATTAATAGAAATCGTTTTAACAGTCTTTTCATCCATTTTTTAATATATATTTAAATATTTTTGTGGTCACTTCGCAACTCTAATAGTAATATTAAAAAAGATAATAATTGGTTCATTATTATTTTTGAAAATTAATTATTTTTTGAAAATTATTTTTTTTTTTGACAATTGATTATAATTTTTTTTCCATTGAGAAAACGTTTACCCTTTTTTTTACTTTTTTTTTTCCTCTTCAATTTTTACCTGTGAAACATTTCTTATTTCTCTTCTATTTTGTTTTTTCTCCTCTCTATATTTCTTTGCTATCAACTTTATTTTCATCTAAATAATTTAAAATTTGTTGTTATAATTTTTTTTAATAATTTGTTGGCTCTTTATTTATTTTCCACGTCCAAACACAGTAGAATTTCGGAAAAGATTCTAAACACATCATGGGGCACTTTTATGCTACCCCACGCCCGTGCTCGAATCATCTGAGTTTGTGTTCAGGGTCCACTGCCAAGCAAATAATGATGACGAACATGACATATGAAAATAATAGGTAAAAGATTGGGCGCGTTGTCTTGTCAGCCAGGATACAAAGCCATTCTGATACCAGAGAAATGCTGTCGATACTTTGGTTCTACCAATTTATTATATTGAGCAAGCATTAAATTATTTAAAGTAATTTTTTAAATTAGTTTTTGAAAAATAATTTTTAAAGTAATTTTTAAAAATTTAAAACAAAAATACAACCAAACACATTTTAACTTTTTATTATTTTCTATTTTCAATTTCTGTTCTCACTATTTTCTATAAAAAAAATTATAAATAAAAAATAAGGTTAAATCATAAAATGAAAATAAAACACATTTTTTCAAACCAAATTATCCCTTAAATTTTCATTTTTAGAACTCAACTTTCTCTCTTTACTTTTAATTTTCTCTCTCAACAAAAAAAATGCATCATCAGATTTAGTCATGCTTTCTTTTCTCTTTATTTTTTCTTCCCATCCAAAAATACCATTAAATTACAAAGGAAGAGAAACTTGTCAAGAAATTTTGATTTGTTGTCTTCTTTAATTCTATTCTCATCCATAAAAATTGCCTACTCATTTACGATTATACAATAATTCTACTTCCTAATTTGTACGACCTAAATTAGAAATTCTTATTATATATAATGAATGTTCCAATTTAGAGTTAACCATTTAAGTTTAGTCTAGTAGTCAACTTCAACAGTTTGCGCAAATAGGATTATTTAAGTAGTCTGAAAATATTCAAGTTTTTTTTTGTCTGACCTGGTAAGTTTCACAAACTACTTAGACTCGAACTAGACTGACTTAATTTTTTTTTCAAGTTGGTTTAATAACTAAATAAATAAAAACTAGCCCAAAACATGATAGTAGAAATCCATTTGGTGATTGTAGACACAATGCCCACTTGTTGATTCATGTGGTCTAATGCTAAGTGAGACCTATATCAAAATTTAAAAAATATTTTTTTAATTAAAATAAGAGAGCTATATGTTTGACCTTTGATCAATATATATAACATTTTTTTGTTTTACAAAAATTAATAACAAATATTATTTTATTGATTGCCCTAAAACTTAAGTTTTAATAATTTTATTCTAGAATTAGTCCTTCATATCCTTCATATCCTTCAAACAATGTTTTCAATCCAATATTTTATTCATGATGTTTTTCACAAAATGACAGAAGAAACTCATTTGGTAATTCATAATACTTTATTCACCACCTGACAATCCATTATACTTTATTTCTTGACCAAAATGAAAGACACCATATTCATTCCATTGCATGACATATACTTTAATTTATAGATTAAATATAAATTTGTTATCTATTTCTTTTTTAGCTTGAATGATATTTATTATTTTATTTATTTTTAATTAAGATTGATCTAGTTTACTAGCCACTAATCTGGCTAGGGCTACAAAATATAGTCTAATAGGAATGCAATTTAGTTTAGCACAATGCAATTTCATAATTAGAGGACAACTAATTTGATAGTTTTTTTTCCTATTCCCATACTTAATATATACAACATTTAATTAGGAAACGTTATTAATGATTGATTAAGATTTACAACAATGAATAGTATTCATTCTTATATACAACGTATAATTATGAAACAATAATAATGACTAATTTTCTCATTGATATCCCTCTTAAATTGTTGTTGTTGGTAGAGAAGCATCAATTTGTTTACAAGAAACTAATGGTATGGACAAAGAAAAATCTTGGTAAAGATATCTTAAAGTTAAAGTTGCAAGGTGACATAGGAAAGCAAGATAACATGATTTCTTAATGTTTTCTGATAGAATGACAATCTATTTCAACATGTTTAGTGCGCTCATGAAAAACTAGATTAGCAAAACAAATTGAATTACACTAATGCAATCTCCATAAAGAGGTGCTGTAGTTGTTTAAAAGAATCCAAGCTCGCCAAAAGTCCTTGAAGCCAAATAATTTCAAAAGAATTCATAAACATAACTTGATACTCAGTTTTGGTGGAGGAATTAAATGCAATACTACTTTTTACATTTATGTGAAATTAATGTAGGACCAAGAAACATGCACTAATTATTGACATTTTTTTGAGTATTGAGACAACCAACCCAAGCAGCATCACTATAGCCAACCAAACTAAGAGATGTCCTAATAGGAAATAACAAGCCTCAAGTAGAAGTGTCCTTCAAGTAATGACTGATGCAATGAACATAGCTAAATGAAGATGATGAGGAGTGTACATGAACTAGCTCACTTGTTGGAATACAAACACAATGTTAAGGTGTGTAATAGTCAAATAATTAACAATAGTCATTAGTTGACAATATAGTAAAGAATAAGACAAAAGATCAACCTCATCAAGATGATATTTGACATTAACCTCAAGATGATGGCATGAACTGGCTCACCTATTGGACTACAAACACAATATTAAGGTGTGTAATAGTAAAAAAATTGACACTACCCACTAGTTGACAATATAGTAAAGGATCAAACAAAAGATCAACCTCATCAAGATGATATTTGACATTAACCTCAAGATGTGTATTCACTCGATGGCTAAATTTATACTAGCTAAAGAAATCAAATCATTAATGCAGTTGTGTTGTTGGAGAAACATACCCTTGGAATCCGTATAAACATCAAGACCCAAGAAACAGTGAAGACACTTGGGATCTTTCATATGACATGACATATAGAGCTATCATTTAAGTTGTTGAATGGATGGATGATCAAAACTAGTAAAGATCATATCATTGACATAAATAAATAGAAGAGCAATATAAGTGGTTGTTCAAATCATTGACATAAATAAATAGAAGAGCAATATAAGTGGTTGTTCAATGAAGGAACAAAGAGGAGTCATATTGACTTTAAGTAAAGGAGAATCCAAGAAGAGTGGACCAAAACCTTTCAAACCATACCTTGGAAGCTTGTCACAAGCCATATAAAAAATATTTGAACTTGCACACACTAGTAAAGAGGAGAACAGACCTTAAGGAGGAATCATATAAAATATCTTCTCTCAAGTCACCATTAAGGAATGCATTCTTTCCATCTATTTGATGAAGTGACCAACCTTAAGAACCACCGATAGACATAATCGTTTTGACGGAAGTCATCTTTACAACAGTTGAAAATGTCTTATCATGATATACGCCATACTCTTGTTTGTTGCCTAAAGTGACTAACCAAGCTTTGTAACGATTAAGAGAGCCATCAAAATTCAAATAGCCAAACAAACACTAAATACATTATTATAAAAACTTATTATTAATCAAATAATCAAATAAATAAATGAATAACACAATCATGTGATAATGAAATATCTTTTATTAATAGCTAATACAATATAATGTATGACAAAAGATAATACATAATTTACTTATACAAAACATACATCAACAAAGTTGGGTTAAATAACTAGTTTCATAAATGAAGTGTCTTTAAAGAAAAAAAAAAGCATTCAGCAACTCTTTTGACTCGAGGATGACAATAACAAATGACAAAAGACTAATGATGTATGCACTGTAATGGCATCACGACATGAACTGGGAGAAATAAAATGACGAGCTCATAAGAATAGCAATGACATTAAGTTAGACACCACGACAAGTAAAGAGAATCAAATACTAATTGAAATAACAACGAGATGGTTGACAATAGTGAATTGATCACCATTGGTGAGAATGAAAACTAAGTAAAGAGGGTGAGGCAAAGACAAGGATATTACTTTGCATTCTAATCAAAGATACGAATGTAAGGTAAAAGGCAAAGGTAACCTACTAATGTCTGGTAAAAAAATCAATCAAATCACATTCTTCAATTTAACAACTTTTTGCCTTATATGATTGTATTTTTTTACCCTTTTAGTTTGGATTTTGAGCAAATTTTAATTCTCAATTTTTTTAAAAATTAATTAAATCTCTTTATTTTTAAAATCAAGCAAATTCGGTACTTTAATAAATTATTTTATATTAAAATCCTCAAATCCTCTTTGTTTATTCAATTTCAAGGGTTTGCAACGAATTTAGGATAAAAAATATTTTGAAAAAATTAGAAATCAAATTTAGTAAAATTTGAAAATTTTGTAGGATGTAAAATTGGGATTTGAAAAGTAATTTTCTTTATTGTGGATGAAATTTTACATTTTATTAGTTGATGAATTATAAGTAAAATGTATTTAAAATAATTTAATCGATTTAATATGTGAAGATTTTGAAAAAGAAATAAATATGTGGGTTTTAAATAGAAGAAATTGATAAATAGACTAAATTTGTTCTAAAAAAAATGATTAACTAAAAAAATAGAAAACTAAAATCACACATCACATGTATAGAAGAAAAAAAAAGTAATACAAACTAATTTCACCCAATTATCCAAACCAACACTCCAATTACATTTATAGTTGTTCCTTTTAATTTCGTCCTTTTAATTACATAGTGTAATATAATTATCTTTTCTATTATATGAAATTAAAACAACAATAAAAGATGTTGAAGTTAAAATAGAATAATAAGGCCAGGAAAGTAATTTTACTTAAAAAAATATAATAATATAAACTCACTTTATTCAAAATAGATATGTATTTGTCAGAGGTTAATAGTAAGTACAAAATTTTAAAGTCAATTTAGTTTTTTATTTTTTTAAAAAAAAAAGATGCATAGTTATTATTCACTTTAAAAGATGCTTTTTTGAATGTTTTGTAGTGAAAAGGAGAGAAGGTGGGTCCGGTGAAGGTGTGGACATGACATGGGTTAGAAATAGGAAAGCCGCGGGAGGCATAAGATGGAGGGTGTGTGAGTGACCTACTCCATTTGGACTCTCCACAGTCTCCCATTCCACCTACAAAATACAAACATCAATACCAGTTACCTAACTGGGAAGGAAAGGTAATGAAATATTATGTAAGCATCCCACTCATTTACTTCAACTATTACATTCTTAATCATTTTATCCATAATATCAATTTATTCATCCCTTAAATGAATTATGAATGTATATTACCTTTTCTCATTAAGTATGAAATATTTATTCCTGTCATGGATAATTAATCTCTGCAAATAAATTTGGTCTACTATTTTTAGTTGAATTTATTTTTTCTTATAAAATTTGAATATGATATTTTATTTAAAAATTTTGAGTTTAACTTTACTCATATTAACGTACTGCTGATAAATCTATAACAATATCCGAAGAAAATATGAAAATTCTAATAAACATATTTACTTGAATTAAATTATTCTTTAAACTCTTTAAATTATTTTTAACTCTTAAATAATTAAACTAATTTATCTTTTTTTATGTGTGCATTTATTTTAACTAAATCACAATTTAATTATTTTTATATGCCATTGTTACTCTTCCACTTTCTTATTTTCTTTTTAGTATATATATATTTTTTGTCTTATTCTACACTTTTTTTTTTTATTTTTTCTCATTTTTTTTTATTTAATCTCTACTTTTATTTCTTATTTTATTTTTATCTTATTAAAATGTACATAGGCATGAAGTGCCTGTTTTACTTTTCCTCTTAATATATATAACTTTAATATATATGAAAAGAATGAAATAATGTTAGATTAATATAAAAATGTATAAAAGTGATTTTTATAAAAGAACTTTCAATCTAACAGCAACTTTGGAATGAAATTATCTAATTAAAGTGTACTAAAAAATATATAATAATTTAATATAAGTTATAATGCTATAACTATATATATATATATATGAAGAGAAAATTATATTGGTATAATTTATATAAATTATTATATAATTTAATAAGTTTTTATAAAATATAAATTTTATCGATCTACTCTAACTGTTGAATAGAAAGTTCTCTTTATGTAGTTCATATATATAATTTTTTATATAAATTTAAAATTATTTGATAATTCTTTTATATGGATCAAAATTAATGAAATATATACATTTCAAAATACACTAACATATGAATCATTTGATTACTTTTTTTTATTGTTATTCAATTTTAATAAAATCTAATACAAACAATTAAAGTATTATAAATATATAATTCAATAGTCTGATCGATAAAATTTGTATTATATATAAAATTATTAACAATATAATAATTAGTGTAACTTACACTGATGTAATTTGATTTCACGCACGCACATACATGTTTATATATAACATATCAAAGGAGAAAAACACACATAATCACGTGCATATCAAATGAGAATTTTTGTTATTATATAAAAATAAAAATAAAAATATACATTATTAAATATTTTTAAATTGTTAAAATTAAAAATAAATATGGATGACATTTTTAATGGTTATTTGACAATAAGTATCCATTTGTTACAAATTAAAAAAAAAGTGATTATGAAGTAAAACAATCTAATGATTATTTTTACAGATTTGTTAAAAGTTTACGCATTAATTTATGTTAATTTTACAATAATAAAAATCACTTTTAAAAAAGATAGTCGATTTATATTATAAGTTATTTAAAATAGTTTCTGATTTTAATCAAATTCTATATTCTTTTCAACTTTTGGTTATTTTAAAAAATTAAAATAAGCACATAGAAAACTTTTAAAAATAATTATATTCGAGAAAAAAACCGCAAAAGCTATATATAAAAGGGTATGAAAAACGCAATGGTGTACATTCTACACCATTTTTCAAACACCCACATATCCTATCCACGACTCACGTTCAGGACGTTGGGAAACACAATGGAGAAAGAGAAAATGACTTTTTTCATTGATCTGTGATCAGAGAAGGACCATGCATGGCTTTTGCAAAATTGTTGGTTTTCATTTCCAAGCTACATAACAACATTTTAAGGGTCCACGAAACAATTATGAGGCCCCCTTAATTACATTGTCTACATATACAGTATTCATTTATTACAAACTCGACATGCCTGGGTGCCCCCTCCCTTGCACAAATGTCCTGTCTCCGTTTTTCTCTTGCAAACTGCAAATTGGTAAAACCAATTCAATTCATGTGTACAAACAATATCAAATTTGTAAAATAAAATAAAATAAAATAAAATTTCCTTGTTGATATGAAGTGTTAAATGAAATGATATTATTATACTTTTGTGTTATAAAAAATAGAATTTCATTTGGATAACAGACCTTAAATGCAAACTTAAAGAGAGTCTATGAATATGAATTATATAAATAGAAAATGAGGACAAGTGAGATTGAATGGCCGAGACATGTGAGATGACCGGCTTAAAAAATGGAGGCATGTGAGATGACCGGCTTAAAAAATGGAGATGTTATCCATTGTAAAATGAATTTTCCTTATGGAGTCACACTTGATTGTAGGCTTTATGAACTAATTTTGGATTTAATTCAATCCATAAAATTAATTTATTAGATGAGAGTATCATTTATATACTTTATTTTTATCAATTAATTGAACAAAAACAGAAGATGATGATCTAAAAGCTAAGGGAGAATGTCAAAAGGCTCATACTGCATATCTTATATCAATATATATGTTATGTGCAAAGTGCAAACAAAAAGGAATGGAGTGTGATCTATAAAACAATTGTTTGGTACAATTTAATTTATCAAACAAAAAGGAATCTTGTCTCCCGCCAAAATAGAATCAAAGTTGGTACATTTTTAGATTATTTTTTATATTTGTTGGATCGTACATTAGGCATGAACTGACCATAAAAATAATATATTCCCATCATCAAAGGAAAACGAAGATAGCTCTCTAAGCTGGCATGATCATGAAATTAACATATGAGATCGAATCATGAAAATAGTAGTGAAACCGAAAATTTGAGTCATCCTAACTTTGATCTAATCCTGCTGTTGGCACAACTCTCGACAAGTTCACTTTGAACACACTCAGTCTAAGACATTATCACTCTAACATCATACGGCATTGCATGTGCTAATATCCTGACCATTATGCTACCGCCTGTACTTGTGTTTTTCTTTTCCTTAAAGAGAAAAAAGATCACGGTAATTAGACATTTAACTCTCTAACGAGAGTTCGAGATATTTTTATAATTTTCAATTTTTTAGGCTAATTGTGAGATAAGATTAATTTTAAATCTGGGATTTAATCACATTTAGAAAATATTTGATAGAAGAAAAAAAAAACTTATGCCCGAAAATCATGAAGGCTGGGGATAGTAATTCCTAGAGAATAAATAAAACCTATTTAATTAGTTATAAATTTTTTTAAAAATGTTTATATGTGTATATTGAAAATTGAAAATTTTCATGATTAATTTTAATAGAATTTTTTTAAATATATAAATATTTTTTTCAAAAATATTATTTTAAATAAATAACTTTGTTAGATATTTTAGATAAAATTTTATTATTTAAAATTTTTAATATTTTTATTTATTATATGAGAATTTTTATTGTTTAAAATAAATTTATTATTATTATAATTAAAATTATAAAAATAAATTTTAACTCGAGGATGGTATATCCTCGAGTGTAATAATAAATCAAAGTTACATATTCTTTTAAAAAAACTTTTGAGTTTGATTAATTTTAATAAAAATATTATTTTTATGAAACTACAAAATAAAATTATTTGTTTTATTTTTGAAAAAAAAATTACTAAATTATCATAGTTCAAGTATTTTAACATAAGATTCTCACAATAATAAAAAAAATTAAAATTGAAATAATTATGACTATAAATTGTTTGTTGTAATTTAAAAATTAAAAATTAACAAATGTTCATCATTCAAAAATTTAAAAAAAATATAAATTTTTCATAATAATCAAATAAGAAATAAATTCAAGATGATTATCCCTAGCTAACATTTTACTTAAAAAAATATTTAATTTTTAATGAGATAATAATTAAATTATTTATAGAAATAAATTTAAGAATAACTAAATTTGTGCAAATTTATTTTATTCTTTATATAAATAATTTTTCATTTTCTTATGTAAACTATAATGTTGTTGATTTAATCAAAATAATTTATAAGGATAATATGTAATAAAGTTATAAGGATAATAAAATTTATAAATAATTTATTATAATATTTTATTGTATTTAACATATATTTTAAAAAATAATTTAATCAAAATATAAATTTAGATAAGTTTTTTTTGTAAAATATTTTAATTATAAATCTTAAAATTAAAATATGTTGGTCTTATTTTAATATTTTTTATTTATCTTTAACATGAAAGCTTTTCATTCTCCACTTTATATATTTTCTTATAGCTTTTACTAAAACATTTCTTAAATGTTACCGTAATAATATTTTTAAATAATTTGTTAAATAATACCTTGAAACTTTTAAAGAATTAAAAAATAAATATTTTAAAAATATAATGTTTAATATATTAAAAAGATTAAATAAAACAATATATTTTATAAAATATTTTATTATTAAAATTTTAATAAGTATATTTAATAGTATTTTAGTTTTAAATATGATTATATATCATTTTTTAATAAAAATATTTTAAAATTTATTATATTAAATGAGTTAAAAAAAGAATTGTATTCATTTTTTAATTATTAAAACTTTTTCATCAACTAAAAAAATTAGATTCTCATCATTCTATGGGAATATTTTTGTATGAAATATAGGTAAAAATCATTCCTAAAAAATAATATTTTCTAGAAATATTTACTTTTAAATAATATGAGAAACTAGCCTTCCGAATTTTAAATTTTTGAAAAACTATTTTTTTCCTATCAAACAACCTCTTAGTTCTATCTTTGAAAACTAATGTATTATGTGAAAATTGACTTCCTCTGCAAACTCAACCTATATGGCCAATTGTGTTACAGTAACTTACTCGTACTTGTATTATTTGGTCTTCTAATAATGAACTACTTCAACATTTTGGAGTTTAAATTAAAGAGGCCTTTAAAAAAATAATAATTATCCCGAGTTAAAACACGATGCAAAATCACGAATTGAAATGATGTTTGAAGTCGAGTTTTCTCTTGAAAGAAATTATGTATACGAAGCCAGAATCGGCTCCGCCAACAGGGGTAGTAATTGACTTGGCTCAATTAGAGTTGTCATCGATATTTTTCATGGGAAAAATCGAAAAGTCTTGTATGGATAAGGCTAGTCTCTGAATCAGAGAAATGAGTTAAGGCGTCGGTTACGTGTAGGGATCACAGAGTATCCCCACACACCCATCACACGATAGTTATCCCAAACTGATTGCATGAAACGGAAGTGACTCTTTCTTTTTGGTTTATGTCTTTCTTCAAATGGAGCATTTACATAGAATAAGTGTAGAATTATTTTGTGTTTTGGGTGGTTAACTTGACAAAAGTGGGTCTCTTGTTCTTACGTATCTCTTACTGTGGCGGAGAAGTCAAAATTTACATAGTTCTGGGCTAATTGGAGTAAGGAGAAGTGTGAGGACCGAGATCAACTCGACTCGGCTAAGCAGGTGTCGAGAGCGCCTCAGCTTAGTCAAGGGGAAAAGGCCAAGGACGAGTCGGCCCAGCCCTATATCCAGCTGGTGGAGCTGAGGGTAGAGGGAGCGGCTTCGGTTTGAACTCAGCCTAAGGAAGCCAGTGCATTAACTGTGGTTCACAAGGAAGCTTATGCTAATTGGGTTTAATTGGATGCGGACTACATAGTTAGCTTGATAAGTCATGACCTGAGGGGCGCTAAGCCATCTTTATGGACATCCATATGGGTTTTAGCCACTAACTTGGTATTCAGAAGTTTCGACATCGTCCTCTTTCTTCTGCTTCTCTTTTGGCGGTCATGCTCAGATTGCTTCACGAATTCTCTTTCAAGCTTGAGTGGAGTGGCGTTTCCCTCGAGGTTCTCCTCTACCAAAGAATTTTTGACCATTTTCTCTTCGTTTTGAGGCCTTTTATAGGCCTATCCGAAGTTGTTATGAATCTAGTTTGGTTGCATGCGTATTTCCACAATTTCCTCCCAGGAGTTGCTGGCGGGTAACCGTATTAGCTCGTGGCGCACCTCCAGCATGCGGCTACCTCCCACTATGATCACGCCTCCTTTGTTTTGCAGGTTGTGGTAGATCCGAGGTCGGAGTGTGTGGGATTCTATCCTATCAGAATAGATTTGGGATTCCACAATAATAAAGTCTTTTTAAGTGAGTTAAAAGTGAAGGATTAAATATGTTTTTAATTTTTAAAAATAAGATAATATTTATTTTTCGTTTCTCAAAAACAAATTATTTTTTTAATTTCTCACTGATAGAATTATGTCCGATATAATTTTTATAATTTACGAAAAAAATGTCTTATTTTTAATTTTTATTTATAAAAATAAAAATTACACATGACATATTTCATAAACAAGAGATAAAAGCCCTAGTAGCAGATACATATTTAATCATAAAATGAGTTAAGCTTTCAGAATTTTTTTCACTTTCTGATTTGCTTTGCAGGACTACTTTTCCCCTACTAATAAATATACGAGAAAATTATCAAATATATAGATCCACAGAGATAGGGGTTTGTTGCCTAGCTGAGCAGAACTATGACTTCTTCGCCGCTTCCAGTAATGGAGCAGAACAATGACTTCTTGCGCCTTCTATATATGCAGAAGGCGCGCGAAAACAAAAGCATGTAATGCAGGACCCAGAAAAAACACTATATATATTTGGTTCGCCAATTGCAAAGCATATTAAATAATGACAGTACATTACATATGGGACCTAAAGCTGGAGTGTCCATTTAATCTTATAATAACAAGGGATTTTGATAGCTAATGTTTAAGAATAATAGATTCGTTAATAATATTTTTTTATTCATCGAAATTGAATTTGGTACTAGAATTATACGCATACACTTAGTAAAGTAACTAATTTAGACCCTATTAATACGTTAATCATATATATGTTTAGGTAAACATTTTAAGTAAGTATTTATTAAATAACTGTATATTATGGAAATACATATGTATGTATAATAAGGATAAGCATAATCCAATCTAACTCTAATTTGGTATGGAGGTTGTTTTTATGAGGTCATGTTTTAAAAATATACTTTATATATATTTTTAGAATGAATTCGATTTATATTTCAATTTTTTCTAACTCGATTTAATGTTTAATTAATATCTTCTTAAATTTTTTTTAACATATTAATAATAAAAATTTATTTAATATATAATACTTTATGTAATATAAAAGTATATTTATAATAATATCTATTTTAGTAATATCATAAGTTGTATTTATAAATTCTTTTGAAAAGTGGGTAAAATATATATATATTTTTAATTGATTATGTTATTGTGGAATAACTTTTAATCATAACTATTTATATATCATTTAAATATAAAATTTTCATATTTTTAAAATGAAAAACTTTATATATTTATACTATAAGATGGTTTATTTTTTTCCAGGTTAACATGTATGTTCAAGATATTAATAAAAAATATAATAAATATATTAAATATTTCTTAACTATAGTCATTGTAACAGTATTTTTTTAACAAGTAAATAGGTATTCAATTTATGCATTTATGACCAGTAACCAACAAGGCTTTCGTGGGAGAACAAATTAATGTGCAATGTAATGAGTTTACCAGAGTTAGTTTAGTTGATGAATAAAAACTAAAAAATAATAGAATTATTTTATTTTATCCGATGTTTTTAGATTTATTTTTTTTAATATAATTAAAATGCACCTCATTTTGAATTTTAGTTGCTTTATTTTTTTAAAATAATATTTATATATTATGTTCGGAGATATAAGGTGGTCTTTTAGATAATAGGTCCATACTGAGAGACTAAATAATATTATAGGAGTTTCAAGTTTGTTGACGATTGCAATGTGGTAGAACAATGGATGGAGGAGTTTCACTTACAAAGATTTTGATGCTCAAGCCATTAAGAGCTCGAGATAACTTAGATATGGGTTTATAGTTTTTAGCTAATACTTAGTGATTCAAAAAGCCCTAGTGGTAACATTAGTTGTGATAATATGTTAGAGATTTGTTATTAGCAAAAACAATATCTAATGTGAAAGTGAAAATCTTGGTGATCCTGTTGTCTTTAATGCACTTTTCTAAAACATTTCCTATGATTTCTCCTTTATGGTCACCAAAATTTAGTATCCTCTTATTCAACTCTCACACTTCATCAATGTAATGAGCAATCACACATATAATTCATGTTTTGAACAGAAGTCCAATTGTTAGTAATAAGTGAAACCATATGAAAATTCATTGACAATAAATATTGTAATTTCATTTTCTCTTCAATAAAAGTTTGCATACAATCTATAACAAGAATGACCTAACTAGGAATTTTGAATCGAGGTTGAGCAGTACCTATAAATTCTGTAAATCTAGAGTTATCAACAAAGTTGAAAGAAAGTTCATCAACCATTACATCTTATCAAGTTTATATCCAATTAGTTCTAGGTTAAAATATATTGGGTTCACTTTCACTCTGTCTTCCCAAAATAAGAGTTTTTTGCTTCTTTTTTCCATTTTTTTGGCCTTTTTGGCATAATGTTAAGAGTCCATTCAAGTTGTTGCTCCCATGTTTGTTACTTTTGTATGTGATAAACTAATATTTTGTACAATAATATTGTATCTTTATAGATAAAATCATTAATATTCTTTACAAATACCATGCATAATTACCTTTTTTCTTTGCTTGAGATTAATGCAACATAGGCCCACAAACAAAAAGAGAGAAAATGCAACAAAAATAAGAACTTTTGCCCAAAAAAGATGAAGTTACAAAAGATCAGCATAATCATGCGACTATATCTTTATTTTATCGTAATTGTTATCTTTTTTTTTTATTTTATTTTATCTTTTTCTCTTATTTTTATTTTATCCTTATCTCTTATTTTATTTATCTTTATCTTTTATTTTATTTTATCTTATCTACATACCTTTTTATTTTATCTACACGCTATTTTATTTTATCTCATCGTCCATGCAAGCCTCCGGAAAGGCCCACTTTGCATAGTATAAAAAGAGGTAATCTGGAAGTTGTAGAACCGACTCTTGATACTTTTGATACATGTTATTCCATTCCATCCTTCCATACTCCACCACTCCATCCATCAAAGTGGTCCCTTCGCCCCCGAGGCCCCTGGAAGACACTTGAAGACAAGGTAGTAAGTGTGACATAGAGCAAAGGAACAGAATCTCAAGCTTCTACTGATTCTAGTTTTCTTTTTTCAATTATGTTTGCTTATCTTTTTACCATGTGTATAGGTTTTTAGGTTTATTTTTAAGGGTTATGGTATAGTTGTGCTCGGAATCCTTGATTTCTCTTTTGAATGTAATTTTCTACTTATCATTACTGCTTGAATTATCCTATTGCATAATTTATAAACAAGTCTTCCTTGCATGATGATCAATCAGTTAGAGACAACCACACCTTAACTATTTGGTGGAACTATAGGATAGTTGAGTTTAGAGGAATTACATGACCAACATTTTTCCCTAGACTTCTGATTCAACTAACAATAATGGCTTCTATAAATCTCCAGCAGCTTACTTAAGTATGTATTTTTATATGACCAAATAGAAATCATCCCAATATAAATAATATTAGGGGTGTTAGACCAGATTCCCTAGTAGTATTAAGAAGTATAATTAGTAATGCACGAAGGTAAGGTAAGATAATTGTATAAATTGAGGGGAAGAAGGAAAATCACAACGAAACCAGAACTTTTAATTTCAAAAAGAACTACAAACAATCTATTTTATCATTTTTTTTTGTTTTTACTTTACTTCATCTACTTAAATACTTTTCTACTTTTGATTTTTCTAATCTACACTAGAACTTTTCAAAATTGACATACTAGTCCTTTGGGTATGATATTCGAATTCATGTCCTTATTATTACCACAATAAAGTATGCTTGTCCTTAAGCGTTAACTAAATCGCATTAGCATGCATAAGTGTGACCACAATAATTACATTTGACATTATCCCTACCCTTTTAGAATTGAACCCAAGCACTAAAAGCAAATCTAGTAGGTTTGCTTTTGAGTGCACCTACCTAAATAACATTTTCAAGTAAAACCCGTGTGCTGGAGGTTGAGCTAGTTCAATCCTTATTCCTAGACTCCTTCTACTACTTGTGGTGAGGTTGGACTACTAACCACTTGCTCAATTTATAGACTATAAATGTAATTTTCATCATCTTAGGCTTAATGTGGCCAATGTTGTATCTTTCATGTATTAAAGAGAATTCAAATTCATGAAATTAAAAGAATAGAAAATGAAAACTCAAAACAAAAGATGGAAAGGAGGAAGAAAATGAAAAAACTTAATAAAGAAATAAGGGAAGTGAAAGGTATTTTTATAGTTTTACCAGTGAGGGAATAGTTGTTCGTGGGATAAACAAGATTGACAAGCACGAGTAGAGCAAAAAAAATAGGCGGCAAAGACCACACAACAAGAATGAAAATCGACAACTATGAGCATAAATAATGACAACGAGTAGATCATGAACGATAACGACAAGTAGAGGACAACGACAACAATGAGCAAAGCATGAACAACAAGCCTCTTTTGTTGTGTAACTGTGGGTTTAGGGTTTTTTATTAGGGTTAGGGTTACATAGTCACACTTGCACATGTAGAGTGATAATGATACATTACATACTCTGAATGAGTGAAGTGAAGTCAACGATCTAAATCTTATAATACAATTACAAAATTAGAATAAATGTGTGAGTGTTGTGGTTTGGTTGAGTTGGTTGGGTTTCAAACTCACTCACTTGGTACTCAACTAATTATAATTTGGTTAGTAAAAAAAAATCCACGGGTTAGGTTGGATTGATTGAGTTTGTAGGTCAATGCAACTTGCTTATACACCTAGAGACTTACTTATAATAATCATCTACGAAAGTTTAGACAAGAGTTTGTTCCACTTGATGCTTAGAACTTAATTCCCTCTTAGCTTTTAGTCCTGTAATTGCATGAAGATGCTTTTTGGGGGGAGTTGGTTGTCGACCTACCTCTTGTAAACCCTTTTCAAACCATATTGGTTTTCAGGGAAGGTGGGGTTTGAAGTCAAATTTAAGAAATTGTTTCAAATTTAGCTTTATCTTTCTTCTCACATTGCTTGCATTTCTTTGGGGGATCATGAATGCCTTATACCCTTAAATTTGTTTTTCTAGGATGGGATCTTTCTTCCCAAGGTAGGATCTTATGTCTAAATATGTTGTCTTTTCTCACCTATTGTAGTCTTGGAGACGACCATCATAGATGATTTGTTTAATGGCATTTCATTTGGATAAATTCATTTATGGTATGCTTAAGCTAATCGTGGAAGGTGTAATACTTGTTGTGGTTATACTAAGAATGCTTTTTTCAAGGATGGAGGGTGCTATACCTCGGCAAACTTATACTTCCTAGTATATCTATGTTAGATTTATGTTAAGAATAGTGTATTGGTCAAAGCATCCTTTGATAGTCTTCTAAGATCCATTATGTGGCAATTTTCCATCCTTCTTCTTTTGATTTCCTTTGTTTTGCAAATGATCCCATGGTTGGTAAGGGTGAGGTCATTTAGATGTATCTCATGACCTACATCTCTTTCTTTATCCCTGAACTAAACCATGGTCCAAAGCTCAACCTTTATAAATAAGAGGGCAAAAGGCATGTGTTTCTTAATAAATTCTATGATGGTATGCAATTAGATATTCTTTGGGAGGTCAAGGACTATAGTTGCCTCAAAGATCTACAGCCTAACATAGATCAAGGAAGGTAGTCCAAAAGAGAAAGAAAAGCTAATAAGAATGACTCCTCAATTGGGTTAAGAAGATCTAAGAAGAGAATGGCTAAAAGGGATGAACCTATGATTAGGTTAAGAATATCTATGAGGGAAAAAGTAAGTAGACCTAAAGATCATTTAAAGGTGATCAACACATTACAAGCTTAAGCCTAAAGTGAGAGAAAAGAGGTCAAAATGGTGCACTCGATTCAAGTGAAAGAAGACCTAACCTTAGGGAAATAATGATGCACAACTACAAGATTGCAACATAATTTTTTCTAACCTACTTTAATTGTAATAAATGAGTTGTTTTGATGCTAATTAGGAACCCAAGTTTCAATTCTAGATTAGTTTTGTTTTTTAGTTTAATTTTGGGTTAGCCTCCTTATGTAAGTAACACCTTGGAATAAACTTTATAAATAATATGTAATCTCTCTTATTTGTCAAGTGGAATGATATTGACTCATTTTTTGGTTCTTGGATCAAAGTCTTCTTGGTTCTTATCAAAGATTTTCATATCTTTGTGTTGAATTTTCGCTTGACTTATCACTCTATAGAATATATCATCTTCTTTCCTATTTTTTTTTATTTCATCTTTTTTTATTTTATTTATTATTTTATTTATTTATTATTTGCATTATTGATATAATTATCTTAATCTTTGTTTTATTTATATATTTTTCTCTTTTTATCTTTAATTTTTTTAAATGAGATAATAAACTCAACCATGATATGTAAAAACAATGGCTCTAGCACTACTAGAAAATTTAAAATTTACTACAAAATAATTTTGTGGCTAATTTTAAAATCAATAGTTATTTTGTAGCTAATTTCTAGTAAAAATAATTAGCTACAAAATTACTATAATATTGAATGGTAGCATGAAATAAGTAGCAAATTAGCTAAAAAACTATTCATAGTTAATTTGTAGTAAATTTTTTAAAATTTGTAATTATTTCCTAACTAATTTGTAGTAATAAGAAGTATAAATGAATATAATTTCAATTTAGCTAGAAAAAATAATATTCTAATTAATTAATAGTTAATTAGCTAGGATTTAACTACTAATTTAAATGGTAGTTAAAATTAGTAGCAAAATCAAAAAAATTTTGTAGTGTAAATTCGATCATAATGCTCATTATCCTAGTGTATGACTTTGGCCAAGGTATCGTGAGAGGTCATCCCATTTGTTAACCGATTTTGATGGAAGCACTTTGGACTAGCTAAGGGCCTTCCTTTTTAGAGTTTATGGGAAAGCTACGTAGATGACTCCATTTAGTGCCCCTATAAATAGTATTCCGTTACATAAGGCATCAAGGTGTTTCACAGAGTTTGTTTCCCGTATGTAAATCTCAATCAGAAGGGGAGCCTTGAAGTATTCTAGGATCTGAAATTGAATTGAGTCTCCTTCTACATAAGTTCAGACTGGTGTAGTTTCCTGTTAGCTTGTTGAACCTCGACTTGGTTGTATTGAGGTACCTCTTGTTGAGTCCAGTTGTGGTGTTCCTGAGACTATTTTTTTTTTTAGGCCTGGTCGAGGTTTGGTGGCAACGACCTCTGATGCCACTACAACTTCTGACCTTCGATTGTAGGAAGTAGATGAGGACATTACCTATTTATAGGGTTTGATAATGAGCTAGCAATACCATTGGAGGCATGTGATCGATTTTCTTGGTTGAAGTCTAGATCCTGGTGGGGGCATATCTCAACTACATGACCATGCTGGTGGGGGCATATGGTACTCAAGTAATTGATTCTAATTACTCTGTAATAGGTGAGGGAAGGTTAAGAAGTGGTTCCTAAAATAATGACCGGGGAGGAGATCCATCTTTTTTGTCTTCATCTCACCCTCGTCAGTTAGAATAGTCTGAAATGAGGGACTTTAGTAGTCCATGATATATATATATAAAAGTTATTTTTACCTATCTTTGTGAAGAGATCACAATTAATAATTGTGATATGGTCGGAATTCATTTTTAAAATATGGCTATATATCTACACACTATTGGGAGTATCAAAGCTTCTTTATGCATTAACTTAGCGATTGAGATTTCTCATAGCACCTAGCATTTTGCTTGAGAATGAGTGGAGCAGGGTCATGGTGAGTGTCTTTCAAACTGACTAGGCAGCGGGCACACCTTTACTTTCAAGTGCTTTTTTCGGAATGAATGGTACGGCTTGAAAGTGATTTTAAAAAAGAATGCAATCTGGATCCCTGTAAATTCGATTGGTTAGGTTTGAAAGGACAAGGGAAAAAGATAACATTAGGAAGGCAAGACATTACTAAAGCTTTTGTCCGTTAGCAATATATTGAATGATGATGTATCTTATTCGTGGACGTTACCAGCGTTAACTATGAGAGTATATCTAAGAATGAGTGTAATGATAACAATGTAACCAGTGAGTTTAATTTAAACTTTCTAGAAATTTGGGGGCTTTATGAAATTGGAATAGGCAAATTTTAATATGGAAGTTATGTGGTGCAGCTAGCCATATTATGATTATTGTATCATTATTTATTTTATCGGGCAACTCTAACTTTCCATCACCTGCATCTGTTTGTCAACCACTTATGTTTGTTTCCTCCTTCTACAATAGTAATGTATGTACAATAGCTTTTTTAATTAAAAATTATGATAAATTAATAATGATTTATTTAATTTTTGTAAAATCTATTTGTTTTAAAGCTAATTATATCGAAGGGTGATAAATGAACAGATATTAATAATAAAATTTTATATATTTAATGTGATTTAATATATAATAAATATTCTTAATTAATTATTTTGTTGTGTTTGTTAGTTAGACCTTCATTCTTCTTTATAAGTCACATCTTATATTAGAAGTTTTATTATTCCTGTGTATACATCATGTTTTAGAGTTTATGTAGCGTTAATATTTTTTTAAGTCTATCTTTAATCTCTAATTACGTTATGTTTAATTATTCTACACTTTAATATATATATATATTACTTTTCAATAATAATGAATTGAATCAACGGTTACTACTATATTAAAATTAATATAATATTAAAAAGATAATTAAGATGGAAAAAAATTAATAAGTGGATATTAAAATTAAGATAACTAGAATTATAACATGTATATTGTATAAAAGAGTAGAAAAATTTTTAAATATATTTTTAATTTATAGTATAAAAATAAATTTTAAAAATTTTATTTTTTAAATATCTTCACATGATAGTGCAATAAAATCCTTCAATAAACCAAATTTATAGAAATATTCATATCTGAGTCATTCAATCCTCATTTAATAGTTACAAACATACTAAATTTGTGAATACATGAAAATATGACAGCAGGGAATCCATTTCCGCCTCAGACTACGAACAACATTATCTGTTAAATTTTTAATCAAGATTATCATGTCATGCTTATCTTCTAGAATGTACCTCCCTTTATTAACATACCACAATTATTTGTTGTTGAGAAATTATTTATAAATATCACATTAAGTGATTTCAACTTTGAATATATACTTATTTTAAAGACGTAAATATATTTTAATTTCTATAAATATAAATAAGTTTAATTTTTTATTTTCAAAAATCTATTTTTATAATTTTATTCATCGTAAATTTTTTAATTCTCATAAATAATTCCTACAATTAATTAATAAAAAATGGCATGCATTTAATCATTTGGTGAACATATATTTTTAAAAACTAAAACAAAATTTGATTATATTCATAAAATACTAAAAACACATTTTTATCTTATTTTAAGCTTAAATGTGAACTCCCCCTAAACACTATTGTTTGTTTATTTATTTTTAAAGCAATATAGTATATTCTACCTGAACAAGAAGCTGAAAGTCTTACAAAATTCTATAGTTTATGCATACATTGTACTTTCAGCATAAAAGTACGGGGGGCACAAGTAACACTGGAAAGGGTATCTATATCACCCAGCCAAACTTCACAATTTTCCTAATTCCCATATCACCCCTGGCATCTTCCATTTTTACATGACGGTGCAGGCATTTGGGTTCTCATCACTGAACATCTGGGGAGGGTACGATTGGTAATATGCAGGGTGTGTAGGGTGTCCAGGATATGCATACACCTCCATGCCATACCTTGGTGGGATATAGTAGTATTCATTTATCTTAAGCTCTGGCACCACCTTGTTGGTGTCTTCAGTAGGTGCTGGTGCTTCTTCTGCTTTGGCCTCACCATTTGCTTCTTCTTCCTCCTTCTCCTTCTCCTTCTCCTTCTCCTTCTTTTCTTCCCCTTCACCACTCTTCTTCTCTTTCTCACCCTCTTCCTCTTTCTTCTCCTCTTTCGCTGCTTCCTCCACTTTCTCTTTCTTTTCTGCCTCTTGCTTCACGATCACTGCTTGCTTCCCAGTTCTCTTGTACACGTACTCAACCAACTTCGCAGGATCGTACACGCCCTTCACGCTCACTTGCGAGCTCTTCAGATCGGGTTCCGCTGATTCCACTCCTGCATAATTTTAATAATAATAATAATAAAAACATTAGTGAATTGTACAAACCAAGACCCGTAATAAAATACTTCACCAACGCACTTCAACTCATGTTAAATGATGGGGCTAGGTATTATTAAATGAGATTATTAATTATAAGGTCGCAGAATTTGACCACAACTGCATCACTTCAGCCGAAATCTGACGACTTTAATATTTTAGTTAATCGAGTTTAAAGTGCCGGGATAGTGGAATTAATGAGAATAACGAAAACGAATAATCTTTTTCACATGGGAGATTCAGATTCAAAGTTTCAAACAGTGAAAGCCCAATTATACACGATTTTGTTGCATGATGGAGCGTAGCTTGAAGAAAATGAAAACTGAGTAGACAAATGCATAAACATCATACCCTTCATTCTCTGTATGCGTCTCTTGATTTCCTGAGAACAGGCTTCGCAGTGCATGTGAACTTTCAGAACCGTCACAATCGGAGGCTACGAGGAAGTAGGAATAATTTGTGGTAGATCCCACATTGATCAATGATACGGTGAAAACAGTGTATATATAATCATTCTCTCAAGTAAATTCTGAAGAAAGAAACAAGGATGGGCTAAGTTAAAGGAAAAAAAAAACCTGTTCTTTTTTTTTCTCTTCTGGCTTGGGCTTCTCTTCCTCTTGGACCTTCTTCTCCTCTGGAGGTTTCGGGATCGGAGAAAGAAGCTCAACCTGTCTGTGACTCTTTCTCTGTATTCTCTCCAGAACCTTCAGCGGATCTGCTTTCTCTCCCTTGACGACAACCTTGTGAGATTTGCAATCAGTGACCACATCTTCAACACCTAAACTCAGAAAAAAGACCAGACCAACACGAGAGTGAGTTCAGACCAAGCCACGAATCAAAGATTAAGGATGTCGTGTAAAAGAGTGGTGAACCCACCTGGGAATCCTTTGAGAGAGCGACGAACCTTGCGGGCGCAACCCTCGCAATGCATGAACACTTGGAGCACAATCTCCGGCGGTGGCGGTGGAGGAGCGGCTTCTTCCGCTTTGGACTCTTTCGACAACTCATCCGGTTTTTTCTCCTCCGCTGCTTCTTCTGCCTTTTTGGGTTCCTCTGCCTTGGGCTCCTCCGGTTTCTTTTCCTCCTGAAACACAAAAGAAGCTGCAAATCAGAACTGAGAATAATAATGATAATAATATTTATAAGGTTCCCGTTTCGTGTGTAAATAGAGTGATTTGAGAAAGAAAGTTAGAGAAGGCTAATTAAGATAATACCTCCCCCATTGGTGTTATTCTCTGGATTCAGGATACTGAAAGAGGGTTGAGTCTGCCGCTGAGACAAGCTTCCGAGAGCTGCTACTTTTTGCTGTTATTTCCACTTTTTTTTGGTTTCAGCCTCTCTTTCCTTTGTGTACTGCCACTACTAAAGTACTTATATAACATAAATCATATTTTATTCTCTCTTTTTATGATTTATAATAATTCATTTATTAAGATTAATAATATTTTCTAATAATTTTATTTTAAAGATAGCTATGTATAAAATAATTTCACATGATTATTTAATTATAAATTATTGTTAGCATAATTTTTAAAATAATTTTTATAAAAATTAATAAATTTATTTATATAATAATTTATAATTAAATAACACTATATAACTATTTTGTATTTTCAGAAACTAACTTATTTTTAATTTAGATCAGATTTATCCTATTTTTAGAACAATGGTCCACAAAAGTTTTCTTCTAAATTCATAGTAATTTTATAATTATATTTTAAAAATGATTTAAATATTAAAAATAATTTATTTAATATAAGATTATTTTAATAATAAAAGTATCAATTAATAAAACCAAGATCCATTTTGGGAACTTGCAATTTTAAAAATTCGTTTGGTTGATAAGAAATTATTTTACTGTTGATATGTAAATAATTAGCGATGATCAAATTTAAAGGGATTATAAAAAAGAATCTGAGTTGGATAGTTATACGAAAAAATTTGAGACTAGTACCAAAATCACACCTAAAACCAAATTCCACATGTGCACATACATATTATATATTTGTAATTTGATTTCTTTAAAATGACGGAATCGTATTTTAGATTATATAATGCAATTGTGGGTAAAAATAGACACGTTATTTATTAAAAACTTAAAACATATTTCATATTAAGCTTTTTTAAGAGATATTCATATTAAGTTAATGTTAGGTTAGACTTATTAATTAGCAAATTAAGTCAAAGTACTGATAAAAAAAAATGGAATATGATTTATAATTGAGCGTGTCTGTATATATATATATTTAAAATAGACACTATTTATTAAAAACTTAAAATATTTAATATTAATTTCAAGGTCAATCATGAAACTTTTTTTATCTAGAACAAACTATGTTTATCATCATTTAAATATTGTTTTCTGGTATATTATTGTTCTTTTAAATCATTACTAATTCATTCATAATTAAGATTATTTAAAATATTATCTTCAATAAAAATCAAAACAGAACAACTTAATCTACTTAGTAAATCATACAAAAAATTTTAACAATTTCAATTTCAAAAACCTTCTTTCAACAAATACAACAGTAACAATAATAATTAATATTATTTTATAAATTTTATATTAACTATAGTATTATTTTCTATTCACTTTCTAAATTCACTGCTTTTTATTTTAAATTTTAAGTTTTACTTCATATTCCAATCTGGATTACCATTTACATTAAAAATTCTAGCTTTAGTGCATTGGTTAAAAAATCAAAAGTAAAAAGTTTTTATTTTATTTTATTGAGAAGTGCAACATTACACTTTCTCATAAATTTTGCACAACTTCAACACAATCTTCAATAAAAATTTTCTATTTATTGATTTCTTAACCACAGCCAAAGGTCCGTTGTTAGCTGGACCCTAAAAACATTATTTTGTTTTTTTATTATTTTCTTTTATGTTCCCCATCACATCTCTCTTTATTTGCAACCCAACTAAATAGCTTAGGCCCATATTTTCATTGCTACATTACAAATTGTAACATTGTAGTGGCAATACCAATTCCCAAAGGAGTAAACAGCTAAATGGTGAGACACAGATAAATTAGATAGATACACAGATTAATAGTGAGACAAAAACCAAACCTGATTTGGATCTAACAGTGGGCACAATGTTTAGCCCTCCACATAAAAAAAAAGAAAAATCGAGAGGTCGAGAGATTATATATATATATAGTGAAAGAGAGAAAGTTCATGACTCTTGTTTTGCAAGAAAACAATATATCATATTTTGCTATTTATGTTTAATATTGTACCTAAATTACACTATTGTCAATTCAATTTCTAAAATTATAGATAGATTCTTGTTGAGAAGGGGAAATATTATTTATTAGTTGACTAATTATTAATGATTGTTTTATAATAAAATTATATAATTAAATTTATATCATTTTAATTATATAAAAATTTTATTTTAATATTTATATAGACAAAAAAAAAATTAATATCATTTTAAAATTGAAATTATGGAAGATCGTTCGCCTCAACCTAAAATAATTTTTAAGAGGATTATTCTTCTTCCAGACCTTTCATTTTCTTATAACACAACGATTATAACGATTATAACAGTAAAACACCTTTATTTGTTAAATTATAAGAAAATGAAAGATGAGAATAAGTAATTTATTTAGAGTTATTCTTGAAAAAAATAGATCTCATATATATATATATATATTATAGAAATTTGATATATAATAATAATTAAATAGAACACGATTGATAAAAATATTTATTTAACTTATTAATTATAAATAAAGTAAGATAATTAAATTATTTTTAGGTATTCAATTATTATTTTATATAAATAAGTAATTACATATTATTTAATTTTATAATTTATTTTTTATATATTATGGATAGTAATTTTATTTTTTTAATATTATTTTTATTTTTCAATTTATTAGTCTATGTTTAAAATTATAATTTTAAAAATATAATTTAATTTTAATATATTATTTTTGACTTATTTTTAGATAATTTATTTTTAAAATATATCTCAAATAGTAATTTTATCTCTAAAGGTAAAAATAAATTATAAGCCAAAATTAATAATTTAAAATATAATATAACATAAAAATAATATATTAAAATTAAATTATAATTTTTACAATAAATTATAATTTTTTAAAAATAAAATATTAAAAATAAATTAGTAAATTAAAAATATTAAATAAATAAAATTACTATTCATAATATATTAAAAATAAATTATAAAATTAAATTATATGTAATTATCTTATTTATATAAAATAATAAAATATTAATTATACTAAAAATAAAAATACATTAATTAATTGAATTATACATATAAAAATAATCTAATTATGTTAATTTAAAATATTCTTTGTTATCTCAATTAATATTATTCATTTGATAATAACATCAACATTAAACTAAATAAAGTTAATGAGAAAGACTAAAAAAATAATAAGAAGAAAATATTAGAATATAAAAATGACAAAAAATTGAAATGACTGAAACTAGAAAAATCATATTTATATAAACTTAAAATATATTTAAGTCTTATCTTAATTATTATTATTATTTTTTTTGTCAAATTTCAATATTTCATTATCAGTTTAAAATTATTGATGATTAAGATTAGTGTACATAAATTAAAGAATATTTAATAATTATAAAAATATTAATATATGTAGTCTGAAATATCTTTATTTAATATAAGATATAAATGCGGTCTATTGTTTGTTAATTTTTTTAAATAGGTTATAAATACAGTATTTTGGTAAAAACAAAATAAAATCTCATTATTAAATAAAAACATGCAAAAGAAAGTAGTGATCCTTATAATTTGCAAATCATTAATATTTTGGAATAAAAAAATAAGACCAAAACATCAATATTTGATACATTGATTATCAATAACTATTAACAATTAATGCAAAACTGTCAGTTGTTATTGATGGTTAGGCTGTCAATCTGTATTAACCATCAAATTTTTTATAATCTGTATTAACTGTCTATCTGTTTTTGATTGTTAGTTGAGAATAATTATTACTTTCAATTATAAATTATTTTTAATTTAAATTATTTTATGTTATATCAGAATAAGCAAAACAAATTTATATAAAAATTATAAATAACAATAAAATATTAATATGATACATAATAAATTAAAAATAAAATAAACTTTGGTCGATGCATACTAAAATGGTTTATCAAAATAGTTCTTTTGATATTTAAGCATTATTCTCGAATTTGAATATTAAATATGCGTTAAATATTCAAAAGATTTTTTTTTACCGTTTATCATAATCTCACTTTGACCAAAATTGTGTTCCTTAGATCATAATTATGAACACTATAAAAAAATAATTCTTTTGATTTTATTAAGAAATATTAAATATCGTTTTTGGTTTTGGTTCTTATGTAGTTCTTGTTATAAATGCCTTTTTTGTATTAATGTGTAAATTATATTAAATGAATGACGATTCTAACGAAGATGATGATGGACAATGATACTTGTAAAGATTTGAATATGTAGAATTTCGAATGAATATTATTTAAAATAAATAATATTTTTTATAAAAAAATAAAATTTAAATAAAGAAGATAAAGTATTGCACTTCACTCAAATATTTTAAAACATTTTTTATATCAATTATTTTTAAAAATTAATTTAAAAAATCTTTTTTACATGAATTCTTAAACAACCAGTAGAAATAAATAAACACTATCTACAAAAGTATATGTTTTAATGCATTTAAGTGTTCACTTATTTATTTATTAGTTAATCATTAATGCTAGCTTAATGATAAGAATTTGAAGTAATATGTATCATATATTAAAATTTAATTTTGTTGACACATTATATTATTTAAATAAAAATAATAACATAGAATAAATTTATTTATTTTTACAATAATTACTTAAAAACTATATTTATAATAATTTTTTATTAATTAATCAGATAAAAGAAATAAAAAGTAAGCGTTCTTTTTAATAATATTGCTTCTTAGAATTCAAATTATAAGCACGCATGTAATGACGTCGTCAATTTCAGTGGAGTATATAATTTTTTAAGTCTAAAGGTCGAAAATACCCCACTTTCGCTTATTAATATCTTGTCGATATATAATATTTCCAAACACCAATGTATATCTAACAAATCATTTGCTTCAGTTAGATCAATTTATTCATCATGAGCTTTAAAATATATGATAACCACTCATAACTACCTTATTAAACTAACATTTTTCTCTGTGAAAAATCTCAAGTATAAATTTGAATTTGTTCATTACTAGATTGACCTTGGAAAAATGTAAGTTTAACCGACAAACAATTGTCAATATTTTAAGTGTTAACCAATGTCACCATCTAATTACATCCGACTTTACATCTTAATACTATATCGTTGACTTTATATATTAGTTACCGACAAATTAATTTATATGTAGCAAACATATTTATTGGAAAAAATATAATTTTATTTTACACCCAACAAACTCATCACTTATGTTCAAAAATACCTCTACGTTGGAGGAGGAGGATTCAACTGTGAAGCCACTAATTGTATCATCATTCTCTAAATCACATTTCGTGGCATATCTTATAGGCACGTGCAACGGAGGAGGCATGCCACGATCACATGATTGGTGGTGCTTGGAGGTTTTGCTACTGGTTTGGCATTTCCTAGGTTGTTTTGGACATTTTTGGAAATCGGCAGAATCTGTTCTACTGGGCCCTGCCTACCCTCCTCTTCGTTATTCCTTTCCGGTTCAACAAAAGTATAATTATATTTTAAAAAATTCACAAAATTACAAGCAAAGGTTCTTTCACGTTTAGATTATTCATTCACTGAACTGGAACCAAATATTGGATTCAACCCCCTTTTTAACTCCATTACTGAGGAAAACCAAAACAAACAAAATACCCTGCCAAATCGATCTTATCCCGATACTTATCTGTATTCAGTACTCGAAACAAAATAACATGCAACAGTCTTCATCAACCGCAATAACGTGAAGATAATGCAGAAAGTAAACAATTTTTTTTTTTTAAGAGAACAAATGTGTAGGAATTCTATTCAAATTATATAGAATCATGATTAGTAGTAAGATTTTCTCTCCATATTTAATGTAGTTATATATTTAAAATTACTAATTAAATTAAAATAATCTCACGTAAATTTATCTGTTGTGCAAGGTGGAAAGTAACCAATTCTTTCGGGCAATAATGATACAAGCACGTGGTATATATATATATATATATATATATGAATGGTAGTGTTGATCAAGACATGCATGGTGAACAGCATTTTCATTTCATAATTCATCATTTCACCTGGATGGCACGTAACCAACTTTGCTCCTTTAATTTTATCATTATTGCTTCACAGTGACATGCCAATTGCGAAGTGAGGGAAGACAGTAAATGGGGTAAATGTTTATTTATTTATTTATTTATTAGGTTATTGATTATGAATTGTAATATGGTTATGTGTTGATTGTTGACTCAGCTTAAGTGAATAAACAATTTGCGGCCGTAGGATTGGAACGCGGATCATAAGTGTCGAACTGGTATACAGGAAAAAAGTTAGTAATACTTTTTTATAGTCTTTTAAAACCTTTTCTTATTATATAAAATATGTGCGAAACTCACTAAATAGTAGACTTTATTTTATATTAAGTGTAAAAATTATACAATACAAAATTATGATAAGTATATTTTTATATAATTATTATGAAATTAACAAAATTATTACTCAACAATTTATTATTAAATAATATCGTAAATTTTTTTATACCATCCATGTATATATTATTTATTCTAAATTATCAATTTCAATATATATATAGAAAGCGTGTTAAATGAGAATTTTTTTATTGTAAATGAGAACTATAAATTTTTGTCACGTAATTATGTATAAAAAATTAAAATTAAAATTTAGTTAATGGTTATATAATTATTTAAAAAGTTATATGAATTTTTTTTAATTGTAATCATTTAAATATAATTTAATGATTTATATATATTATTTTTGTTTTTCACAATAAATATTTTTATTATTCTTTTATATATATGTATTGTTGAGTGAGAAATACTACAAAATCACTTTTTTCAATACACTATTTATTATTGACTGAAATTTATTAAAAAATATAAAATTTTGTAAATCTCAATTCTTATTTAATGAATCACATTCATAATATTTTTATTTTAAATAAATTTTAACTAATAATAAAAAATATATTAAAAAAATGTTATCACTTTCCATCCTTTTTTGTGGGACAATGCCCAACTTTTGTTTCAATGTCCTAATAAGAGTACTCTATAAATTACACACAAAAAAATTTAATACTGTACTATACATGAAAAGTGTTTTAAAATCTCTTGTACTCTCTTAATAATATTTTTCTTATAAAAAATATATTTCTTTAGTAAAATTTACTATAAAATTTTCATTCTATAATAAAAATTTACACTCCTATTTAATTTTTCATAAATTTGATTTTACATTATACAACTAAGCATACAAAAGAAAATTTCAAAACCACATTTTTTTATCATTAAAAGTACGTTCACTAAATCCTATAACTAAGTATCATGGATCCTTATATAATGAAGATTATACTTGTCTTGTCAACAAAACTATAATTTGTTATTTAAGAAATAGAAAAAAAAATTAATTCCTATGCATGTTCGGGAGCTAACAAAACTAATGGGATGTTGTTTAAGAATGAAAGTGAAGTGAAAAAAAAAAAGTAAAAAGAAAAGAAGCAGAAATTAAGGGATGCAATTTTGTAAATTATTTGGTATATAGAAAAATATAAGTTAAAATTTTTTTCTTGTTCGATTATGAAATATATATATATATATATATATATATATATATATATATATATATATATATATATATATATATATATATATTAAAAAATATGTTAAAATAATAATATTTTGATCTTTTTATTGTATTAAACAACTATTTCACCTCTTTCTTCGAATTTGAAAGGAAAGTAAAACATGTGAATCTCACGTTTTAAATGATTGATCTAAACTGTTTCACCCCTTTTTATTATAGAAAATGTTGGTATAACAACTTAAATACTATTAAACTAATCAACAACTATTTCAAAACTCCTCTACTAATACTGTAGAATTTCCAATATCCTTTATATAATAAAGATTTGTCTATCTTTCCAACAAAGCCATAATCCGTTATTTATGAAAAGGCTGAAGTAATCTATTTCCTAAACATATACGGGAGTTGGCAAAAACAAGTTCCAAGTGGCAGGATAACCATGTGCTTTCAGTAATCTTATCACCAACCCCAATCAAAACAAGGGTACTGAAATCACATGCAGGTTAATTCGACATATCAGACACTAATGATGATTTGCTTTTTACAAGTTTCATCACTTGAATAATCTATCAATACTTTTTTAAAAGGTTCTTTAACATAAGAATCCGATATGAAATAATGAAACAGAGTTTGCAATTGCGTCTCGTCTGAATTAACCATTAAAAAACAAAAAAAAAAATATGTACAGGCCAACTGTGGCTGACATTTTTCATTTAAAAATGCCAAAAGGGTATTTTATTAGTGCAAATCAATTTAAAAAATATCCTTTATGAGTAGCGTACGTAAAAGGGTCCTCAAAAGGAACAATATATTGCACACTAATTGAGAAAGAAGAAAAGAGGAATACGAAACATTGACATGTACGATTGCGCCTTTATTTTTAAAATTTTTGGATAGAGATAAAGACGCTTATTTTGTTGATGATAGTGTCACTTATGGAACCCAGAAAGAGGGAGGGGTTAGGTTTAAGGTTAGAGTGCATTTGCTGCAAGGATGTGATAGGTGGGTGAATGTCTTTAAGTTTTCATCACAACAATGATAAAAGATGGTGTCTATTGTAATAAAAGCAGAAAATGCTTTAGGTGATGTACCTAACTCCAATGAAGTCTCTCCGAATCATTATTGTCAGTTAGAGATTAGGATTTTTGTTTGCTGACAAAGTACCCAATTAATCTTCATCTAGCTTGCGTTTCATTAACTTCCATTGCATTAATTTAAGAGTTCTTGTCATGCGTTAAATTATGGTGTGGCAGCCTTGAACTGAACCCTGTAAACCCAAAGTAGCTTTACAAACTTGGAATCAAAAGTTAATTAAAGTAGGGTTTAAAATTTATTATTAACGTTAATTACGGCATTTTAGTTGCCTTGACCACTGTGTACTATTTATGGCATGTTAGTATAGTTTTACTTAGAAGAAATAATCGCTTATATTTTAAAAATTCTTTCAAAAAAAAAAAAATAGCAATAAGCGAATCCCAACCAAATATCCGCAAGTGCAAGCAAGTATATAACTTTTGGCGATTGAATAATGCCACTTGTTAACAGAGACACACGAGACATGAACGAAAATTTTGGTATATCTATGAGCAATGTTGTCAAAATCTTGAGTTAAACAATAAACTCTTGTGAATTTATTATTGTTATATATATAACTTTCTTTCTAACTTTTTTTTTAAATAAATTCATATATTAAACTTTTGAATTGAGACGCAGTTAATGAGTTTAAAATCAAATGTTATTTTAGCTTTCATTGATCCCACAATGTAGTGTTTTACTATAATTCAAATGATTAGAAGAACTAAGTTTTATGAAATATTTTTACTCTAAGAACTTATGATTTTAAGAATTTATGTATAATTTGTTCATTTATTTAATTCAATTTAGTAAGTACAAATGTACTATCACACTTTATTATTGTGGTTTGTTATTTTTTATTTTATTATGGAGTTAAAATATTAAATTATTATTGTGTTAACTATTGTTATGCAGATATGTTATTAATATTATTTTTTATAATAAGTAAATTCTTATGAATTTAAAGTCGAATTTATGAATGGAGTCTATAGAAATTTCTCGAATTTATATAGAATCTTGAATTTGACAGCCTTAACTAGGAGGAACTATAGAAAGAATGCTTCCTCCGATGTCTTTTTTCAAGGTTAATAAAGAAACTCTGGAATCACTTCATTCTTCCAATTTCTTTCTCACAGACGAAATAGAAGAAGATTCCGATTGAATTTGCAACAACGTAAAGCCAGATTAGACCGTTTTCCAACTTCACGTAATGAACCATAATTTGCGCTCTCGTCTGAACATGACAACAGAGATACACATAATGTCAAAATGGTGGGCAATAAATTTGACTCAAGGGAGCGCAGCCAAGAGTACCCACGTGACGTGAATGGTATAATATGTATGCTTAAGAGAAGAAATAAGAGAAAATAATAAACGGATCGACATGTTGGCTCTGATTCATTAACCACGAAAAAAAAGATAAGCAAAAGCATGGGGCAATGGTGTATTTGGTGCATACAAGTGTGCGGTATGACTTTTGATTTGACGCACGAATTGTGTTGTTTTTATATAAGATAAGCCTGTAAATATATGGTTGGTCCACTACTCCACTTATTAAGCCCCACTATTGGTGCAATGTGTTATCAATCAATATTTTGTATTTCTACTCAAAAGCTTTAATTTTATTCAAGAATTTCTCAATAATTGATAGACGTAAGACATAATACCAAAAGGAGAATGACAAAGAAAAAATGTTGATCTTTACGGAACAGGTTCCCGAGGATAACATTATTCATGCATAATCAGCATACGAGTCTTTTCCTTTTTTGCCAGATTATATCATCATATATATATATATATATATATAATAGCTGGGGATGACAAGCAGTACGTAGTGTCCCTTCAGCCAATGAAATCGACCTCGTAATTAACCGAGGGTAATAGCTTGGCCAGAAGAAACGCTAGAATTACATGATTAAGTGGGTATTCCGAGGCGGTTATCGGTTAAGTTGTTTTTCTTATTTTACTGATTATTTGTTAAAATGAATTTGTTTTTAAATTAATTAGTAGTACATGACTAATTTGAATCATAACCATAAATACTGTTCGAAAATGATAGATATATAATAGCACACCTGTCATAACAATTTTTGACAGTTTTTTTTAAGATAGTCTGTAATTCAATTTAGACAACTTTGTGTCAACTATAAGTTTCTTGATAAATTCATTTTAATATATAGTTAATAAAAAATATTAAATTGGTCAATCATCTATTCATGGCATCAAAAGTTGAAGTCCACACATTGTGTATTTCGTTCCCCCGAAAACTTCTCGATGACTTTTTTTTTTTTTTTTATCATCTATGACTAAAACATTTAGAATTGGGTTTTGTCTACTTTTTATATCCAAGGCAGGGAGGGATGAGGGTTTAAACTTGAGCTAAATCTCTTATTATCATTGAACTCATCTTCTTGATCGCCTAATATTTAGATAATGTTATCATGATTCTATATGAACATCTGATTTTGTTTTATCTAAAATTAGTCCAATATAAAAAGAAGACAAAAATAATAAAAATTAAAAAGAATTTAAATCTTTTGGACGTTTTGATGAGTAAGCTTTCTTAATATGTGTCAAAAGCAGAATGTCCAAACATCTTAGAAATTAAAAATCATTATGCAGTCTTTGGACGAGTGTCCAAAGAAGCTTCCTTCAATACTAAAATAAATGTTGTTAAGCAATCAAAAAAATTCGGTTACTATTAGCGACCGTATTTGCGACTGAAAAAGTTGATTGTTGATGTTACTTAACAACATAATTCAGTCGCTAATTTCGTCAATGGAGGAAGACAAAATTTTGAATAGCAACATGCGCCAATTTAGAGACTGATTTTGCGACAAATTACATATTAAACATAGCGACTGAACAATCGGTTGCTAAAATTTGACTTGTTTAAAAACACAGCAACCAGCTTTCCATTGCAAAAATTGTTGAACATGTACGCTTTAGCGACCAACAGATATTTGTTGCTGTATGTGTGATTTAGAGACCGAATATTTCAGTCGCAAATAGTGAAAATATTATATAATTTAGCGACTGAATGAAATCCGTCGCTGTAGGTGTTTCTTTTAATATCTATAAATAGCGATCCCAACATTTTTTCTGTTTTGTGTTGATTAGAGACCGAAAATTTCAGTCACTAAATGATAAAAAAATAAATACAAATAAATATAATTAACATGCATAAAATAATGAATGAAAAGAAAATAGACTTTTCGGTCTTCGCTTGTCGCTCGTCGCTCTTCCCCTGCCCGTTGTTAGTGGGTTGGATGCCCTTCCCCGACCATTCAACGCCGCTCACCATAGCTTGCTAGTTTTGCCTCGCAGACCGTCTCCTTTGTGTGAATCTACCTTGCTCCCACAACTAGATATAGTCCTTCTCCTTCGTTGGCTGTCTCCTCTGGCCGGATCTAGTTCTACTCCCACATTGGGCGTCTCCTCTAACCAGATTTGGTCTCCTTGCGTGCGATTGAGCCCTTCCTCCCTACACGCGACCAAGCCACTACCCCATTGCGTGTGACTGAACCGCTCCTCCCTATGCGTGACCAAGTCGTTGCCTCCTTGCATGCGATCGAGCTGCTACGTCCCTATGCGTGAGCAAGCCGCTCCCCCTACGAGCAACTGAGTCATTGCCCCCCTACATGCAACCGAGCCGCTACCCCCTACGCACGATTGAGCTACTGCCTCCCTACATAAATCTGCCCAGCTCCCATCACCCAAGTCTGCCTGTCTACTGCCTAAATTGGTTTGTCGCCTCGATCTATCCAGATTTGCCCACCTACCTCCCATATTTGTTCACCCGCTGTACATATCTGCCCGCCTGCCGCCTTGATTTGCCACCACCGCTGGCATTACGTTGCTCTCTATTATCATGTTTTCTATTTTACATATCTATGTTTAATTATGGTTATATAATTTATTCCAAACTAGTTTATAATGATAATACTAGCACTTTAACATTTAACATATATATCATTATTTTTGTGGAGCGACTACTAACTAACTCATTTTTTTATTATCAAATCATACATTACAAAAATTAGATAAAACTAAGTAAAATTTTGTATATTCTTTTAATAGATAACTATTGATAGCTTGTTTGTAGTTAGATTGTTGCTTATAATATTGCATATTGACCCATATATCATTAATTATTCTTTTGTCAATATTGATGGTGGTGGAGAAGAAGTAGATACACAATTATTAGATCAACGAAACTTGGATAAACCAAATAATGATGCATACATATCAAGTGAGGGTTAGATTGAGAGTAATTTTAATGATACATATACCTCTTAGGTAATTGATACATTAACATTAATTACATTTCTTGTATTAATTATTTTCTACATTTGTATGACCGTTGTTTGTAACAATTATTTGTAGCGATTACAAGGAAAAATATAAGTGACACATTTTGGTGTTGAAGTAATAAGTGATAAGTGACACATTTCTCTCACAAGTTGAGTTACTTTCTATTTTACTAAAAATCTAATATTTAACTATGTTTATATTTGTTGTTAAATGTCACATATGTAACAATTTCTACCTATATATGACAAACGAAGGTAGAAGTGATGGTCGTAGACCATCATATAGGTCGTAGTATTGGTAGGAAAGTTTTGGTAATATTATATTTTGTTGGTACTTTTAATTAGTTATAGTTTATATATAATTGTTCATTGTAATTACTAATATACGATTTTTGGAATTTATTTATCTTTTGTTATTTATAGTGTGATTAACCTTTTGATTATTTATAATTATTTGGAATGTTAAAATTATAAATTATCTATTACAAATATGTATTAAAATAAGTTACAAAATTTAGCGACCAAAATAATGATAAAAAATTAATTTAATTTCTATTTTTTAGTAACTGTTTTAGCGATTGATTTTTTCCCTTTTTAATTTATCATTTTTAGAGATTGAAATAGCGATAGAAAAATTCATTTACTTTTTATTTTTAAATTTCCTATTTTTTAGCAACCTTAAACATTTAATTTTTATTTTAATAATTTATCTTTTTATAGCAATTGAAAAATTTAATATAATTTGTATATTTAAAATTTGCTTTTTAGAAACTGAAGAAAATATTTTAATTTTTTAGCTACGGAAATAGTGACAAAAAATAATTTAATTTTTATTTTAAAATTTCCATTTTTAGCGATCGTTTTAGCGACCAAAACAATAATTTAATTCTTTTTGTCATGTATCATTTAACGACCGAAATAGCGATGAAAAATATTAATCTAGTTTCTATTCTATAAATTTTGTTTCTAGAGATTGAAAAAAAAATTGGTATTTTTTAATTTATCTTTTTTTAGAGATTGAAATAGGAACTAAAAATGTAGTCGCTAAAATTAGTCTCAAGCCAAAAAGTAAGCTAGCATGTCATGTCTTTAACGATCGAACATTTCGTTATCGATTGCATAACAGTTTAGCAACTAGAGTTTTGCGAGTATTACATATCGGTCGCTAACATATTTAATTAGCTAATTAGCAACCGAATTTTGCGATTGCTAAATAGGAAAATTTTTGCAATGCTTGTTGTCCATCCGAAGTAAAAATAGATCAGTTTTCTCTTGTTGTGCGTCCAAAGCAAAAACCTAAATCAACTTTCTTTGCTATGTACAAAGTATACTAGCTACCTCTTGTTGTGCCTCCAAAGCCAAGGCCAAGTTCCCCCTGAACCAACTTCTTTTACTATGCATCCAATGTTGAAGCCCAATCCTCCCCAACCCAATTCCCTATCCTGCTAAGCAACTGCTGTTGAGTCAAGCTTTGTGGCTCTGCTCAACACCTACTCCCTATCGATAAAGATAGCCAATCACAAAGGAGAAAGGGGCAAGTGGTTGACATACGTCCACCAAAAAAAGTTGAACTACTTTGCGGCTCTGCTGCTCTTGAGCAACTTTGCAACATGACAAAAGCATGAAGATTCTCGCCAATCACAGAGCAGCCCAAAAAGAAGGAGACTCAAATTGGAACTTGCTTAAGGAAAGAAGACCCGGACCTGATCCAATAAAGGAGGGTGAGCCGGGCCACTAGCTTGCTTCAGAAGAAGGCCCCCCGAAGAGGCCCAGTCCTAGCAAGGGAAGGCCCAAAACGACCTAAACACAGATAAGGCACCAAACACGACCCAATTAACCAAACGTAGCCCAAAAGAGGTCCAGGAGCCCCAACCCAATGGTGACGGAGTTGGCCAAGTCAGTAGAAGATCAAGTAGAATCAACCACCTCAGCAAAGGAGACACCACCTCACAGGATCTATGGGGCCCTAAGCTATCAGATCCTTCAAAAATGAGGGAAACCCTTAATGAAACCACATCAAGGGGACAAGGACTCCACCAACTTCAATGGCGTGAAGATCCTCGCCAATCACAGCAGCCTAAGGGAAACAAAACTCTCCAGGTTAGCCACGACTTGAAGAACGTGCCATGATCTAGGAAGAACGTGCCATGATTGGATGTGAGACCCAACGAGCATCAACCTGGGGATTGCCAAGGCTAACAACCTGGATCAGAAGGTTGGGGCAGCCCCACGTGGCAAGATCTGACAGGTGCTCTTGCCAACCTCCAAACACTATAAAAGGCTTCAATGTGAAGAATTGAGGGCCAAGAATTCTCAAGGGAAGCTCTAGGTGAAATTGCTAAAGAATTACTTTATGAAGGATGTTCGTGGCTGAGTCGTTGAGGAAATTCATTGATGAGGAGTTCAAGCTGAAACTGAAAGTACCAATAGCATCTATGGATACCAAGTAAGTACCTAGCCCAAACTATTAGCCAGGCAACCCTACTGTAGGGAACACCCTCTCACATTATTCATTCAAGGTAGTAAATCAACTCGCAGACATGTAGTTCGCATTGATCTAGAACTGAGTCGGTCTCAGTTCCTCTCTATCTATCATTCTGCATTACATCTCATCCGACTCTGAGTTAGTCTCTGCATTCGGTGTCGAGTTGGTCTCGATCCCGGCCTAGCATGCATGTTCATCCAAACACTTAGTCTAGAGTCACTTCGACGTCAAGACGCCTAATGGATAGTTCGGACCCATACCTTTAATTCCCACCAATAGCTAATGGAAAGTCCACCTGCATCAAAGTCGTTTCGAGTCAGGATGCCTAATTGATTGTCTGTCTCTGCATTCATTCCATTCATCCAGAACTACGTGAACTTTGATTCCTCTAAGCTATGAGAGGTACGTAGGAGCAAGAGGCACACTCTTGTCAAGTTATGCATCCCAAAACACCTCAAACTCTGTACACACATCCTCGCAGTACATTAAGCCATTCCTTGAAAAGCAGCAAAAGTAAAGGTTATTTTAGCTCATGTAATTCATAGGGTAACTACCAGATGGTAGATGGGTGGGATGACACGTCATTCCCACACGTAACTGACTCCTTACCCAGACTTAGCATCTCTCAGACTTGCCTTATCCACTCTCGGTTTCTGACGTACATTTGAAACGTCGGTGGCGATTCCTATCAGAGTCAGATCAGGTTTGGTCGGTCCTCCCGGATTGGCTGAGCGGACTCCAACTCGGTACAGCCGGTTCCGTCCCAAAGATGGATTCGGCTTCCAATTTCAAACAAATAAATCATTGTTTTCCTTCAAATGAATTTTATTTTCTAAATCGTCCCTGGTGCGATTTAGGTCGCGTCCCCTTCCATTACCAATGCTTGGCTTGTTGACCTAACGTATCTTTAGACTCAGAGATCCTTTGGACTCCCATCTAGATAGTCCTTCACTTTCAAATATTTCGCTCATGGACCTAGTGGCTCTTTGGACCCTGAGGTCCTTTGGATGCCCATCTAGGCAGTCCCCTCTATCTCCATTTATTCACATGTTACTCGCTAGAGCCAATAAGTGGCTCATTTTCCTTCTCTCTTATCTGTTATTATATGTTATTAATTGTCCATTATACTATTTACATCCATGTCATTGGATGCAGAAAGCCAACGAGTGGTTCCTTTTTCACTTTTTATGTTCTTCACTACCTGTTGTCATATGTTTGGACGCAAAAAGCCAACAAGTGGCTCCTTTTCTTTATATGTTTTTATTTGTCCATACCTTTGAACGTAGGAGTCAATGTGTGATTTCTTTTCCTTTTTTTGTTATTTACTATACTTCTACTATTCATCCACATCTTTGGACGCATGGAGCCAACGAGTGACTCCTTTTCCTTTTTCTGTCATCTGCTGTTCGTTTACGTTCACTATTGGTCTATATCTTTGGATACAATCAACAAAGTTTGATCATTTTTTCTTTCTTTTGCTTTGTTGTTATATGCTATTAAACTTGTTCGTCCATGCTCTCTAGACATAGAGCCTTTGACATCTCTTTCTGCCTTTCCCGTTGTTGTCATATGTTACCACCGTTGTCCCAATCCTGCTTTGGACATAGAGGCTCTTTGGAAGCCTCTGGACAGTTCATCCATTTCCAACATTTTTCCTATATATCCACCCTCCCTTTGGACGCCCCTAGATAGCCCATCCATTTCCAACATTTTGCTTGTAGATCCAGTCTCCTTTTGGACGCTAAGGTCCTTTGGACACCTCTGGGTTATTCCTCTATTTCCAACATCTTGCTTGCATACCCAATCTCCCTTTGGATCCTAAGGTCCTTTGAATGCCTCTAGGTAGCCCTTCCATTTCCACTTTTATAGGTTATTCACCTCTGGATGCAGGAATCTCCAGATAACCTCCTTCCTTCTTTCTGTTGTTTGCTGCCATCGGACGCAAAAATATCAGAATGACTCTTTCTCTTTTCTTTCTGCATTTTATTATTTAATAATTTTATACGTCCTTACTGTAATACGTTCATGCTCTTTAGACAAAGGAACTACTGAGTGTTCCCTTTTCTTTTTCTTTTTTGCCTGTTATTGATCTTACTTGTACGTTTATGCTTGCAATAACTTCCAAATGTTTCCTTTTTTCTTTCTGCAATCTACTATGTCTTTCTTTTTCATTCATTCACGACCCAAGACAGCCCTGCTTTGGACACAGAGGATCCTTGGATGATGGGGCCTTTGGATGACTCTTGGATCCTTTAGATGCTACAACCCTTCGGATGCTCCTTTTGAACGATAGAGCCTTTGACAAGTTCTAGGGTCCTTTGGGGTAATTCAAATTAGCAAGTCTAAGCTCTTTTCCAAACAAAACTAAGTGATAATTTAGTTTAGGAGTACACCTATGCCAATCTCAGATATATGAACTATGACAGTTCAAAATCTCAAAAGACTAATAAAAATCAAAACAAAACATAAACATTTTCTACTTTGCAAGAACTATGTGACTCTGAATCTCCATTGCACTAGGAGATACGTAGGAGTAGAAGACTACTCCTGTCGAGCCCAAAATACTAAAAATAATAAACACTCCTTTTTTGATAATAAAATCTAACTTATTTATAACAATCATTATTTTAATTAATTAAGGGTAACCATATGTAACAAACGTTATAGAATGCTGATATCTTCCCTATACGTAATGGACTCCTGAACCCAAAATCTGATTCTATAGACCATCCTTTTCTTCCCAAGATTTTTCCAGTGTTTTCCTTAATAAACATTAGTAGTGATTCCATCTCTTTTATTCATCTTTATTCCATCCATCTTTTTTCTTCAATTTTTCACATATATCAATTTTCATTCTCAATTTCTATTTACCCCCAATATATTCTCTTTTTTACACCCTATCGCAACCTTGGATGTAATAATTGAAATATAAAAAAGTATTAGAAAATTATTCCAATATTTGGTGATGAATAGGTTTAGAATGATCTAACACTTATAGTTCAGAATTAAACTGGAAGAATAAACAACCCTCCAACCTTAAGTAAAAAAAAAAAGTAAATGAGACTTAAATGGCAAGATTATACAAGTACAAAATAAGCTCCAAACACATTAAGAATTTTATTTTATTATCAAGATTATGGAAGACATATTCTAGCTCAGACAAAAATTCAACACAGTGAAAAGGAAAGAGTTAAAGAAAAACACAAGCAATAAGATAAACACACCAAAATGAAAATACCGGAGTTCAATATCATTCGAGTCAACATAATTTTGATATAGCTGCTCTTGCTATGGAATAGTACCATGAATGAATTTTAATGAATTCCAAAACCAGTATTTGTATTAAAAGAGATTCTTTGGAACAACACACCTGATTTTCAAACAAACAAAAAGATCATACGATTAATACCTTATCAACCCCTCATGCTGAGCATAATGAGAAGGAACAATCATCAGAAAAATCATTGAAAACCTATCCATGCATAAAAATAGGACCATACCTAAAAGGGAGATCGATAAGAAAAAAAAAGTGACTTGTATCCTCCTGTTAAGAGAAGAGATAAGACAAAGGGATTTAAAAACCCAACAAAAATAAATATCTGAGCTTGCAAGCAACACCTCATTTTGGAAAAAAAAAATCATACGTGGAATTAACAAAAAAAAAAAAACAACAAAAGACCCAGCTTCGGATACAATAATTTAATTATCTTTTATACAAGTGGTAGATGACATACACTTTACCTTAGTAATTCACGTGGTACATATTGATGCATTGAAGTTACATTAACGATTAACTATTCAAAATTACTGGTGGAAACTACTTGTCTTTTTTAAAAACTTAAAACAAAAAGTCGCTATATTTAAGAGACGAAACATATATATATATATATATATAAAAGTGTAAAATCTTAAACCCTAACCTCTAAGTTATATACTCTAAAAATATATTTAAATATAATTCAAATTAATACGGGATACTTTCAAGTGATTGGGTAATTTATATGTTTATTAAGAAAGGAATTAAGATTTCCAGCAATTTATAAAAAAAACACTTTTTCTTTAATTATATAAACATTTTAAATTTTAAATAAAAATTAAAAATATGAAAAAAATAGACTGTATCCCAACAATATAACACTGTTTTAGACACTTAGTGTCTATATAATCATTAAAGTCAAAATATAAACATAAAAGAAAAATATCATCATTACTGCGTAATAATGAAATTAAATTCAAAATACAAACATAAAAGAAAAATATCATTATTACGTACATAATTATGAAATCACGTATTTAAGGTAATAAGAAGAGAATATAATAAGAGTCTAAAAAATAAGTCTTTAATATTATTAATAATAAAAATTTTATTTTATTATAACTGAATAAATTAATTAAAAGGAAAGATTTTTAAAATTAAGAAAAAGTTGAAGAAATAAATTATTTAAATTAAGACATATTATCTCTATATGTATATTAATAAGTTGATATGATTTTATCAAAATTTAAATTAATTAAATTAAAATAATAGTATTTAAGATAAATAAAAATATTAAATATTAAAGCTAAGAAACTCGATGTAAACAATGTTTTGTGACTTACTAAAAAGAAAATAAACTTTAAAATTATAATTATTAAAAATAAATAAATTTAATAATAAAAGTTGATTATAGACAATATCTACATCCATTGAAAACTGGAAAGGTGATCATATAATAAAATAAAACTGTTTAAAATGATGGCGAGAAACAGTATGATGATATGCAATTTTTTTTTTCTTTTAAACTCTAAATGAGGTGTTGATAAAAGATTCCCTCCTCAATCAAACACTTAGGTTTTCATACCTTCATAATAAAGAGACTATACTTACGCGTGAACGAAATACATTTTGCAGAATGAAAGAAAGTGAAATCCACTTTGAAAGTCCAGTAAACAGGTAGCGCTGTTTGTGGGAATAAATAATCATAGCCGAGTGAGAAAATGCTCCATTTTCAATCTCATTTTACGTTTGGTTTAGTTTTTGTTATTTCTAATTGATACTACTTAATAAATATTATCAAAATAAGCTATATTTTATTTTAATAAAATACAAATGTAAATTAAATAAAATTTTATTATAATGTCTATTTGCTTAACAATTCTTAAAACCGATATGTATATATATATATATATATATTCATAATTGTTAATTAAAATGTATAAACTGCAAATTAAATGTAAAAACATAAGCTAAACACACGTTTAACTTTTTCTTTCCCATGACAAAGTATTTGAGTACGTAAAGTACTGTTCCTTAATAAAAAAATATAAACAATTATATATATACACTTTGTTAAAGAATGATAACATATCATAACATTACATTTCCTTTATGCATAATATCATTTAAAAGTAAAAAAATATTAATTTTTTTTTCTTTTTTAGGGTCTGTTTGGTAGAGAAAAAAATAAAGTAAATAGAAATAACAAGGAGAAAAATAGAGTATATTGAAATAGGTGGGAAACCGGGTGAATTTTAGGACAGAAGTGCTTAACTTGAGAGAAATAGTAAAAAAAAAAAATTAAAATAAGAAAAAGAATAAAAGAATTAATTGTGATTTGGAAAAATGATTATGTTTTGCTAAAACTGATTATCATACGTTCTTAAACCGTTAATAATGACTAAAATCGTCAATAAATGTACACTTTTTTTTATGGTTTCTAACAACGAAAAATAAAATCGCCAAAAATGTACGACATATCATCGCCTTCTAATTTTCCTCCCGTTCAATGAAGAAATAAAGAAAGAAAGGGTGGGATCACCTCATTTCTTGTACTAATCATATATAATATTTATTAAATAAACTTAAGTATTAATTTTTGTGAAGTAAAATATTAAGTATTAAATAAATTTATTAATGTAAATTTAAATATTAATTACAGAATATAAAATATTTAAATATTTCTGTTATAATTCAATAATTTTTTTTCAATTTTCGATAATATTTTTATAAAATAAAAAAAAAACTATCTAAAAGAATTTAATAATGCCAATATATATTAACAAGAATTTAATAAATAATCTAACATTTATTTAATAAATATATTATTATAATTAAGAATTAAAATTTTAACTAAAAATTAAAAATTTTAAAATATCTGAAATCTATATTAAATTTAAAGCATTAGTATTTAAATATTTTAAAATATGAAAATTTTATATAACTATATTATTTATTCATTAATTTTATTATTTCTCTTTTATTTAATGTAACGAGTAAATTTAAATTTTAAAATTTTAAAATGTAAAAATTATTTTAATTAATAATTTTAATTTTAAAGATGCTTTTCAAATATTTTATTATATATAATATTAATTAAATAAATTTAATTATTAATTAAAAATAAAATAATCAAAAAATTCTATATCATTGTTCACTAATATTTTTAGAAGATAAAAAATAATTTATTTAAACATAATTCAACAATGTCCACATATATTAAAAGGTATTTAATAAATAATTCAAAATGTATTTAACAAATATATTTTTGTAATTAAGAATCCAAATACTTGACTACAAATTAATATGTTTAAGAAATATGAAATCTAAATTAATTTTAAAGAATAAAAATTTTAAAATATCAGAATTTTATTTAACTTATTGCTTATTTAAGTAACGTTCTTTTATTCCATGTAATGTAATGAAAATTAAAAAAATTAAAAGTAAATTTTAGTTTAATAAAATAAATATTTTGAAAACAAATTAGGACCTATAATATAACATTTTTTATAAAATTTTAAAAAAAATATAAATATATAATGATAAATAAGAGAAAATAAATTATATATATATAGATAGTATATTATACTATCATTGTATCACAAACTTTTATGTAAGATATGGTTGATGAATTTTACCTTTAACTATTTTAAAAATCACATCAATTATAATTTAGGATAGTGTAAAACTGTTTTACATTTAATGATAATTAAACTCGTAAGTATTTTATTTAAGTCATTATAATTTCATAAAATTTATTATATAAAATTTATTATAATTTTTAAAATTAAAAAAATAAAATTATTATATAAGTATAATTGTTAAAATTTAATGTTTAATTAAATAATAATATTTATTATTATTTATTAATTTTGAAAAATAAAATTATTGTATAGGTGACTAAAAACTATTGTTATATTAAAATTAAAATTTTTATTTTTTATAATTTAGAAAATAAATATAATGGTAGTTCTGTATGAAAATATAGTTCTTTTTATTAAATTATAATATTTTATTTTTTAAAAATGTAAAAATAAAATATTATAATGATAATTAAAAATTACTACCATTTTAACTCAAATTGTCACCGTTCTGTATTGATTTTAAGAATTGAAAAATCAAATTGAGCCTCTTAATAATAAACATATCAAATTGAATAAAATAAATAAATAAATAGAAAGATAAAAATTAGTAATTTAGATATTTTATAATTATTATATTATTTTTATTTGTATTTTAGTTATATATAAAATATTTCTATATTATTAGTTTTGTATAAAAAATATATATATTATTAATTTTATATAAAATATTTATGATATTTTTTCTCACAAACTCTTTTTCGTTTATTAATTATATTATTTAATGACTCTAGCAAGCAAAATTTTCTGGACCACATATTTCATATTATTAGTCAATAAACTCTTTGTTCGCAAAATATTGCTCATCATGATGAATTATAAAAATATTTTCGCTATCAAATTAGCAACCGATATATTTCTATATATTATGTTTTGACCAGTGGCCAATGGTGTTGCTAAACTTTCTTATTTCTTTTCTACCAAAACATTAGAAAAGTTTCTAAATTGGTCGCTAATGCAAGTTTTTCTTATAATTAAAGCGATATAGCTCTCAAATGGGTAGAAACTAATATTATATTATATTATATATATATAATTGTAAGTTTGAGTTCGAATTTTAAGAGACATCTATGTAAAAAGGTTTAAAAAGTCATAAATAAGCTTGTCTTACTAAATTAATTTGTTTTTAAATTTTTGTTTCAAGAAAATAAGTTGCTTTTTTTATAAGAACTTTTTATGAACAATGATTGGCTCAATTTTTCCTTTTAAAGAAAAGATAAATTAAAAAAAGGGTCAAACACTCTCTTAATAATATTCAATAATTACTCTTGTATTTCTTTTGTAAAAAAATAAAATATATTTCATCATGATTGAGAGAAAATTGTTATTAACAGTTTGTGTGAATGTTTGTTTCAAAATGTCTCTTTAGATTCAACTCAGACAATGGATAGTATAAATGTTGATTCATAATGACACGAAATATAGAGATAACCACCGCAAAGAAATTTTTCTAACTTCAAGCTCATATTCATGGGGTGAGAATGTAAATTTAACTTTTAATATTCTGATTGATATATTAATCGTTTTGGGTGTGTTTTTTTCAATGACCTTTTCAGTTCACCTCGAGTTATAGCATCGTTTATATTCTCTTCAATTTCACTTTAATTTGCCTATAGAATAAGCGACACATATATTTCCCAAAAATAAAAAAACAATGGTCTAGGCAATAGAGAAAGGAAAATTGAGATATCAATAATTTAGAGATTTTTTGTTTTATAGAAAATTAATATTTTAACCTATGCATTACATATAATAAATATTAATTTTTATAATAAAAAATTATAATAAATAAATATATTTAAATATATAAATTATATTATAATTAAAATTGTGAATAAATAAATGTTTTTAACATATAAATTATGTTTTAAATTTATAACAAATAATTTATATTTTCATAAAAATATTTTAAATTCAATTTAAAACTAAAAATATTAAAAATGATAGATTGAAAAAATATAAAAGGTTAAGAAAAACCCTATAAACATTCTTGCCGAAAAATAATAATTAAAAACACTCTTGTTCAATATAATATAATATTATATATATATATATATGAATGAAATAACATTAGTGTAACCCATACCAATTATTACGTTATCCAATAATTTTATATTAAATTCAAATTTTATCGATTTAACTATTGAACCATAACTTTATGTTACCTCGGTTGGTTGTTTGTATCAAATTTTATTAAAATTGAACAACAATAAAAAAAATTAATGAAATGATTTATATTATATATATATATATATGACAACTCTAGTGAAAACACTTCAAGCAGAATCTACTAATACTGACTTAGGATATTCCTCAACTAGTGATTAGGCTTGTCTTAGACGAAAATATGGTAAGACAATCAAGTCTACTTGAAAAGCCTATTGTCCATGAGACAATTCCTCATAAGAGAAGTAGGAATGCTCAACTATGGTTACTTTGGTTTCAATAGTTTAATTGAATTGTTGAAATTCATTCACTTACTTAAAGAAAGTAAAGAAAGAGACAAAGGGAGAAGTAGTAGGAAGGAGGAAACCCTAACCACTAACCCATGTCGTGTTAAGCAAGGAACCATTGCCAAAGAGAGCAAGGTGAACCTTTTCGCTGAAGTCTTAATCTAATGAAAGCATGAATAAGAGGGTGTGATGTCATTAGATTCCGTTCCACTGAGTTGGAGGAAGGCTCTGAAATCTTATATGAGAACATGAGAATAAATAATAACAATCATTAGATCAAGATTAAAAATAATAAATTGTTAAGATTAAAATTTAATTATAAACATCATCATCAATGTCTAATCACCCTCACCTCCACCATTAAGGATAATGATGCTCTAACACCATAAAAGGTAAGTTCCCATTTCCCTCAAAAATTAAAAGATGATAAGAAAGATATGGAATTCCTTAGGCTTTTAGAAATATGTAGAAAACTACACATAAACATTTCATTTGTTGAAGTCATCCCTCAAATGCATAATTATGTTAAATTTTTGAAAAAAAAATAATATCTAAAAAGAAGTTAGAGAGATTTGATGTGGTAAACTTAATTGAGGAGTGTTCTACTGTAGTACTTAAGAAGTTGCCCCTAAACTTAAGGATCCAAGGTGTTTCACTATTCTCTACACTATGCGCAACTCATATTTTAAGAAAGTGCTGTGTGATTTAGGTGTAAACATAAATCTAATTCCCTACTCTGTTTTGAATAAACTTGGCTTGAAGGAACCCCGACCTACTAATATTTCTCTACAGTTGGCCAACAAAACCATCACCCATCCACTCGACATAGCAGACGATGTTTTGGTAAAAGTGGGAGAGTTCATCTTCCATGTCAACTTTGTCATCCTAGACATGAAGGAGTGTGATGAATTTCCAATAATTTTAGGCCAACCTTTTCTGGCCACAAGAAGGGTGGTGATAGATGTTGAGCAGGGAAAATTGACTATAAGACTAGGTAACAAGGAGTTAGATTTTAAATTTTTAACTCTTATAAAATTCCCTTACCCCTTGCTTCTTGTAACTATGTGCATGATCTTGATATCTTTGATGGGACAATCTAAGGAAACTACCCCAACACAAGGGAGCCTTACCTTGGAACCATGGCAAACTATAAACGATGTAAGGAGCCCATCAAAAACTGGTCTGAAAAATATAAATAGCAACATGAGTTCAAAGTGAGTAAGGAAGTATTAGTTATGACTCACGTTTGCAAGTTTTTCGAGAAAAGTCTTTAATAAGACTAAAGTGATTTGATACACGGTTTTCAAGATAATGATCTTTCCTGATAGAATGAATATTCCAAGCTTAGAGATATCAAAAGTCAATAACATTGTATCATTTACATGTTTTTTAAGACAATTAACACATACTTTGAGGTAAATCACTAGTTGACCCTCCATTTTTGACAATAGGTGATAATACAATTCATAGTTAATTACCTTATCATTTTTAGTATAAAATTCAAATGCTAAACTTACCATTTGAGGTAAAATATACTCAGCCTATTTCCTTGTCTTATTTGGCAGAATGAACTTTTCCATACTTACCTTTGACCAATGGATATTGGAACCCTCCTTAACCTTTGGACCAAAGGATGCATGAACTCTATCTATAATTACCTTATCCTAGCTGAGAAATCAAAAGCAAAAACACCTTTACAAGTGATAGTTGTTGTCGACACACTATCAAATAAAACTAGATTACCTATGATTTTTATAGCATAGGGTGCAACCTAGGTCGAATCTCACAAGGACATGTGTATTCAGTTTGCCTAGTGTGGAAAGTAAAGAATCATGCAAAATACGAAAATGCAGAATGTAGACTCGAACAATATACAGAAATGTAAAGACAAGGGGGTTTTGGTTTCTACTCGAAACAACAAAGTAAATGCAGAACAGAAAGTAAACTAGCTAATGAAATTAAGAATGAACAAACAAACGAATATTTAGCATATCAATCCAAAGTTCAGAAAGTAATTGGTTTTGGTTCTTAGTAATGGATGCGATTCCAAACCAACCTAAGTTCTTAAGATGATCACCTAACATTCGTCCATTGTCGACTGAGGGCTTATGCAATTGCGGCCTCGAGTTAGCAGGGATTACGCACGTGGTTGATTTTAAGTTCTCAATCAATTACTTAACAAGTTACTAGATCGGTTCCAATCGATCCCTAACCTAACATGATCTACTCCTATGCATGCATGATCATGACACAAGCAAGAAGTAGAAAAACAACACATGAATCACATATGGAAAGATAGAGAAATGCAAACCAATTCATTGCAGAAATATTGTGTTGATATATGGACTCAGATATATGGAATCATGGACTTAACCTCCCATAACGATCATCATGGAAGAGACTGCAGTGTTCAATAGAAGATAGCTAGATAACAAAGAGGAAGTCCATCAGAGTGTACCATAGAATTGGTCAGTCCCCTCTAGCGACCGATGCTGCTTGAACTCTGAGTATACGCCCACTCGATCGACTGAATGTCACACTGAAGCACCGTGAACATTGGTCGATGGATGAATGAGTGTTTGGATGCATGAGCATACGTATGAATTGAACAACTACAACCGCCATGAACGAGCTAACTATTCTCTTTTATACATGTTTTGGCTAACTAACTAACCGTAAACAACTAACTAACTAACAATTAACAACTAACAGCTAACTGAAATACCTACTTTAACTAACTAACTGCTTCCTAAATATCACATGCTCGAATTTGGTGGAGAACAGTTCGCTCAGCTCTGTTGTCGAGACGGATTCAAATGGGCGGGATGAACTTAGTAGGCGGAGACAGAGTCGGCATGCAAAGTCGAGTTGGCTGATGGAAAGGAAGTTGGCATGCAAAGTGGACTTGATTAGTAGAGATGGAGTTGGTTGTTGGAGACTGAGTCGGCTTGGAGAGGAATTCATCTGGCCGGGACGACTTCATCTGGCCGGGATGTCTTCAGTTGGCCAAGACAACTTCATCTGGCAGGGACGACTTCATTTACCTGAGATGACTTCATCTGTCTACGACACCTTCGGTCTTAGTTGGGATGGTCGAGAGGACTCAAACTCGGTCTCGGCTGGGCGATTGAGACTCTGAAGGTCAGTCAGTACGATCCTAATTGGAGCTTTGTTATCCAGATTCGACCTGTATAGGGAATTAACCTTTTTGTTAGCATAAAATCCACATATTAGCATAGATTTTTATTTTCCTCTTTTTAGCTCAATAATTTGAATCTCAACTAATATGTGATTCTTAGCTACCAAATAGTGTCAACTATGCCCATCTTAATACCCTGTTAGGTGTCTAAAATATATATTATCAACAAGTTTTGATTTTTGTCTCTAACCTAACTACCATTGTTGAAGCTTGAAGAAAACTCCTTCACTAAAGTTTCCTTTCAAATCTTTGCTCCAGGCAAGGAAAACTTTCCTCTTTGTGATTTCGTGGTTAAGATGTATGATAGGTTTTCTAGAATGTGTTTAAATAAATTGCAAGATGCTATACAAATCTGGGTTAAGCTTTTTTTATGAGAAAATTCTTGAGTATATGAATATATGTAGGAAAATATGTGAATCTAAGATATATTTTGTTATTTGTGTTTTTGATGAATAAAATGAGTTTATTATGCTATATAATGAAGTTCTACGCAGTGATTATGAAATTTTATGTTATTTTGAGTATTTTCATGGCGAGATCGTAATGAGTTATAAAGTTATGTGCTTTTGCTAAGCAAGTACCTTTACTTGCCTAGCACGACTCTTTTTATGGAAAAATTGTTTGAGTGTTTAGTGGGCAATACCTGATTCTCGCTGATCCCCTTAATGATAACATTTAAAACCTAGAAAATTCCTCAATTTTGGTGAGTGAAACCCTAGGCTTGTTGAGCAAGTGTTCATGAACCGATAAACACTACGAATGTAGACTCATAATGAGGGTGTTGTATGTGTTTTTAAATGTTGAGGCATATTGAGTATGCAGGTATGCAGTTTTATCTCACATTACAAGTAAGCACATATATTTGGTTGGCTGTTTAGATTGGGTCTATAAGCCTGGTGTCGAATAAAGAGGTGTGTGACAATTAGGTCTTGAGGATAAGGAGATGGTGATTTTAGAAGGGTCAAATGTCATTGTAAACCTTGTGTTATGGTGAGCCACTACCCCCATATACCTATCTTAACAAACCACCTATCTCATCCATAAATCAAGTCCCGACGTTTCCCGGAATGGTTTCTTTGGCACATGTCATGTTGTGATGACTTGATAATCATGTATATTATGTTAAGAAAAAGTGTCAAACTGGTCACTCAAAAGTTATATCTCCATGGAGTAGGTTTGATTTATATACATTAGTTGTTTGGAGAGTTTGAATTGATGTTTTGTCTGCATGATTGCTCATTACAAAAATTTGGATGTCAACTATACTTCTTATATTTTATTTATACATGTTTGTTTTCATGAGCTTACCTTTATTCTTCTTATCGTGCATGTGCAATAATGATTATCTCAAATTACATTTTGCTGGGAGCAGATGCTGAGGTCCTTAAGGATTTGGTCCTAATCCTACATGTCATTCAACAAAATACATCTAGGCACTTTCTCCTTATGCTTTATAGAGACCATGGTGAGCCCAATAGGGGCTTAGATGATTAATCTAGACTTGAAGTGCATCAGTTATTGTGGAAACAACACCATTGACTTCACACCATGTGTCATTGCCCTGATTTTAGTTACATTATACACTATGCTAGACTTCTATTTGCCTATATGAGAGATGTGGAGTTGGAATACGCATCTCACCCGAGATGAACTAACTAGAATTTGTCATAGTGACCCCGCTCATCTTGGACCCCGTCCTTATCATTATAGAGTAAATCCTGAAGCTGTTCAACCAGAGTCATTGTCTCATCTTCTACCTCCTTTGTAGTTAGTGTTTGACCTGTGTAGGTGTGTGATATTTATATCTCTTCCCCTTATGATGATGTGGTACATCCTACCTTTTATTAAACTTATGTGATGTATCTTTTATTTGTTTTGAGTTGTAAGTGTCATAAGGCACTAACTATTACATGAGATATTTGAGTTTATATGATCTATGAATGTATGAAGATGCAATTTCAATAAATTCAAGTATCAAGGTATGATTGTATGATTGTAAGTGATTGATTGCAAATAAAAATTTACATGTGTTTTCTTTTATAAATTAAATAGGAGTTTTTCAAATTAATTAAATATTTGTTTTAAATATGAGTTTAATTTTATTGTAGTGATCATAGGTCATTACACCAAATGGTATGGACCCTACATAGTGACCAAAGTCTTCCCCTCTTGGGTGATGGAAGTCACTAAAGGAGATCGAATCACCTTTAGTAAATAAGCATCAAGTGAAGCACTATGAAGAGAGACTCCTCCAGGTCCTCTTTGTCACTACCTTTGAACATTAGACCCTTTGGGTCTCCATCAAGCTTTGGATATTAAACAAGTGTTACCAGGAGGCAACCTAGTTTCTTATCATTTGTGATATTTCATTTGTTTTGTTTCATTAAGTATTCTTGTTTTTTTTAATTAAGTATTCTTATATTTTTTTTTCTTTTTCAATATTTTTCAATTCACATTTTTTTTGTGCATTAGGCCATGTTTTTCCTTAAATGTGGGGAGGGGTCTCGATGTATCGAAAAAATATTAATATATAAGTATTTGGTTGACAATGTCCTCATTTACTTTATGTGCATTGTGTTAGAAAGAATCTAGTTTTCTGAAAACTTGAGTAGATAGGAGTTAGTCTTTCTACCCTACAGGATACAAAAAATAATTAAACATAAATTATTGTGAACTAATTCTTCAACAAAGAAATACCATCTTTTATGAGCTATAATTTAGCTCTAGGCTTTTCACAAGCCTAAATTGAATAAACATCACATTTAGACACCCTTAATTCTTCCTTAAGTGTTTCCTTGTTTACTTATTATGGGGCTTGTTCTGAAAGACATGACTTAGTAACTTGTTTCTCTTGCATGTGATACAAAGTGAGATGATTAGGATTTTCTTTTTTGGCCTTCAAAACCTTGTGTTTAAAATTATCACTATTTTCCACCTTTGGGTCTATGCAGGAAATTTTCATTTGGGACCCTTACATAGTTGAAGCACCCTCAAATAGTGTCATATGAAAAATAGTAAGGTATAGTAACAGCTCTCCATTTCTTACTCATACAAAGACATCCCTCATCTCTCTTAGTTAAAAGATTAAAAAATAAATAAAATTAGGAGAGAATAGGGAAAAATGAAAGAAAAAGGATAAAGAGATAAAAGTTGAATACAAATCATCAAGGAGGAGCTCATGAGTGTGATTCACAGGAAACAGTAAAAGGTAAAAATTTTGGTAAACAATTTTCCTTCTTTTATCCCACCTAACACAAGAACCTATGACCCCACTACAACCTATGAAATACGTAAATATTTCACATGCTTGACAAACTGGTTGCACAAGATTTTATTGATTAACAAGTTTGTAATTGATAAGTTTTCATAAGGGAAGAAAATGTTGAAACTATTAGTCTTTAAATGCTTGAGAGAAGTGAGCAGAGTGAACATCATATTTAGTGAGAGGCAAATTTCAAGATCTAAGCCTCTAATTGGACACTCAATTGATGTCTGTCTTAAATAAAAGGAATTATGGATTGTTTACTTCTTGTCTATTCTATTTCTTTAAAAAAAATGTAGGATTAAAAGCTTTTACGTGTTTTTTTCTTTTTGAATGTTAGAAAAGATAAGTTTTGCTTGAGAACAAGCAATGTTCAGGAAAGGTTAATGAACCAGAATTTTGTATACTAATGCCTAGGATTTTAGGTGAAAATTTTATTGTGTTTAACATTTATTACGCATAATTCACATTTTTTTTCCTTTGAGTTTAATGCAATACATGCTCATAAGAAAAAAAAAGAAAACATAACAAAATTTCACATTTTTTACCCCCTAAAAAAGAACCCTACATAAAGACTAACACACTCATGCACCATTTATCACGCCTTTGCCCACTCCGAAATCAACCAGCATGCTTAGGCTCCACTCCAAAGACGTTTAGCATGGTTGTGCTTAACCCAACACCATCTTGCGCAAGTATAAAAGTCATTCAATATGATCATGCTCCACTCAGCACACCTATGAAGAAAGTAAACATGACTGTGCTCTACTCTACAAGCCCACTAGAGAGGCCCACTTGGTACAGTATAAAAGGGAGCAAGCAGGGAGTAGAGATTATCGTCACATTATTCCACAATTGTAATCTCTCATACTCTATCTCTCCTCCTACATTTCTCATTAGTTTTAGAACTCTCTCAAAGCATTATGGGTTATGGGATATTTAGCAAGGCTCAAGACATAGTGTAGAATGGAGGAACAAAACCTCTGACCATTATGGGTTTTTATTAGTCTTCTTTACTTTTATAATGTGTATAGGTAACTAAACCAGGGTTATGGTGTAATTTGTTCTTAAAACTCTCAATCTTACTTTTGAATGCACTTTTCTATTTTTCTTCTCATGTCTAATTAAATTGTTTTATTATCCTAATATGATTGTAAAGCATTAACAACCCTTTGCATGTTTAAATCAACTAACTAGTAGTAATTACACCATAATTAGTTGGTGGACCTATAAAGCGATTAGGTTGGGAGAAAGTGTATGACCAACAACTTTCTTTAGATTTCTGATTCAATTAATTATTAATTAGTATTTATATTCCTAATACTTGCTTGTGTGGGTGTGCATTTCTATATAACTAACTAGGAACTGTCCTAGCGCAAAGAATATTGGGAGTACTAAACCATGGTCTTCTAATAGAATTAAGAGGTAAAATCAATAACAATAGGGGAGATAAATTCAAGAAGTTGCATTAGATTGAGATTAGGGGAAAAACATAAATGAAACCACAACCCTTAATTCAAATTTAAATTCTAATTTCTATTTGCTTTATTCGCTTTTATAATTGTTTTTGTTGCACAACTCCTTTTTAAAATTAAATTGGTTTGTCTAAACTATATAAAAATTTATAAAAATTGGTAATCACACATACTAGAACCTTGAGTATGATATTTGGACTTACGTATTCAATACTACTACAATAAGGTACGCTTGCCCTTAAGGGCATTCCAAAACACATCAGAGCCCAATTGTTTTTTTTTTTTGTTTAAAAACACATAAATTTCTAAAGAAATTTAAAAAAAAATACTAAGCCAAATAGGCCCAGTTCATTTCAAGTCAACGTTTTTGGAGCCTAGTTTGGCCTACAAACTGGGCCAAATCAACCTAGTTTTATTTTGGCTAAATTGTTTTGAGCTTTGCCTAACCCGTGGGGCCAATGAGCCTAGCTTGATACATTTTGCAGCTCTAGTTTTCTTATTATAAGATTTAAACCTAAGATTTTATTAAAAAAAATGCAAGCTTAGTACTGGTGTTAACATTAGTTGACACAAGTGATAGTTACTTATGTTTCTTAATTAAGATGTCAAATGTTCGAACCTAATTTTGGATATGAAAAAAAAATGGTTGAAAGAAATATACACACCCTTAGCAGTGAAAATAGGATAAGAAAGGCCAGACTTTGGTACGCTTGAGCCTAACATACATCATAATTATTAAGGTTGAGTTTCTTGTTTACTTGTTACAAGTCAATTTTTTAAGGTTTATTCTAACCTGTTTAAAACTTGACTTAGTCTAAAAGTCTATTTACATGACATGTTCTAAAAAAGGCCTATAAATAGGCTAATAGGCCTATAAGGCTAAAGAGACCAACAAACAAGGTTATTAATTTGATGGATAAAAATCAAGCACACCTACAACAGAGATGAAGTTGTCATACTACGAGGAGTCCAATTTACCAATTTATTATTGTGTGTCCTCTACGATTATGTTTCTAATATAGTTCATGCTCAATATTTCTAGATAAATAAGTGTTATAACTCATAACCTCTACGCGAAGGTGCATGGAAGCGCATAGAGGTGCACGACAATTACGTTTCTTAACAAAGAACTAAAAATACAATATTTATTGAGTTGTTGTCTGTTTTGCCTAACTTAGGTTTCAATTTAGAAAGTGAAAAAACGTAACACTATACAAATTATTTCAAATGAAAATTATTTTATTAAAAAATTTATTGTTAATAATTATATAAATTAAATATAAATATATAATTTATAAATAATACAATATAAATATATAATGATAAAGAAAATAATTCTTAAAAATACTTTTATTTAAGAAAGAATTTAAACTTATTTATGTGATAATAATAATAATAATAATTATTATTATTATTATTATTATTATTATTATTATTATTTTGGTTAATTAGTATGATAACTACAAAACAAAAATATTTTTAATAAAAAATAATATTTAAAATATTAAAATTTTAAAAATTACTTTTATTTTACTTATTATTTTAAACTTTTTAATAAATATCAACGTAATACTCATCGACATTTAAGTACCGAAAGAAAAAGCTGAAACATTGTCTGACAATATATGTCTTTCAACTTGTTACACGGAACCCTGCATGTCCACTACGTGGAGCTTACACTCATGATGATGATAAGTTCTTAGCTAGATATTCTCCCAAGAAAATGTTCACTTCTAGAATGTAAGTGTGGACCACCTACTATGTATTTCATTCAGTGGAATGCTAATAACACAGACACATTTTTACTGACATATATTTTTATGGTTGATTAAAATTTGATAAAAATTATAAAATTACGGGAATGATTTATTAAATAAAAAGTAAAAAATTTATAATTTTTTATAAATTTTAATTAATAATAAAGAAAGTAAAAAGTGTATTAAAAATATATCATTAATATTTTTATTAAAATGATTGAAAATTATAAAATTTTATAACTTTCATGATTTTTTTAAATGAATTAATCTCACTCATAATTGTGTTATTTTTAATAAATTTTAATTAGTATTAAAAAAATATAGTAAAAAAGTGTGTTAGAGAGTATTACTAGTGCACTTCCAAATAAGAAAGGTTAATAATATACTACTTAACATATTTCTTTTAACGCGTTATTTTTATCGGTTAAAATCTATTGGGGATTATAAAATTTATGTCTCATCTTTTATTCAATGAACATTAATCATAATTTTATAATTTTCTATAAAATTTAATTATGGGTAAAATGTATTAGAGAGTATATAGTTAGCATTTATCTTTCAATCAATAATAGAGAGTGTTGTAAGCATTTATCAATTTGAAAGAATGCTAGCAACACATTATCTAATAAATTTCTAACATTTTTTTTATTATTAATTAAACATTATGAGATAATGAGTGTGACTCGTTGTCGCAACTGGGATTGTGACGAGGATGGCGAAAAATAGAAAAAGAAAATTTGAGTTCGATTCTAAGAAGGAAAATGAGCTCAATGGAGTGGCCACCAACGTTTATTGAGGGGAAACATTGTAAAAACTTTGGAAAGAATAAGGTGGGTCTTTGAAAGCAGATTTAAGGTTCAAAAGTCGGTTATGCGTAAGGAAGGTGTCAACACTCTACGACATCTGTTCTAAGCCGATTACCTTAATTAGACACATGAAACTTATTGAGACTTCTAGTTTTCACCCTTCAAAAACAAACAAAAATTAGGCTCGCTATTGAAAGCGAGAAGATGTATTTCTTGGTTTTTTGAACTTGAAAAAAGTCGTCTCTTATTACTACGTATCTTCTAGTACAATGGAGAATTCAAATTTTATGTAGTTCTGGCAAAGACCTGGGTTAGAAGGGATAAACAGTTTACTAGAAAGTGCATCCCAAGTGACTGTGACAAGATGACGAGAGTTCATCGTCCAAACTAGAAGTGCACCTAAGGTGATGTCTATTGGAACAATAGAATAGTTGATGGGTATAACAGGAGCAGGAGTCGTTGACTAGCCTCGACATTCAAAGGAAACAAAGACAGTAGACAAGGGAGGGATAGGACAGATAACAGATGGAGCGAGAACCACTCATTGGCTCATGCATCTAAAGGAAAATAAAGATAGAAACAGATGTACTAAAGTGAAATGACTATCTGGAACTCTGCATCCAAAGAGCTTTGGACAGGAAGCTGACAACACTAAGGTTGGATCAAAATTTGATAACCAAATCAAAAGTGCATCTACAATGATTATTGATCTTGAAAGGATGGTTTGGATGATAACAAAAAATGCTCCTATTCCCAAAATGGTGTAATTATGATTTTGTAGAGAACTTCAAGGGGAGCTACACTAAAGGGTTTGAACAATATAAATGGACTATTAGAAGCTTGTTATCTAGAGGGGTTCAAATGATCTGGCCTTCTCATTCTTACGATTTCCTAGTACCCTAATTTGGAGCTTGTCTTGGCCCATCAGTAGAGATACTCTTTGTACCACCTTGATCCCACCTAATTGATGAACCACTATCGAATTTCTTTTCAATTGAATCATTCCTTGATAGAGTTCCAATTACTTCTCTAACTCTAACAATTTTCTCATTTAATAATAATAAAACCCCTCTCTTGCAACAACAATTCATCAAATGGCAATTCTAAGTCTTAAATGCCTCAAACTTGGATCTCTATTGACCATCTATACATCTCCTCTAAAGGAAATGGAATGGAGAAGGTTGTCAACCCAGTCCATGAGTCATAGCTAAAGTCAGCTTCAGTGCCACCAACCACACACTTCAATGGGCGTTGGGAGGAGTAAATTCCAAATCTACCGTTTCCCTTGACTCTAAGAGCAATAGTTGTTGTTGCTACTTAGTTAAAGGCTATACGAATTTCAACATACTTCACAGCTCCTCTAGTGTTGAACATATCCAATAGCCCTTTTGTTGTAAATGAAATATTTGGTGCTATTTCATGGTGTGGATACCTATTTTTGTCCAGTTATGGAAGAAAACATAGTAGTGACAGATAGATGAAAAAAGGGAGGCAAAGGAGATGGAGGATGAACTACAAGTTGATTGTTCTTCCTGAAAGAGGAAAGACAAAAACAATTGAGAAAGGAGATTAAGGAAGCATGAGGTGTCAGGACCCACACGGTTCCCAGTCATGTGGATACAAGGGAGAATAGATGGTAGGCGTTGACTTCTGCAGGAAGTCCCTAGGCCTGCCACCATGCAACGCAAAAGCTACCTTTTTGTCGAGTTCGCTTAGGCCAAGAGATAAGTGGTCACCACCGCATTAAATGCAAATGAGAGAAGTAAACACTTAGGGAAACACCGTGGCATTAATGGGCATAGGGAAGGAGCCACTGTATTAATATGGAGGATCTCCTTGAAGATCCTGGAAATTATGACCTGAGTGCAGAGTAGCCTATAAAAGGCCCCGAAAATGAAGAGGAAAGTGGGGAACTTTTTGGCATCCTAAGAGAGTGAAAGCTTTATTATGAGAGTCCTCATTCGAGTTCAAGTGTTCTTATCAAACTTGAGAGTAGTTCAATAAGAGGGAGAAGGGGGTCTTCAGGAAGAAGAAGCAGAGAAAGGAGAGAACTCAATTTCCTGGTAGATTACGAAGGAAATACTCCTTGGATACTAGGTTGGTCTTCAAACACCTAACAAACATATTTAATCATCTCCTAGCCTCTAAGCAAATCTATTAGCACAAAGTAGTTGGAATATACTACAAATGGTGACTTGATTCTAAATCGATCTTGGCTCTAAGAAACCAAAATCGACACTTAGTTGGCACTCCAGTTGGGTCGAAATGGTCTTGGTCCTTCCTATCATCTAGTCACCTTTGCCTCAGAGCTACATAAACTTTGACTTCTCCATTGCAATAGGAGATACGTAGGAGCAAGAAACAACTTTTATCAAGTTCATCCAAAAAAAACTCAAAAACATCTTTCGCTCATCTTTTGTAAATATCTTCCATTCTTAAAAAAACATAAACTGTAATGTAGAAGTCATATTTCATTTTATGCATCTAGTTAGGATAACTATCCTTGGATAGACGTGGTGGGATACTAGTGATCCCTACACGTAACCGACTCTCGAACCTATACTTTAATTCCAGACCAACCTTATCCATCTATAGGTTTCCTAGCGTTTTTCTTAAAAGTGTCAGTGACAACTCCACATTCCTTGTTCTTTCCCCGAAATGGACTTAGATGCTAAACCAAAGTGTTCACCGTCCCTGTTGCAATCCAGGTTGCGACACATGGATTGGACAGAAGTGGAAAAGTTCAAACTCCAGAAATTTTAGTGTCATTGGAGTCGAAACACCTTTTGGTAGCCGAACCGCCTCACCTGATTTATAAGCATAAACAATAGTCTCTCCAAGCCATTCAGCGCCTGTTACTTGGGTGATGAGGTCAACAACAAAGGCACAGCTAGAGCCAGTGAGTGTACTAGGAGATGTATCATGGACGCAAGTTTTCTTCTCAGTCTTGCACCACCCAGCACCTTGGCAATTAAGTACACCAACTACTCTCGAATATTTGTTCAGGTTCCATATTCTAAGCAAGCTAGTCCCATCTCTCGTGGATCAGCAAAGAGAGTGGGTCTGCCAAGTAATTGAGGTTGGGGAACCGGACCATCAGGGAGAACCAGCTTCTTAAGAAGATAAAAAATTGTGGTTGCCTGGCTTGTCACTAACATAAATTAGAGATCCACCAACTGCTCGAGCTGTAACATGATATTCTGCTACCATATGTAAACTATGAAACATGTCCCAGTTAGGTTGCATGAATTCTCCAAGGAAAAGTGAGTTGTATGCAACAAATGAAATATAGATGGTGTGGGAAGCGGGATTAGGTAGCTGATTTGAAACCTGCCCAGGCATAGTAGTTATGACAACAATTTGAGAAGTAAGAGCTCGCGAAGCCATTGTTGCAACTGGAGTGCTGGCTTCCATAAGAAAATTCTTTGTCTTCTCGGCATCAGATTTTTCTTCAATAAAACTAGCAGCCCTTCTTCCAGACTTTCTTGTAAAGTAAACCCAACACGAGGACCAATTGCAATTATGATCAATGTCTTTATAACAATTAAACCTCCCAAGCGTGGAAGTACATTTGGCCACTCTAGCAAAAGGAGCTGCATGTCGATTGAAGTTCCTGTAGTTACAAAAAAAATGGACCTAAGCAGCAAGCCTCTAAATGGTCTTATGTCAGCTTTAATCTGGGTCCTAAAATTTGTCTATGTTAAAATTGCCCTAGCTAAAAAAAAATTATAAAATAATAATTTGGAGACCGACTTAGTAACCGATAAAATCGATCGTTAAACAAAAAAATTAAATTATGTAAATAAAATAAGTAACCTTATTTTTTTAAAATATATAAAATTTAAAATTAAATTATGGTGTTGAAGTTTATTTTAAGTCAACTATGATTATTTATTTTTAAAATAAAGTAAATTTAGTCTTTTTGTCTTTAAATTTTAAATTTTTTTGTTCTATATCTAAATAATAGTGTAGTTTTTAATTAAATTAGTCTTTTGAGTTTATATTTCGTGTAATTATGGTGTTGAAGTTTATTTTAAGTTAACTGTGACTATTTATTTTTTAAATAAAATAAATTTAATATTTTTGTTTTTAACTTTTAGATATTTTTGTTCTATATCCAAATAATAGTGAGTTTTTAAATTATATTGGTCTTTTAAGTTTATATTTCATGTAATTAGAGTGTTGAAATTTATTTTAAGGTTTAGGGTTTAACTGTGACTATTTATTTTTAAAATAAAGTAAGTTTAGTATATCTGTCTTTAAATTTTAGATATTTTTTTCTTTATCCAAATAATAGTGTATATTTTTAATTGTCTTTTGAGTTTATATTTCATGTAATTAGGGTATTAAAGTTTATTTTAAGTCAACTGAACTTATTTTAAAATAAATTAAATTTAGGATTTTTTTAAATTTTAGATATTTTTGTTCTATATCCAAATAATATTGTATTGTGTTATTAAATTAGTCTTTTAAGTTTATATTTTGTATAATTATGGTATTGAAGCGTATTTTATGTTAAGTGAGACTTTTTTATTTTTAAAATAGTATTTGTAAATAACAATAAATTATATATTTAAAATCATATATATATATATATATTTAAATAAGAATACATTATATATTTATATAAAAATATTTTAAAATATTATATATATAAGTGTATTTAAATTCTATACATTATATATTTAATAAATATATATAAAATATTAAATTTATTAAATAATTTCATTTATAATATTAGAAAAAGAAAAAAAAATTGTCACAACCCTAAGTTCCAACCGGCGCCACCCTTTCGTTCAATTTATCCATTTCCCCCCTCCGATATTTTTCCTTATTACTAGGTTTCTTTTGATTGCAAGATCTTGTTTTTTTTTTCAATTCACAATTTTGTGGTGTTTGTTCTTGTCACTTCCCTCAATTTGATTTAGTGTGTTCTTGAAAGTAAATATAATTAGTACTGAATATGGATTTTGTTCATGGTTCATGTCTCTACATGGATGGAAAATAATTATATGCATTCAAGATTGAATATAAGGAATTTTACAATTTTAAATATAAATTTTGGGGATATATTCCATCTATATGTTATCTTTATTTTGTAATTGATTACGTTAACTTTGTGAGTAAGTCCATTTGAAATCTTTGATTGAGAATGTGGTGTATTTGTACCTAAGATAATTATCCTGTGTTATTTATACTTTTTGGTGAATTGTATCATATGAAAAGATCATTAGTTATTTTAGCTTGTTTTGTCAGTTGTTGCAGCTCATGATAAAGATATCAATTTTGTAATTGTTGCTCTATGTAGTGGTTCTCATGTGGGTAATTATATTACAACTTTCTTTATCCTTTATCTTTTGGAAAATTATAGTGTTTTCACTATTGTTATTTTTATTATTATATTTTACTTGTATCCCATCAAGATCGTATTGATTTTGTTCGGAGACTTCCCGATCTAATATCAGTAGTTGTATTTAAAGGACATAAAAATGAATTTTGGTTCGTAGAATTTTCTCCGATTGTTCAGTGTATAGTAACAGCATCTGGTGATAAGACAATAAGAATATGGACTATATCTGATGGCTCTTGTTTTTAGACATTTGAAGGGCATACTTCAAGTGTGTTGAGAGCATTGTTTGTTACTCGTGGAACACAAATTGTTTTCTATGGTATGAGGCTATTTGTATCTGATTTTATCCTTTCTGACATTTTGATTGTATGTGTGATCAACTTAGTTAATGTTTCAGATGCTAATGGCTTAGTAAAGCTGTGGATTGTAAAAACCAATGAATATGTTGCTACTTACGATCATCATCAAGACAAGGTGACAGTTAATCCTATATATATATATATATATATATATAATATGATGATTTTCTTTTCAATTCTTAATATCATATTTTTTTTGTTTCTATATGTATATATATACTTGGGAAAATATGGTTCAAATTTGTTGCATGCTTAATGTTCTTGGAGAGTTCTTTTATTATTAATATAAGAAACTTATGTCTTCACCTATTTAGCTTTTAGTCAAGCTGTTGAATTTTATGCAGTAATTAACATTTAAATTATGCTTTTCTTGATCACCCATTATTTCAGAACTTTAGAGAAAATTAGTGATCAAAAATTTAATTTTTATTTAGATAATTAGTGACCAATTTAACGAAAACAAAATTTAACATATTTTTTTTTATCGTCATTTTTGATACCTTTAGTAATGATAATTAACAATCACTAAATGTGTTAGCAACCGAATTATTAATCTCTAATTTAGACATTAAAAAACATTCGGTTTCTAATGCGGTTGTTTGTTAAAGAATGTAACTACTAATTTTTAAAATTAATAATTGATTTTTTAAGTTTAGCAATTGACTTCAATGGTCACTAAACTTTAATTCTTTTTTAAGTGTTAAATAGTTATATTCTTTAAGATTCACGTAAAAAAAACTACTTTACTTTCATTTAATAAATCATTTTTATAAATAACTAGCTATGATAATAAAATTATATAACAATTTCTCACACCTGAGTCCTAGTTGTTGAGAAAATACACTAATTATACTAAATAACATATATGATTTATCATTTGTATGGGTCAATGAAGTCACTACCATAAATAGCAGAAATTTTTGGTAGAAAAAAATGTTGTTTATTCTAATATTCTCAAATCTAGACATGGTGATTTTGGTTTTAATGTCTTCAAATGAAATAAAAAGTGACTATGCATCGAGAAATGAGAAAAAATTGAGACGAGAGTTTAGGTACTTCAAAAGATAGAAGATAGTTATCAACGGTTATATCACATAAAAAGAGATAAATATCAAGATATCATAAACAACTCAATACATGTTCGTATTAAATTTCTTGACAGGTAAGTGAAAATATCTATAAATATTAAATAAGAAGTATATTATTTTTTCTTGGTTGATACTCTTGCTTGTAAAATTTGCTTTTTAAGTTTATTTGCATTTCAGGCAATTTACTTTTAACCTGCACTTTATTATTCCAATTTCTTGCTATCTTCACAAATTTTCTATTTAAATGCTTTCAGTATAATTGTTTTTCTTTAAATTTTTGCATTTACTCCCAAAGTTCATTTACATTTTGTAAATTTACATGCATGCTTTACATTTTGTTAGGAGGTTGAATGATCTTTAACAAGTAATGAAACTTGCAACCTACATAAAGACTTTAATGCATAAGTCAAGAAGAAAATGAGATAAATAATGAGACTGAGATCCATATGTGAAACATGAACGGAAACATGAAACGCCTTGTATAATGATAAATAACTGTTAAGTTTATCACGAGTCACAACCCACTTACACATGCCCAAAATAGGCCATCAATAGAAACTTGAATGTTTCAAGTTATAATTGTAATGTTGATAAAGCTAAATTACAATTCAATCTCAAATTAAGTCGAACTAAATGCTTTGTGCGGGGCAAAGTATTTGTACTTGCTCAAAGTCAAAGTTAAATTATAATCAAAGACAAGTCACCTAACTGAAAGCTAAACATTATCGACATAAAAAAATTAATTCAAAGTGAATTTGATTCTAAGTCTCTGTCAATGAGATATTTTAGAATCAAATAGGGAAAGTCTATAAAGATTTCAAATTACATATAAGTTTAAACAACATAAAAATATAAACAAATTTTATTATCAATATATAAATACACCTCTAACAGGTCCTTCGTCATGAGGAGAGATTTATAAAGTATGAATAGTACGTGGCCGTAATAACTGTTGAATTTTATATTTATAATGGATACGAGTAAATACATTATTGATCTTGGGTTTGCAAGAAAATTTGGAAGGGGAAGGTGGGATCGATCAATTACTTAATTTTTAGATTGGTGATGTGAATCCTATTCTTTGTATTTGGTAATGTGTTTAGTATTTGTTTAATCTGTCATCTAAACGTGTAAGTGTTAAACATATAAGGATTAAAGTACCCGTAGACTCCTTTTAAATATTTTAATTTCGATTGTGAGTGTGCATGAGCATGTATGTTTGTTTTATAAGAAAAAAAAATTATAGGAGTATTAGATACCCCAACCCTGTTATTACAAGCAAAGTATATAAAGTATTTTTGGCTAATAACCACAATGCTTAGCAGATTCAAGGAGACAGTTAGTTAGACCAACCAGAGAAAGTTAAATAACTTTCTAAAATGAGCGGAAATCCAAGACCAAGTTTTGATTTTAATTAAGTCTCACAGTTGTAAGGTCATAATTGGTTCTTAAAGATTACTCCATGTAAAACAGCGATGCAACTCATGCCAGAAGATCTTTTTCCCACACAAATTAACAAATTCCACCACCATCACTATTTCCAGCACCACTCTCCATTGTTTCACTCTCTTTAAAAGTGGGGTTGACATATTTTTAGGTCTAATAAAAACAAATTTTGAGGTGAACTTTTTTTTTACATCTAATAATTGGAAAAAAAATAAAAGTAATTTTTTCGGCAAAATTTCAACTCCATTTTTATATATATATATATATATATATATATATATATATATATATATATATATATATATATATATATATATATATATACACACCTTCATTATTATTACATTAAAATACTTAATAATAAAAATTATACAAATACTAATACTAAATAACTTTTTTCTTTCTAAAATGCCTAAAATAATAATTCAGACCGGCCAGCTTATGTTTTTTTTTTCACCCATGAAATAAAAATAAAATATCTATCACCAAAAATAATAATTGCTCTTCGTTAAAGAATTAAGAATGAGTATTCTTTTTTAATATAATTTTTTTTTCATTCCACTGATACACGTTTTTTTTTATAGTCTAGGATAGGTTTCCTTAAGAGAGGAGCTGTCCATCCAATGATCATGCCAAAAACTTTTCCTTCTCTCCATTCCTTACCTTTTCTTGCAACTGTTGAGGAAAACCACAAAGGAGGAACATTGGGGACTCATTCAATAGAACACAAATCCCTCCACCAGATAGGAGTTGAGTTGCCTCACCTAGACACCTTATCCAAAGACTAATGCATGACACAAAAATTGATACCAAACATCCTCTGTACCTGTTAACAACCTTCATTTACACTTAGCCAACAAATTAAGATTACATAATGAGGTTTTTAATACCTAACCCCATAGTTCTTTAGTTGGGCAGACCTTCTCCCAACTCAGCCAAACAATTTTCGGAGAATCATCACCACTAGACCTTAAGAAATTTCTTTTTTTGGTCGGCCAAATTAAAATATATTAAGTAAAAGATATAAAGAATATCCCAACCTATTTATAAAAAACCAAGACCAGTCACTATCAGTTTAATACAAGACATACGCAGCTATTTTATCAACAACTCAAACATTCAAATGAATTTGTTGACCACTCAAATGAATTTTATAAACTTGTTTGCTTGCATGAGTACGTAAGTCCATTAACTTATTTAAAGCTATGTTCGTAATTTTTATGTTTTTTTGAGGAAGTATGTTTGCAACACTTTATTTAAGGTCTTTCAATTAAAATGGTTTTTAAAATATATATATATATATATATATATATATATATATATATATATATATATATATATATATATATAAACTTTAAATTAAAAATGACTTATATCAACTAATTATAAACATACCAAATTTAAACTTTTGATTTAGAAAACAAGTCCGAGTTAGATCTTATAAAATATAATCTTGTCCTATGTATTTATTTTTATCCTTACTTACGGATGCAACTCGCTTTTACTACAAGAACTCAACATTAAGAGTAGAAACCAAAATAGTTAAATTTATCTGGTATAGCTTAGTTTTGGTAGACGTAAACTTCTGTTAGTTATTAGTTTAACCAAAATTTGGTAGATATTTAATTTATCGAGGTACCATTAGTTACACATGTTACTATATATATAAAGTAATGTTATGTATCTTCTATTGTACCTTCTTATTAAATCGAACTATATTCTATAAAATAATAATTAATTAAATAAATAAGTAAATATATTTAATATTTTAAAAATATAAAATACATTCAATTCTATTTTCATCCAATATGTAAGATGTCATATGACTTCGTTCCCCAAATGAAATGTCATATTACTCCTATTAGAAATAAACAGCTGTCATTGTATAAATTATCACGATTTTTTTTCTTTCACAGTTCATCTCTAACTCTAGTATTTCAGTACTCGGTGTTTGAAAGAAAAGAGTATTTGAAATTTCTCGCTTATTTGCTAATTTTAAGGCTTATATATAATGCCCGGATTTGAAGGAGGAAGACGCTCTATGACATTATTTGCAACTTTTGAATAGATAATATCAACTTTTGAATTAAAATTAAAAATAAGTTAATAATAAAATTTAAATATAAATATATTTTTATTTTATCATTGTTATCATCACTTTCATCTAATCTCTATCATAACAATTACTTCATCACTGTAGCATCCTCTATTAATATGATTATTAACTTTTTATCATCATTATTATTACCATTTCATTATTATTCCTATCAACGTTTATAATCAACATTTCATCATCACTTCTACTTATAATTGATAATGATAATAATATTAATCATCTTAAATTTATATATCTAAAAAATAAAAAATAAAAATTATTTAATAATTATGTAATCATTTAATATTATATTTATGTTTTTTAATTTTAATTTTTTTGAATAAAATTTAATATTTTTTTATTTATAGTTTTTATTAGAATGATTTTCATTTCAAACAATATATATACTAGTACTGTTTCTATTTTCCTTCATTAGAATGAATTTACCCTGCCAGCACTATCATGAAGATTGAAGACTAGTTGATCTATCTGCACTCGAGGGTGACAGAATTGAGTTTAATGGCCCACATTTTAAACCTCATTTATTTTAACTTTATATAAAATTAATGATCTGGATTCTTTTTAATTTATTTTTAAAAAGGAGAGAATCTTTGATCGTGATATCATGTACAATATGCACGTGATAATGATTAAATATGACGTTAACAATACAGGAATTGTGAAAAGGCAAATATATGTGTACCAGCAAATTTGCATGGCTGGTCCACACAAATTGAGGTAACAAAGCTCCCATTATTGTTTTCGGGGCCACACACTGAATCCGGATATGTTGATTGAAAGTGATATGCAAGCATAATGTTCCTGGCCCTGAGTGGGTGTCGGGTTTGCATTTATAATTTACTACTTTCCCACCCGTGCTATGCACGCCATGTATTTTAATTTAAATTTCATCTTTAATAATAAAAAATACTTGTTGCGACCTAAATCACGACGCGGACAAAAAATAGTTAGATTCCAAGCTCCTTTCAGGAAAATAATAGGAAAGACAGAGTCGCCACTAGCATTTTTATGGAGAAGACCAAAAAAATCTTTGAATTGGATAAAGCTGGTCTTGAATCAAAGAATGAGCTCGAGAGTCGATTACATGTAGAAATCATCAGGTATCCGGACACGTCTATCACATGATAGTTATCCTAACTAGATGTACGAATGAAAATGACACTTACATTACGATTGATACCTTTTTAAGAATGGAATGTGTTTACAAGGAATAGACGTACATATTTTTTGGATTTTTGGGAATGAATTGACAAGAGTTGCCTCTTACTCCTACGTATCACCTTTTTATCAAAAAAATCAAAGTTCACGTAGTTTTGGACATACATAGTTAGGTGAAGAAGAGCCGAGACCGACTTAACTCAGATGGGATGGAAGAGTGCCGAGACGGACTCGACCTAGGTGATGTGGAAGGAGGTCGAGATGGAGTTGGCCGGTTGGAATGGGAAGATGTCGAAATGGAGTCGACTCGTTGGTATGAAAGGGAGCCAAGACCGACTCGGCTCCGGGGTTGTGCATATTTTATGACAGTGGGAAGGGATGAACTATCCATTAAGCGTCCATGAGTTAAATGACAATGGACTTTACAATGACATCTAGAAAGTTTAAAAGGAGCGAATTGTCCATTGGTGTTCACTGAGGTGAATAAAATGGGCTTTCCATTGGTGCCCCAAAGAGTTTAGAGGAAAATGTAACTGAGAAGTTTAAGGGTAGATAGTGGGAAGGGGTTGAGACCGACTTGGATGTGGAAGGGATAGAATACCGAGATCGACTTGGCCAACCAAATGGGTGATCGAGAACAAGTCGGCTAGGCGAAGGGTTAACTTAGTGAATTTATGATGCATGTGATGCTGGGGTTGGACCTAGATATAGTCCTCAACTACATGGAGCAGGGATCGGTCTAGAGTTGACCCAAATGAAGAGATGTGTTGGATTCAAATATAATAGCTCAAACAGGAGGACCAAACCCACTCGGTCCCTTTAGGTGCCAACTACATATTGGCTAGCTTGTACCCATAATTGATGCTCGGATGGAAAGTTTAATAGGTAGGGATATAAATCACCACTTACAGTATACTAAGCTATTCTATGTTGGCTTATGAAAAGGTATCTATATTGTGACACCCTTCTAGTCGAATACTTAAATTAAAATAATCAAGTAAATAAAAAGGAAGACAAGGTAATAGATAAACCCAAGGAAACTCAATTCGTATTAAGGATAAAAGGTTCGCATGGTCATTCATGTTGATTTAAACATGTCATTCATGTGTTTGACACTTATTTCAAATATATAAATCACTTTCATTTCTGTATACATTTAGTGAGTTATTGATATGCCCATCATTTTCAAATATTTAAGATGCAAAAGTATTATGAAAAGACATAGAACCACTATTCTAAATCCCAAGCCCTAATGTCACACAATTCAGAGCAAGACCCGCCTCTTTAAAACTCGGCACCACGAGTGCCCTCAACATTACCTAAAAGAAAACCACAAGAGAGTATGGTGAGAAATAGCATTCAATCATATATAAATGCAGATAGTATCCCAAATCCCACCCATTATCGTACCCAATTACTAACAGTTAACAAATACTCATATATCAATCACACGTTCCATCACATTCAAAATCAATCACATTCCATTCATGTTTACAAAGTGCACATGTTTACAAAGTACACATGCTCACACAATGCATATGCCCATCACCAGACCTAAGAGTCTCGATTCGAAACTCCACACCATGGGAAAACCTCCTCAATCCCCTTAAATATCACTAATGATGATCACACCGTTAAACATCCCGTATGGCCGGTGTGTCGCACAGTTAAACACCACCTATGGCCCGTGCGAAGACATTCTACACAACCGTTAAACACCACCTATGGCCGATGTGTAGCATGGTTAAACACCACCTATGGGCAATGCATATGAATGTCCCCCATCATTAGTCCACCCTGTGAAACACCGTTTTTGGCCAGGGTCCCCTGTTAAACATCACATATGGCCAGGGTATTATAGCCACGTTTGGCTTCTCATGCATATCATGCATCTCATGTCCATGCTTAATGCATTCTCATTCTCATGATTCATACATCATTCACACAGTCCATAATCATGCCAAAATCATATCAATTTAGTCATCATTACCATAAATCATTTATAAAAACGCACAGAAACGCACATAAAACGCCATTAAATTCCACCCAATTTCACCATTACACACGAGAGTCTCAAATTAAACCTCAACCATAAATAACCACGAACAACGACGAGAATCAAGTAATTAAGACAATTAACCATACAATTTCAAACGAAAATTACATTAAGACAAAACGTTAATCCAAGAATTTAATCCCCTTCAGATGCCACAAGAAATCATACAATAACAATTATTAATAAGGGCCCTAGGGAAGACTCTACTGTTCTTTCTTATGTAAATGAAACCCAAATAGTGAGATAGGATTGACATCTCTGCATACTTGGAAGCATAATGAAGAAAACATGTTCATGTTTTCCTTCACACTAAAGGCAACCGATTACATTATCAATTAAGTCAACCAAAACCACGGTACACATTGACGAATTTTTTTTTACCGGTTAAAACATTTTTAGAACATAATAACCAAACAAATTTGAGAATTTAGATCCTTTAGGGATTGCCCTCACTACCAGTACACCCCACATTCACATATAACCGAACTCATCTCCCCCGTATATTAGATGCGAACAATAGCGAGGATTTAATGCATCTCCAGGACAATCTGAACACCCTAACTCCTCCTCCTTGCAGATCTGCGTTCTCTCTCCTTCAGGTCTAGCTGTCTGACGCGCAAAACAGCAAGTAGGGTAAACTGATTAACCCCTGTCTAATATTATAGCTGGGTCGGGTCAATCCCGACCCACCCGTCAACCTCCCCCGTTAATTCGATTAATTAAATTAATAAATAAAAATAATTCAGATTAATGTCTCATCAATTTATAAAATCATTAGCTCTTCCATTAAAATAAAATTAAATGTAAATATTTAAATACTAAATTAATTTTCTGCCATCATTAAAAATAATAACATTTCAGTTTCAAAATACAATTATTAATAAAATAATTTCCTACAACAATTAATAATTAAAATAAAATTGATAATAATAAGAATAATGTAATTTATTTTCTAAAAAAATAATTAAATAATTTTTAGGATGTTACATATATTGAGTTCCAGTAACTAACCTGGTATCCAGGAGTTCAACGACCTTCTTCTGTTCAACTTTCACAGATGGTCTTTCTCAAGGCGCACTTTGAATGCTCTCAAGTCTCTCAGATATTGTGCTCAAGGAATTCTTTTCTCTCAATTCTCAATCTCCAACTTTTCAACCCTTCTTTCTTCGTTCTTGAGCCTTTTATAGGCCACCCCTAAGATCACCCTCGTAGTAGATTTAGCCATGTGTCTTCTCCCTCATTCTCCCAGATTCCTCTACTATCTTCCTTTTTGTCCTCTGGTAGATGTCAAGGGTCTAAAGATCCTTCTTAGGGCCAAATGGTGAGCCCATGTCGTGCCTTTCTGACATGTCAAATGCAAAATGGCATGTTGAGTTGTGGCGCGTCCACCCCTAGGGCTCAGCTTCCTTGTTGCTTTCTCCTTTTATGAGGAATAATCATGTTCCTCTCATCCTTTGCAGACAACAAATCGTAGGGGCAGAAGATTCGAAGTAGAGAGCGCAAGAGCAAAAGGTGTTGTACAAGATTTTTGTCTTCTTCTACCTACCTAGACAGAATTGGGATAGCACAATACTAAAAAAAATAATATGTAATAATAAAAAATCTTAAATAAGAAATAAAAACAAAATATAAATAAAGTGTATAAATTGCATTATATTATATTTTTTGAAATACCTTTATTATATACAATATTTTTTATCGTCGAAACCGCTTCTTTTTTTCATCACAAACCATAATTTTTAGGCTAGATTTATTTTCACTCTTGAAATGTTCATCTTTTTTACTTTATGTATTCGAATAAATGATTAAACTAAAATTTTATTATATGAAACTTCAAGTGATATATTTGATTATTGAACTTATTTAAATAAGCTTAAAAAATGTATTTTAATGTTTTATTAAAATGTACGTTTAATTGTATTTTTAGGTTTTATAATTTAGTTTGAGTATATTTTTGGTCACATTAATTATTTTATTTAATTCTTATAATTTTCAATTGTTAAATTTAAAACATTTTACCTTAAAATTTTATTTAATAATTAACAAAAATGAAACATGTGTGTGATTTATAATATTATTTTATATAATTTTTCAAATGAAAATATATAAAAAAAAAGTGTATTTTATTTTCATTTAAATATTTCTTATATTTTTCTTTTATAGTATATTTAAATTAATAATACGCCACATCTTTGTTATACTTTTATTAATTATTACATAGAATTTTGAATTGACAAACTTAATTTTAATAATTAAAAATATAAAATTAAATGTGATCAATACAAATTAAAGACAGTCAAATTATATAACTTAAAATGTAATTAAATCTAAAATATACTTTAAAAAATGATACATAAAAAAATTATTTACTTCATATCAATGATTTTATACACAAATGCGTCTAGTTGTGAATCCTTCCTCTGTTAATTAGCAAGTATTTCACGAGGCATCACTTTTCATTGAAATAAATTAAAAAATTAATTTTGTTTCTGTACATTAAAAATTAGCATTCACCTTTATGTACGGAACATATATTTATAGACTCATAGATATTTATTATTTTATATAAAATATTTATAAAATTATATAAGAAATCTATGTTTAAAATATTAAAAAGATTTCAATTATGTTAAATTTAAATATTTTTGTATTCTTTAAATGAGAAACGATATAATAATTAAAGTATTCTACATTTATACTATACATAAAATAAATTTTATTAAATTTATGATAATTAAAGTTTATAAATAATATTTTAAATGATTTAAAATATAAAAATTAATTAAATTATATGTAAATTTTTGAAATCAACTATTAGTTAAAAAATGATGAGTACAACAATTTTCATACCATCTAAATATTGAGTATAACAAAACTATAAATTTAAATATTGTAAATAATATAAAACTTTCAATGACTTTTCTATTATTATTAGATGTTAAAATGATTAAATATACAATGCATTCAACAAAATAGCTTATTATATATAGATCTTATATGACAATATAATCAATGAAATATAATAATAATAATTAATTTGAAACGACGTAATATTAAATATTAGAAATTAAAAATTAAAATTTTAAAAATTAAAAATTAAATATTAAATATTAGAAATTAAAATTAAAAAAAAAGAAGAGAAACGACGTAATTTACCAAATTTTGTTGACTAATATTTAGAGACATCTATCGCAACAATTAATGTACCAATATTCAAATTCTTAAAGAGTTGTAGTAGTACAACATATATTTTTCAGCTCTAGTTAAAAAATACCATGTAACAAATAACTGTTGGACTATTTGAAGTGACAGCATTCTCCAAGTGCTTCCTTGTACATTCTGTAATTTAGCAAACTCTATCCATGCTTAGGCTATTATAAGATTCCACTATCAACAAGGACAATAACCTTATAAGTTTGCCCTCAAGCATTTTTCTAAATGAAATTGGGTGCATCCTAAATAGATTTGACAAAAAAAAAAAAATACTAATCGTAATTGTCTAGAGAGACAGAGTTGAAAAAAAAACAACTAAAGTGAGTCTAAAAAAAATACTTGTAACAACAATTGTTATACTTCTATCAGAAAAATTCTTGAAGGATAACTAAATATTGGATGTAATCTCTTGTGAGACAACTAATATAAATCTCTATGTTGTTTTCTCATCCCTTATCTTATTATATACACACATATGTTATTATATCCCATAACTTTTAGTGACTGCTATATTACCATTTTTTTCTCTTAATTTTTGAAGTAATTTCCTTTGCTCTAGATAGTGTAAATTAGAAAAAAAAAATGACTCTAACAATTAAGAGGCTTGAACATTGAGACAAGAGATGGATCAATAAGCTTGAAAAAATTGAGAGACTTGACATGGTAATTTTAATGATACATCACTTGAAGTTGGAGGACACAATAATAATAAAAATAAGATATAAATGATTATCATGTGTTATGATTTGTTTTACTTTCTTATTATTGTAAAAATTATATTACATCTGCTCATAAATATAAGACTCTTTTACCTAATTAATCCTCATTAAAAAAGTTGGTTAATTTAGTTAATAACATTAAATTTGTTAACTTATATTGTTTTTTTCTAAATTATCCATAAAATTATTAAGAAATATCATCTCACTCTCTCCCCTTAATTATTTTTTATCTTATTAATTAATGTGTGCTAGGTATTTCTCCCATCTTCTTAAGAGAGAGAATGAATTTATATTATTAATATATAATGTTTATTGTAAAGTAATTAAGGATAGTTTAATAAAAAATAATTAATGTAAGAGATCATTTGAAAAGACTCTTATAAAAAGGACATTTTTTTTTATAAAAAAGTCTTTTATACTGAAACAAAGGTAATATTACTTAACTATGATGTGGGCAAATTATTTTTGGAATATTGTAGTATGAGTGATTTATCTTTTCAAATTAAAAAGTGTCATTTATTTATTTATTTGTTGGTAAAGACCACAAATATATCTTATTAGAGACCATCTAAGCTGGATAATACCACTATGACAAAAAAAAAAACTTTTTTTTAAATATTTAATATAATTGTAGGATCCCAAATTGGTCCGGCCCAACATTGACTCAACACAAAGAAAGTTTCTGAGTAGGCCGACTGAATCACGTCAACCAAACAAGGCCCCAAAAAGCGCGAAGAATCGAACCAGACCACTAACCGAGGGAGTCTAGCCGACTCGATCTACCCCTACCAAGAGAAGAGCCTAGGATGGCGGGCACGGGTCAACATACTAGTCATGCCAAGGAGATCCAACATTAGTCACCCACACATACTCGGCCCAACTCTCGCAAGGCACACCCAAGCCCAATCTGGGAGCTCTAGCTCAACGTTGACAGAGTCAACCACGTCAATGGAATCAAGCCAAGTCAGCCCTCCCAGAGGAGGAATGCCACCTCATAGTTCCTGAGCCATTAGATTCTCTAAGAGACATGAGGATGAAGCCACATAAGCGAACCCAGGTCCCACACACCAACAGAACTGAGATCCTTGCCAATCACAATCAATGAAGGAACATGTCACATCAGTCACTACTCATGAAATGTCCACGATTTTAGGGAGAACGTGCCACGACTGGGTGCGGGACCCTACGAGAATCAGCCTGGGGATTGCCAAAGCTAACTGACTGAATCAGGAGGCTGGGGTAGCTCCACATGGAGAGATCAGGCACGCCTTCATCACCCTTCCAAAGGCTATAAAAGGCCTTAGTGCGAAGAGCTTGAGACCAAGAATCGAGGAGTACAACACGCTGAGCGAAAGTGCTGAAGAATCGATGCGCAATTAGCGACTCAAGGTTTCTGAAGGATTTCCGATTACGAACGAGAAACGCCGACTAGCTCTTTGGATACCAGGTAAGTCCCTTGGCCCAACTCCAAAGCATGCAATAGATAGTGTCCTCCCTCGTCCTTGCAAATACACTTCAGATGGTAGGCACGCAGTCGGCCTTAGCCAAAACGAGTCTAATACACTTCAGATGGTAGGCAAGTATCCCACCTAGGCCTGAGCTCGAGTTGGCCTTAGTCTTGTGATCATGACATACCATGCATTCCACCTGACTTCGAGTCAATAGGCACATGTCCGAATCAACCTAGCATACACACTCACAAACTTCACCCAGCATCAAGACGAGACACCTAATGGATAGTCCTAGCTCTGAACACAAACCTTCAAGGATGAACGCCTAAGAGAAAGTTTAATCCCTGTGTCTCAGACTCTGGCAGACACTTAGAGGAAAGTCCAACCAGAACTCATAACCAGGTCCCTACCCAAGAGGAAGGATGCCTAATGAAAAGTCTGACTCTATACTTCACTGCATGTACCTAGAACTACGTGAACTTTGATTCCTCTACGCTAGGAGAGGTACGTAGGAGCAAGAGACCTACTCTTTTCAAGTTATGCATTCCAAACATTCCAGCTCTATACAAATACACTCCCGCATTTCCAGTAAGTCAGTAACAGTAAAGGTAAAGGTTACATTGCATGCATTTCATAAGATAACTACCAGATGGTAGGCAGATGGGGTGAATTCCATGCGTAACCAGCTCTTTACCCAGACTCTACTTCCGCCGACTTGCCTTAGTGACCCGACCTAAATCGCGTCGGGCCGATTTAGAAAGAAAATTTGTGGAAGTTTGAGATGGCATTTGATTTTGTTTGGGGTTTGGAAGGGAGCCGAATCCACCTCTAGGGAAGAGTCGGCTTTTGACGAGTCAGTATCGGCTTGACCAATCTGAGGGGATTGACCAGGCCGAATCCGACTCGGACTGGAGTCGCCACCAACATTTAAAGGCACATTGGAGCCTAGGGATGGATAAGGCAAGTCGGCGGAAATAGAGTTAGCGTAAGGAGCCGGTTATGCATGGGATTCACCCCACCTGCCTACTATCTGGTAGTTACCCTATGAAATTCATGTGATATAACCTTTACCTTTACTGTTATTTAACTTACTAGGCAGGCAGGAGTGTGTTTGTACAGGACAGGGATGTGAAGGATGCATAACTTAACAAGAGTAGGCCTCTTGCTGCTACGTACCTCTCCTAGCGTAGAGGAATCAAAGTTCCATAGTTCTGAATGCATGCAGTGAAGTGTGGAGTTGGACTGTCCATTAGGCGTCCTTCCTCTCAAGTAAGAACCTGGTTATGAATTATGGTCGGGCTCTCCTCTAGGCGCCTACTAGAGTCTAAGATACGGGGATCGAACTTTCTCTTAAGCGTTCATCCCTGAAGATTGGTGTTTAGAGCAAGGACCATCCATTAGGTGTCCCATCTTAGGCAGAGTGAGATTGGTGTGCATGTATGCTAGGTCGACTCAAATACGGGTCTATTGACTCAAACTAGTGGAATACATGGTGTGCTATGGCTACAAATCCGAGACTGACTCGGATTTCGACTTAGGCTGGCAGCACACCTGCCATTTGAAGTGTAGTAGACTTGGCTTGGCTAAGGCCGGCTACGTGCCTGCCATCTAAAGTGTAGTTAACCTGGACATGGAGAGGTGTTATTTAATGCATGTCTAGAGTTGGGCCAAGGGACTTACCTGGTATCTAGAGAGCTAATCAGCGTATCGCTTGTAGTAAAAAATCCTTTAGTGACCTTGATGTGCTAGTCGCGCAGCGATTTTCCAGCACTTCCACTTTGCTTGTCGTACTCCTGGATTCTTGGTCTCGAGCTCTTCATGCTAAGGCCTTTTATAACTTTCAAGGAGAAGATGAAGGTGCTCCTGATCTTGCCACGTGAAACTACCCCAGCTTCCTGATTCAATCAGTTAGCCTTGGCACTTCCGATGCTGATTCTTATTGGATCCCGCATTCAGCCATGGCACGTTCTTCCTGAAATCGCGGCGCATTTCACGAGTAGTGGCTGATGTGGCGCGTTCTTTCTCTATGATTGGCAAGGATTGCAATTCTGTTGATGCGTAGGACCTGGGTCAGCTGATATGGCTTCATCCTCGCATCCCCAAGAGAATCCAACGGCTAGGGAGCTGTGAGGTGGTAACACTTCTTTAGGGAGATGACTTGGCTTGACTCTATTGATTTGGTCGGCTCTCTCAGCGTTGATTTGGCGCTCCTAGATCTGGCCTGAGCTGTGCATTGCAAGGTTTGGGCCGAGCTTGTATGGGGGACCACTGGTGGGCCTCCTCTGCTTGACTGGTCCGCTAACCTGTGCCTACCATCTTGGTTGAACATGTACTGACTCGTTAAAGCCGACCCTTCCTTGAAGGTGGATTCGACTCCCTTTCAAACTCTCAACAAAAATCAAATTCTATTTAAAAAACAAAAATTTCTTTCTAAATTGTCCCAGTACGATTTAGGTCGCGTCAATAATTATATATCCAATCTTAAGTTCGAGATTACTGATTAACTAATTTGTAAAAAATATTAAATAGTAAATAAATATGAACTTTGAATTTCGACTTTATAGAAGTAATTCTGTCTCCATTAGACGCAAAAAGTATAATTTAGAGATGAACAAAGGTTGTAAAGTTGTTTAAATGATAATTAATTTGTTAGTAAAAGAAACCAGCAAATTATTTTTAGAGACATATTTTCGTCTCTAATGGAGACTGATTATAAGGTGTTACTAATAAATTATGTAAAACGTGGAGACAGAGAATGTAGGCCTCTTACCTGACATAGAAAATGTTTGTGTATAATTATACACGAGATTTAGTGATCCATTTCTAAATACTCAAAGATGCCAAAAATTGAAACGGATTGAATTACGTCTTTAAGTACATCTAAAAAATATTAGTTTTAGAGAGAGAAAAATCCATCTCTATAGAAAATTTTCTAGTAGTAAAACACGAGTTACATAACTACAACAAAAAAAAAAATTAATTCTATACATTTTGATCAGTTCTTAACAACTCATAATTATAGAAGGAAACTCCATTTGAAAGTCCTACTTTTTACACATATGACACACATCAATAATGTAATTACCCAAGATACCACAACAACATTAAAATGATTCCTTTTTTCTTTCTCTTTGACAAGCTTCTTTTGCAAATTCATAAAAAAATTTATGACTCCTCCAACAGCTCCTCGTTATAATAGTTCCAATCCTATCCTCATATTTTATCATTTCATATTAAAAACTTATAGCTATTTGATGTTTGCATAGGGTTTGTTAGTCCTGTCATTTTATGGACCAAAACCAAAATAATAGATAAGGTACAAATATTCTACGATATAAACATATATTTCATTAAATAAAATAGATGCATAATTTCATTAAAAGGTATATTTTATTACAAGTGAATATTATAGTTTTAACAAATATTAAAAAGTTATATTACATACTTATTCAATGTACTCTATGTTATTATCTATTATTAATAAATTATTTTTCTACTCCTAAGATTGTCATCTATCACCTACAAAACAAAACATACAAATTATCATAAAAAAAAATAATTTATTTGAATGTTCCAAAACTTCTTTTGTCCACTCGGTAGCTTTCTCATATGAAAATATTCAAGCTAAGATTTCACATTAAAAAATTTACATCATTATAAAGAGAACAATTTCATCGTTTGTAGAATAGAAAAATGGATCACCATATATTCTTAATGTAATTTATAACATCATTTGTTTGTTTTATACTTTGTTTAATTTAAGTTATTAATTTTTGTTGAAAAAGAATTAAGAAAATATTATGTTACACTTTTTTTAGGAAAATCCTAAGAAAAGGTTGGAACGGTCGAAATCATGCATATTGAGTTGAGTCTTATCTAAAAGCGGCTATCCAAGTTAAGTTGTCACCTCGAGTTGACATACATTATCCTTAATCACCTTATAGTTAAGGTGAGTCGAATCAATATTGTTAGCATAATTTTTGGTATAATAACACATTTTTTGAGACAAAACACACTAGACGATTGAAGTTTCAAAGAAACCACAAAATCCATATTGTCACTTAAGTTGTTTCCCTATTTTATACAAAGGGTTTTCAAATCTCTATTACCTAAAAGTTTCCAATGGTAGCTAAAACCCCAATTATCCAATGGATAATGACCAAACCCTAAACCCTATATAGGCCAACATGGAAGAAGATTAGGACCTTTAAAAACTAAAAACCTTCTCCTCTTCCTCTAAAACTTTGTGTGCACTTCTCATCCAAGCTTGGAGCCAAAGTGTTGGTCAAGATTGTAGCCTCTTCCCTAAAGTATTTATATCCTAGTCTTCAACCAAGTAAGGGAAGCTCTACCTTTGTATTTTCATGGGTTAAATGTTGTTTATATGTCATTGATATGTTGTTTAGATGTCAAGAAATGCATGGAAGAAATCTATTATATGATTGCTAGCATTCTTTTGAGTTTTTTAGTTTTTGAGTTTTTATGAAATTTTTAGAGTTGAAGGTGATTTATTGGTTGCATGTTGTTCCTAATGATATTTTGACATTGGAATGTTGATTTTATGATGATTTGGAGTTGTTGAGTTAATTCCAAGTTGATTTGGCTACATTTGCGATGAATTTCCTAATTTTGCATATTGTTATTCTAGGGTTTCGTTGCCTGAAACCCTCGGTTCGGTGAGTGAACCCTTTCTTTTAGGTATATATGAAGGCTCATTAAGTGAGATAAGACTTTCATTGAGCAACCTTGTGTTCTAGGTAGATTTTCTTGGAAAATATGAATTTCACTGAGCGAGTACCTTACTCCTTGGACGACACCATGAACTTAGTAAGAAATTTCTAGGTTTGTTGAGTGTTCGTTAGGCAAGTCCACCATTTGCTAAGCAAGGATTTTAAGAACCCATAAATGCATAGATTCGTTGAGCGAATCTAATGTTGGCTGAGTAAGAATGTATGCAACTTTTTGTGGCTCCTCTCGTTGAGTGAGATAGGTGTAGTGATGAGTGTTGGATCCTTATGACTTTATTCATTGAGCGAGTAACTACACTCGTTGAGTGAATAAGTAAGATTTTATAGAGGATGCTCTTTGTGGCTCCTCTGGTTGAGCAATGATGCATTCTTGTTGAGCAGAGGTGTAAGGATTTTAGGAATTAAACCATTGTGGCTTAATTCACTAGGTGAGTTATGCACTCATTAGGTGAAAAAACTTAGTATGAGCTCTTTACATTCGCTAAGTGAGATAGGACTCTCATTGAGGGAATAAGAATGTCTAAATGGTACCCTTTCTAGAGGGTGAGATTTGCTAGGCGAGTTAACCCTCTCATTGGGTGAAAACCCCTAGCAATGAGAAAAATAACTTAATATGCAAAAGTGGATTCTTGGATAATTATGTGATAATGACACTATAATGATGTTGTAAAAGATTGATTGTGGGTAGGATGGCTGTAAAAGAATCAAGTGAAATGATAATTAAAGTTGAAATTGATAAGATGTTGAATGTTGAAATCTTCGAAAGATAGAACTCTTGCTGATGAGCTAAAGTAACGAGTTTTCTCTTAAAGGGTAGTTGATAAACCATACCTTTTTGTTGTAATTCTAATTTTGCTTTAAGGGTTGCCATGTGGAAATGGTGGGTGCATGTTGACGTTGTTAGTGCCAAAATCCAAGAAAACTTGGAGTGATCGAAGGATCACCATCATTGAGTCCTTAGTGGATGCTACTAACAAATAGGCATGCGATTCAGGAACTGCCATGAGTTGTGAGGATCACGACCAATACTGAATTGAGAGAAACAAGATTATGTAGCCTTGGGGATAGGTGGTCAGGCAATCTCCCACTAAAAGGTGGAGTCTTTGCAAGGACTACTCATGGAAAGACACTACCCATGTACAACCTATCTTGACCTGAATGCTTCTCAATCCACAATATCACATCCTCTTTCCCTAATACCAAGATTGATGGTATCTTAAAAAAGTGATAGGAGTGATCGTTCAACTTATAAATCTCCATGGAGTAGCTATATATTTATGTGTATGATTGATGAATATGATTGTTGATAATGACTATTGGTTGTGAGTTGTGGCTCTTTGTCAACCTGTGAAGTTTATGATTATTGTGATGTATACCTGTTATTTTGAGTTATCCTTTTAGACATAAGGTATTTTCTACAATAACATACATTTATGCTTGTATGTTGTATGTGTATGATTGCAATGACTACAACTAGTGTCTTCGTGGGACTAAATGCCGAGACTACCTAGGGGATAGAGGTTTCTAGGCATCTTGACGATGTTAATCTTCCTGGGAGGATTTTGGATAAGTTTCTAGGACATTTTCATGGGCTCGTAAGGAGCGTGGCAGATCAGCAGGGTTTGGTATTGGGGAGAGGTTAGCGTCGCCATCGCCCTAATGATGTTATTGTTGTTGTTGTTTCTATTATAAGGGTTAACTGAGGTCATGGGATGTTTATGTGCCTCCTACCCCCTTCGATTATATCTTTTTTTTTTAGCATATGTTTGGCCATCAACTTCAATTTATTTTCAGCTGATGTAAGTGTCATTAGGCATAAAATTTGGTTGTAATAACTTGTACATGTTTCTTTTGTTTTACCTCGTGATGCATGTTTTTATTCAGTCAACAAGGAGTATGTATCTTTTATATTCCTGATTGAGACATATCACGAGAAAGGAAAAAGTTTACTCGCTATTTTCAAAATTAAATTAATTAAATATCATATTAAAATTAACCTTTCACATTTAGCATAATTTTAGTTGTTTAGTTGTATCAACCTCCAGGTCGTTACATCATCCAACTTGCATTCCTCTCTCTCTCCAAGTGTAACGGCATGTTGTCGCTACATGACAACTTAACAACGATTTACATAAATATTCAATTTTCACAAAAACTCTTTACTAATTTGTTGATGAAAACACGAGTAAATTTTTCGCATTTTAATTCTCAAATCTAGTTATTGATAATAATAATATGCAATTTAAAACTTTAATATTAGATAAAGGTAGACTAAGTAACATATATAGATAAGATAAAAAAACCTAAATAAAGTATTGTGCCTTATGGAACCACAACCTATATATAGAATATGCTAAACTATCTCAAAAAGTGAGGTGTGTCTGCACATATGTATTTGTCAATAAGTACATACAATAGAAGGAGATATACATACACACTCCCTAGTTGGTCATCTCTACACACTATATTTAAGACAAACTACGATGACAAGAAGGAATGGTAGACGAAAAGGAGGAAAGACTTCTTTGGCACCTAACTAGACTCATCCAAGAGTTAAGTCTGAGAACTTGTAACATCTTACGTCTTGACATGTGTAATAACCCTTAGGTTCAAACACATGTGCGCTACATTTTCTCAATTGTGAAGGGTCTGAGTTGCTAATGCAAGCTCATCATATGCTCCTACAATAACGTCATGACCATTAAATTTACAAAATATATAGCGCAAGGGTAAGCTTACAAAATTAAAAATAATAGATAACTAAAATAATATATATTAAAAATCAATCAACATGTAATAAACCCAAGCAAAACCATAATTAATCATATATTAATGCAAAAAAATTACACATGAAAAACAATCATGGAATGCATGCAAACTAAAGTCTGGAGATTTTCAATATTTGAATGACTAATGCTGACATGTCCCTTAACATAGTACGCTAGCAGAGACAGATCTCACAGATCTAAATGGTAACACATGCTAAAACCTAATTAGGGACACTACTAACTGATCTAAAAACTAATTACGGCAACACAAAATTTTCAAAGATCTTGGTCTACAATGCATGATTCACCCGTCTATCTATCCTCAAGATCCATCGACAACTATCCTACCAACCTTTCTAGCACTAGGTTGAAGGTCCTACCAAACAACCCTAACTTACGTGCTTACTCGCAACACGACATGATGTTCATCGTCATATACTTCAATCACCAAATCATTTATGAACTCATGCACGTTCCATTAATAATAACAATTATCATTAATTACTTATATATTTTTTGTCAAGTCAGTAACACAATGAAAAGGTCTCATAGGCACCTTTTTCAAACGGGCAAAGATCACAACAAAAATCTATCAAGTAGGGGTTTTACCAAATAACTCCTACTTAACAATAAAATTTATTCTCAATGTTTAGCATTTCCATTAATAACGGATAACATACATTATGAAGATTTTAATTAATTTTTCTTGAATATTCTAAGTATTTTAACTTAGACTAATACATCTTAAATTATTACCTCTCAACTACTAAACTTTAGATGAAAGTTAGATAAACTATAAATTTTATTAAAATTCTTTATTTTTTCATAAATTTATTAATCTCTAATTTTGAAATAAATTCAAATGAACTTAATAAATTTTGAAAATTTAAATCTAAGTTTCTGGAATCAATATTTAACCCTTAGAAATATTCCTACAATTTTTTTAAGTTTATTTGAACTAAATTTACTATTTTACTCTTATACTAATTTAAAATGACTAGAATTATCTTAAAGTCATAAAAAATTTTAAAATACCTTCAATTCATATTTTTTTATGAAAGTTTATATTTTTTTAATTTATAAAAATAAGTCAACATAAAAAATCCAATTTACCTCTTTTTAGTATTTTTCTCATTAAAATCACTATTATTAATCAATTCTTTGTCAAAAAATTAATAAAATTCTAAATAAATTTTAAATATTTACTTTTTACATAATTAACATAAAATTAATATATTAATAATTTAAAATTGTAAAATTATAAAATTACCCTTCAGATAAATTATTTTAAATTTTTATGCTAAAACTATCACTATTTTACCTACTATTTATACACTAATTTTATAAAATTTATTATAAATTATAAAATATTTAATTAGAGATCCACTCTTATTTATTCCTAATGAGGTAAATTAAGGTTAATTTCTCACATTTTCAATTTGTATTCTATTAATTTAATTTATTCCATATGTTCTAGTAGCTAACTTGTCTTAAACTTTCAAAACCCTTTCCTTCTTCTTGTGCATCCCATCATGATTTCCTCAAATATCAGTAGTCCAATAAGATTTCATAACATTTATTAGATATTTGTCCAGGTTTTTAAGTATTTAATGTCATTTAATTAGTGATCTTCATTGAAGTGGGTTTATGAAAATTTGTGACATTGAGTTACTCAATAAGTCATAGATCAATATTTCTATAATTCCATTCATTAACTAAAGCAATTTTTTACAGCAACACTTCCACACCATTTGACATTTTTTTTCATATATCCAAACACCATCAACAACCACCAAAAGGGTCTATTATAAGACTTGTAACCAACACTAATGGTAGGTCATTTTCATGATCTAAAGTATCAACAATTTTTTAACCTTTTACACATGAAAATAGTATTTTAACCTTTCTAAAAACGGAAAATAGTAAGAGTTTCTCTTACCTAAAGTGATGTTGAAATGAAAGCTTGTAGGAGGAGAAAATAGAAGAACTTGAGCCTCTTAAACATGACCTTTGAACCAACACCAAGAAGAAAAAAAATTGGTAAGTGTTCTTGTGTGAATCTTCCTCTCCTAGGTAGTGTTGGTCGACAAGTCTTCACTACAATATGTTACTTTTTCACTTTTGTGCCAAAGGAGTACCTGCAAGCACACTCTGATGCTCAAGTTGGAGGATGTTTTAATATGCACTATATTATATAAACAATTACTTTCCTTTTTTGTAAATTTCCTCCCTTAATTTATATTCTTAATGTCATGACAAACATGATGACTATTATGTCTCTTCTTTCAATTACCTTGAGCCTTTAATTCTCCTTATGTCTAAATGCTATGAATCTTCTCAATATGCCAAATGTTCCTTGACGTGACTTGCTAACAGTAACCGGCTATCTCTTTAGATTCTGTCAGTACACCCCCCTCCCCCCCCCCCCCAAGTCCTAGAGGTGCTACATGATGGGACTTCATAAATATCAATGCTCCATTCATCAAGAGATCATTTTTATTATCTTTGGTTCCTTCATGATTTTGATTCGAACTTGATCTTTTTTCTTCAAGAACGTCCATATGTCGATTTTCCATATAGACTCAATGCATTGGTCTATTTTTAGAAATACTGACACATTGTAAACTCTGTCTGTTTTTAGAAATGCCAAAACATTTCTCACACTCTTCTACAAGCTTACTATGCTTGTTCTTCAGAGCAATGGTGTTGTTTTTAGTTCCCCTATAAGTTGGGTGGCTTGGCTTAATTTTAGGAATAACAATTCTATATACACGACTTATAAGCTCAATGAGTTGGATTATTTTTAGAAATAATAACTCAATATACATCACTCACTTATAAGCTTAGTAGCTTGGCTTATTTTTAGGAATAATAATTCAATACACATAACTTACTTGTAAGCTCAATGGGTCGACTTATTTTTTGGAAATAAGAACTCAATATACAACACTTCCTTATAAGCTTGGTGGATTGGCTTATTTTTTAGGATAACAATTCAATATACACCAGTACCCTATAAGCTTGGTGGGTTGGCTTATTTTTGGGAATTTATGCTCATCCTTTTTGCATTTGTATGCCCCATTTCCAAGATCTTCTCTTACCATAATTTTCCTTCCTTATTCACCATTTTGGCATCATTGTTCTCCCATTTAACTCCTCCATCTGCACTACTCTTTCTTAAATCGAACACCATCTCTAACCTCAATTTGCTTCTCTCCCACTATTTCATCCCTATAGACGACGCCAATATGTTATTGCATGAACCTTCGTCTTCTAAGTAGTATTGGTCGTTGTGTCTTTAATACAATCTATTACTTTTTCACCGTTGTATTGAAGGGGTATCTGAAAACACACTCTGATGCTCAAGTTAGAGGATGTTTTAATGTGTACTATATTATATATATGATTACTTGTCTTTTTGTAGACTTCCTCTCATCCTTTATATCCTTCCTACCATGATGACTTTTTATGTCTCTTCTTTTAGTTATCTTTGGCCTTTAATTCTCCATATGTCTAGATGTTAAGAATCTTCCCAATCAACCGAATATTCCTTGACGCGACTTGTTGACAATAACCGTCTATCTCTTTAGATTCTACTAATTGAATAAGAAAATGGAGGAGAAGGTAAAGTTAACCTTACCAAAAGAAAGTTGGGAACCAAGAACAATGTAGAAATGTGAAACCCTTTTTTTTCTTTGGGAATTCACTTAGTTTTGGATCTTGGGTGTTGGAAAAGATCTCTTTGAATAAGAAATGAAATAACATATGAAGGAAAGGGGTAGGAATTTATAAGTATGTGGGAGAAGAATGGTGGATATAAGCTTTTTTTACCATTGACTGCTACATAGAAGTTTAAATGCATTTTACCAAAATTTTGAGATCCAAGGATAATAAAAGAAAAAAAGAATTTTAGGTTGCTTGTTGTAGACCTATTTGTATGAAAACCTAAAGACATAGATTAATGACTTTTGAATTGGCCAAAGATTCATGTAAGTAGTTAGTGGTTAGGTATACCGTTAACTTAGGTGAATTATATTTAACTAAAAGGTGATAAATTCTAAGTAAGCTAATTAATTTCTAATCATAAATTAGTAAATTAATTAAAATAATTTAAGATATTTAGAAATATTTTAAAATTACTTGGAAAAAATTTAACTTCCAAAAGACTCTGAAAATCGTACTTTTACGAATCGCATTAAAATATCATTATTTTAATCAACGATGTCAAAATAAAATAAAAGTTTTATAGATATTTAATTACAATTAGCCAAATTAATAATTGCTAATTATAATTAAATCTTTAAATTTTCTTGACCATTTGCTCACATTCACAATGTATTATTACACTGTCAATATACAATGCAGTCTCGGTTTTAGTAATATTTTCTACTAAAAATTACACACAAAAATCACATATTTATTAATCAATTTTTTTCATGAAATTAAATTTAGTTATCTTTTATAATTATTTTCAATCAATTTATTAATCATAGAAAAAAAAAAATAGGTGTTACACAATGTATGTGCATTATATAGTTGTAATTAGTCTTGATACTTAGGCCTTTAACCAAATACTTATGTAACCTCACGGTTGGAGATATCATAGATATCATATATATCTCATTAAGATATTATAAATATCTTATAAGATATTATAAATATCTCAATAGGATAACATAGATATCTCATTAAGATGTTATTAATATCTAATAAGATATTATAAATATCTCATTAGGAGATCGTGAATATAGTATTTTATCTACCATGATTATCTTTTTTTTTGTTATATATATTATTTTTAAGTATTTCACTTTTATCCTATAAAAGGGAAATTAGAAATTGTATTATTCAATTCAATCAATACAAAGTTTCTTTTACTTTCAATTGGTATCAGAGCTCCCGACCTTGGGAGCTCTGTTTTTGCTGCCACACTCTAGTGAACTACTACCCTCTAGTGAGACCAACACGTTAGTGCCAAACTCATCAAAGTCTTCTCTGCCCTTACTAACGATATGTGATAATGGCAAAAAATAAAGTTTTTATTTTGGGACCTAATGAAATTTCAAATCTGGTAGGTTCCTCTCGACTTAACGATCACAATTCTCTCAAAGGGCGCAAGAAGTTGAGTCATATTAAAGAAAATGGCCCACCTAAAGATGATACCCCTACCTTGCAACTTGACCAAGATATTCAAGCTTTTAGTAAGTAGGAGATGGACCTATTTTGGACCCTCCCAAACTCAACAAGTAAGTCTCTTGACTCGTGTGCCTTGACCATAAAGGGTAAGAGTTTCTTCAATATTTCTGTTTCAGTTCCACAAAGCATCTGGATCCTTGACTTTAGGACAACAGATCACATGACCCTATTTCCTTCATATTTTACTTCGTACTTAGCATCCAAAAACAACTCATTATTATTGCTAATGGAGATCATGTTTCTATTGTTAGATCGTGCAATGTACAAATTTAGTCCTCTTTATCACTACACAATGTTCTTAATGTTCCTAAACTGGCTAATTGTGTAGTAACCTTTTTTTCGTTTTTATTATGTTGTTCAGGATCTTATAGTGGATGGGGAGGATGATTGGAGTTGCTAAAGAGTAGGGTGGGTTATACTACTTGCAACATACAAAGATAGGTAACAACACCATAAGGAGGATTTGAATTCCAATCAACGAGAAACCTCAAAAACTTGGGTAGCTTCTCAAATTTGCCTTCACCATAAACGTCTTAGACATCCATCGTTTAGGTTACTTAAGGCAGTGTTTCCACCTTTATTTATAAAAGAGTCTGTCGAGTTCTTTAATTGTTATGTTTGTCAGTTTTCAAATCACCATCATACAACATTTTCTTCTAGTAATAATAAAATTCTTGTTCCGTTTGACCTTATTCACTTTGATGTGTGGGGACTAGCTAGTAACTTTATTTCAGGGCTAAGTGGTTTGTATCATTTACTGATAATTGTACCCGTGTGGCATTGATTTTTTTTATGAAACATAAATTTGAGGTTTGTCAAATATTTGATTTTTTTCATCTTGTCAAAAACCAATTTGGTAAATCTACTAAAAGACTACGATTAGATAATGGTATAGAATTTGTACATCTTGAGTTCTCAAAGTTTATTAAAGATAATAGTGTGGTTCATGAACTAACGTGTGAAAATACTCCTCAACAAAATGGGGTTGTAGAAAGGAAAAATCATCATCTCCTTAAGGTTGCTAGAGCCCTCCTCTTCCAAATGTCTGTTCCTAATGTCTATTGGGGAGAAGTTGTCCTAATTGCCACCTATCTCAACAACAAGTTATCCACTCGTGTCTTAACCAGTATTAGTCCAATTAAACATATGCTATCATTTTTCCTACTTCTTCCCTAATGTTAAACTTACCAAGTCGTGTCTTTGGGTGTATTACCTTTGTGTACTCACATAATCCACATTGTGGGAAGCTTGATCCTAGAGCTGCCAAATGTGTTTTTATTGGTTATCCCTCAAATAAAAAAGGGTTTAAGTGTTATCACCCTTTGAATCATCTGGTCCTTGTCTCAATGGATGTTACTTTTCATGAAACATAGTCATTCTTTATCAGCATTCCACTTTAGGGGGAGAGTTATCTAGATGTAGAGTTTGTCATCGAATCATTATCTTTTCCTACTCAAGATGTTCAAGTTCAAGAAGTCACCCCTAAAGAACTTATCATTGAAAGGCCCACAATGAAGCAGGAGAGGAAGATCGATATTATGCAAAGCAATATCAAAGGCATGAGAAACCTACTCTCGTCCCACAGCAAGTCCAATTGTCTAAGTCGGAGGTAAGTATCCTTGAAAATCCCATTAGGGATGTTACTAATGATATGTCAGAGGTAAGTATTCCTAAGAACCCAATTTGAGGATGTTATTGATGACATGCCTATTGTTTTGAGGAAAGGGAAACGACCATGCATTAAGTATCCTATTTCTCAATTTGTGTGTTCTAACCATCTTTCTGTACAACAATAGAGTTTTGTTATTGCCATCAATGCAACCAAAACACCACATTAGTACAAAAAACTTTGAAAGATGAGAATTAGGTTCAAGCCATGAAAGAAGAGATAAAGGTATTATAGAAAAATTAAACTTGGGAGATTGTTGATAAATCCAAAGACAAAAGAGTTATAGGTTGTAGATGGATATACAGTATGAAGTGTAAATTTGATGGGACCCTTGATCGATGCAAAGCAAGATTGGTTGCTAAAGGGTATACACAGACTTATTGAATAGATTATAAGGAGACATTTGCCCCTGTAGCAAAGATGAACATGGTAAGAGTTAGTCTTTCCTTAGCTGCCCACTTTGGCTGGAACTTGCAACAATTTGATGTTAAAAATGCCTTCTTTCATGGAAACCTAGAAGAGGAAGTCTACATGGAGATTCCTTGAGGATTCTATTCTCATAATGAAAAGAACAAGATATGCAGACTCAAAAAGGCATTATATGAACTTAAACAGTCTCCCCGAGTATGGTTTAGAAGATTTGCTCAAGTCATGATATCGTTAGGATACAGGCAGAGAGTCAAGGTGATCATACTTTCTTTATAAAACATTCTTCTGATGGTAAACTCACTCTTCTCCTAGTCTATGTAGATAATATGATCATTACAGTGGATGATGAGATTGAAAAACTAACTTTGAAAGAAAAGATAGCAACACAATTTGAAATGAAGGAGTTAGGAAAGTTGAAATATTTCCCTAGGATAGAGGTTGCATATTCCAAACAAGGTATCCTTATCTCCCAAAGGTAGTATGTACTCGATCTCCTCAAAGAAATAGGAAAATTGGGATATAAGACCTCAAGGGTACTTATTAAACAAAACCATAGGATTGGGTGTGAAGAAAGTCCAATCATAGAGAAGTTATAATATCAGAGATTGGTGGAGAAATTGATCTACTTATCCCACACTAGGCCAAATATTGTCTATGTTGCTAGTGTGCTCAACCAATTTATGCATGATCCAGGGAAAGACACCTTTAAGCAATTGAAAGGATCTTCCAATATTTGAAGGCAAGTCTATGAAAATGACTGTTGTTCAGAAAAGAAGGTACATTGTCCATAGAAATATATACATATGCAAACTATGCAGGATCAATTGTAGATAGAATATCCACTTCTAGATATTATACGTTTCAATGAGGAAATCTAGTAACATGGAGAAACAAGAAGCAAAATGTGGTTGCTCAATCTAGTATAGAAGCAGAGTTTCAAACCATGGCACACGATAAATGTGAAGGATTGTGGATGAAGATTATTCTTGATGACCTCAAACTAAAATATGAAGGACCTATGAAGTTGTTCTATGACAACAACTCAGCTATTAGTATTGTCCATAATTCAGTCCAACATAACAAGACAAAATGTATAGAGATTGACAGACATTTCATTAAAGAGAATTTGGATAGTGGACTTATAGTCACAACCATGTTCCTATATCGCTCCAAGTGGCAAATGTTTTCACAAAAGGGCTCCCTACACCTATATTTCAAGCACTCAATGGCAAGTTGGGAACTATTTATATTCATTTACTAACTTGAGGGGGAGTATTACAGATATCATAAATATTTCATTAAGATATCATAGATATTTCATAAATATCTTATAAGATATTATAAACATCTTATAAGATATTATAAATATCTTAGTAGGATAGCATAAACATCTCATTAAGATGTTATAAATATTTGATAAGATATTATAAATATCTCATTAAGAAATTGTAAATATCGTATTTTATCTACCATTGTTATCTTTTATTTTGTTATTTATATTTTTAAACAGTTCACCTTTATCCTATAAAAGGAAGATTAGATATTGTATTATTCAACTCAATCAATACACAATTTCTTTTACTTTCAATTCTCACTTTTATCGCATTTATGTTGGATTAGTAGTTATGGCATTAGAACTATGATATAATGTACCTAAGAAAAACATTATATTATTTTAGGGATGGTAGAATTATTCAACAAACAATCAACATTCGAAGTTAATACTCGAAGTCTAAGGGTTTTATGCATACCTAATTTAATATTCACATATATTCTTATTGATTTAAAGGAGATTTAAACGTAAAATCAATACTTATCAATACTTAGTGATCTACACATAATATTTTTTGGACCCTCCCAACCCTAATCATCACCCCCTTCATCCTCAATTTAGGAGAAATCCTACCTAGTGTAGCATAAAATTAAATTGTTCAATAACAAACTATTAAAGATACAACAACAAGGTTTATTGGTAAAATTTATTAACATTTTAGTTGTGATGTTTAAAAAAAAATTCCTAATTACTTTGACTATATGACATATAAAACACAAATCATCTTTCCACACAGACAAATTCTCTCGTAATAAAATAAAAATAAAATATTAGATTTTAAGTGTTTTGTTCTTTTATAACCACACTAGAAATAAGTCATTTGTAAGTCAAATAACAATAAATGTTTGCTTCTCTCTTTATCAGATCATAACATCTCTAGTTCTAATTTAGCCTTCTTAAAAAAAAAAATGAACGTAGGGCTAATCCAACTATGATAAGACATCAAATAAGTAACATACACCACAATTGCTAATACATCACTTTACAAAACAAAGTTAGTTACGAGTACTATTACTATTATATTTTCAAATAAAGATCAAACTGAATGAAACATTTTAGAATTAAGAGACTAAACAATAATTTCTGTATTTAATGAAACAAAAATATATTTAACATTTTTTTTTTTTCTATTGAAGGGCTGTGATGAGTAGTGCACAGGGACACCTTTATGAACTGGGTATGGGCCACCGACACATTTTCAATACTGGGCTAGTCGAGCATTTAGGACAATTCTTAAATGGGCCCTTGAGGTCACAACTAGATTCCATGGACTCCACCATGCATGTCACTTCCATCTCCAATCGAAATAATTTCCCCATATATGTTATGCTTTTCACATGCAGTGAGCCCCATTTCAGCCTCTTTATAATGTGCTGACAAAATGATGGAATTAAAATCATGTTAAGAAATTCGAATAACCCGTTGTCACTTCCCAAGCAGATAAATTTTAAACCAAATATTTATTATGATTGTTTTGAATAAAGAATTTACTTATAAAATCTTTAAGAATAAAGTTCCTAGAAACAAAATTTTGTTACAATGCTATTAACAATATACAGGGGCAATGAACGAGAATGGCAAAGATTTCTATTCATTTAACTATTTTTTTTACAGCATAACTATTTCTTTTAACCATTTTTTAATTTTCAATCTATATATCGGTTACTTAATTTCTAACTTTATAAAACTTTCATTTTAATATCTGGTTATTTATAAAATATTATTTATCGTTGATGCCATGAAAGGCAGTCAATCAATATTAATATCAATGAATCCATGTAGAAAAACAAAAAAATATCAATCAATCCATGTACTAATTGAAAAGCATATTTAATGTTTATCACTACGAATTCCAAATGATGGAGGGGAAAGGTGCTACAGAATATATATTCTAGGTATTTGTTGCTTCAAGAAAAATAAATAAAATATATAAATGTCTTTTTCTTAAGAGTTAAGATAAAAGTGTACTTTATTATCGATGGATTAAGTTGAAAAAAAATAGAAAGAGAAAAAAAGAAAAAAAGAAAAAAAAGATAAAGAAGGTGTATGTTTATAATTTTTTTAAAATAGTTATTTTTCTAAAAATGAATAACATATATAAAATAACAAGAATACACGTAAGAATAAAGTTTGAATTGTATATATGTGTTTTAGAAAAATTGATTTGGTACTTTTAAAGCCATTTTCTTTTGGTGCTTGTGTGCGTTTTTATCAAATAATTCAAGGAACAATCGAAACATGTGTACACTAAATATTATGAAAAATAAAAAGACCAGAGTGTGGCTTTCAATAAAAAGGGTTATAAAAGAAAATCTTAGAAAGATTACTGGTTGTCTGCTTTTTCTATCAAATGGCTCTAATACTCCCAATCTTCTTCTATCATCTTTAAGTTAGCAACCAAAAGGACTGAACCTTCATCTAATCTGTATTTTGCCAATTTATAGCCTAAGATCGACGTGTCAGATGTGAAAGGAGAAAATATTGAAATTAAATGCTGCAAAAAAATGTCCCAAATGTACCAACTATATGGTGAATTAAAAATGTCATTTCTCCCATGTACATTTGAACTTTCTTTTTAAAATTTGCTATTTTCAAAAAAAAAAATATTAGGTAATGTAGAAATATTATCGTCCTAATAATTTGTGTGATATTTAATTAAAATTTTTTAAATAAAAACTTTGAGTACATATTACGTAGAAAATGAAGACTATAAACATATAATTGTGGTAGACAAACTGATTTTTTTCTCTTCTTTTTATACTCATTTCAGTTCTTTAGAAACATTGGATTGACTTTCTATTTGTATATGCTTATTTTCAAAAAGCTTTCATTTCTTCTAATTTTGCCTAATTTCCCAATGCAGTTTTTCTTTGTCGTATTCCCATTGTTAAACTAGTTTTTATCTGTCAATGACATGTGAAGCATGTTTGGTGGTTAAGCAACCATACTTGTCTTCTTTCTCATCATTTTATATATATATATATATATATATAGAAATTAGAAATTTTTATAATCAGAAAATTAAATTTTTTAATTACATTATAATTAAGAAATTACAATAAAATTAAAACTTAATTAAATATATTTATAAATTATTATTATTACCATTTCTATTACTGGAGTTATACATACTGTAACAACTACGTATACTATCTTCGCTGTCTTCGTTATCACCGCTGTCATGCTGCCTTAAACCTATTTTCCTACAATGAATAGAACCTTGCTACTTTCTACAAAGTATGATGGCTTGTGCACAGAGTAGACAGGTAGTTATAATGTTTCATCACCCATGTACCCACAGTTTTAAGTTATTTTAAATAGAGAAAGCTCTCATACCAAGTTAATAAAAACTAATATTTTAATTTGTGCAGGGGATGGAATAAAAAATTAATTTATATAATCATAATATATAATAAATAAATATTTATAAATTATATTATAATTAAATTTTAAAATAAATAAATATTTTTAAATATATAAATTATATTTTGTATTTATAATAAATAATTTAAATTAGGATATAAAATTATATTTAAATTAAAATGTATAGAACGGTAAGAATATAGCTTTCAACTTATATTCTTTTATTTTTATTTTTAAATTTTATTTTATTTAAAAGAAATGATCAATAATTAAAAATAATCTTATATAGAAATTTAATTATTTATTATAAATTTAAAATACAATTTATATATTTAAAACTCTTCTCTGGATATAAAAATTTTGAATACTCAACTTGCTAAAATATTCAAATTATATATTAGCTTCCTAGGACCTTGATCAAAATATCAGTGGTTTGTAGTGCAAACCTAAGAGGTGTCAAAGTTACCGTGTTGAACCCTATCCCTTAGAACGTGTTAATCAAACTTGATATGCTTAGTTTATCTTTTGAAAAAATGGATTTGCTACCATATATATACAAGATTCTTTGGTTATATCACACAATATGTGCATTGAATTTGTATGAGATACAGTGTGTTGCTTCCTTTTGTTTAACATGAGATATATATGAGTGAAATTCAAGAACACCATATATATGACTCTAGGTGTGTGTTGACCCAGTTATGTCGACCAGTGCATGGCTAAAATTGAAGCTCAACCTAGTCCAATCCTCGTTATGGTATTGAGCCTTCAGTAATTTGTGGGTCTAGTTTGAACACGTTAATTTCATTTATGTTTCATTCCTTGTTCTTTAATTAGGACAATTGCATTGGACATATGCTCAACTAAGTACCTGAGATCAGATTAATTTATCTTAGTTTGAATCACCTAATGGACAGTCAGTAACTTGATGCATTCATTATATAACAGCTCCTATTTGTTTTTGTTTTTGTATTTTCAAAATGAAGGAATGTGGAATCTAAATCTCCCTGGCAGAAACCTTGCTAAGTTTGTTAAATTTAAAATGACTTAATTTCATTTGTAGTCTTCATATTTTAGTTTGTGAGTAATTTTGTTCTCTTTAATTATAAGTATTTGCTTTTAATCTTCATAATTTCTCAATTTTTAAAATTAATTATCCGACAGAAGTGTAATATGACATTAATTTACATGGATGAAAAAAATGTATAAAATGTAACAGATACTCTTCTTTATTTTTATCAATTCTCACTTAAATATTTTATATATGTTTTCTATTGTCATTAATGCAATGTGATGTACGCCTTAATTATATTCCTAATTAATAATTATTGGACAAAATTTAAGATAAAGGGCTTAATTTTAACAATTGAAAAATTATAAATTGAACACAAATAATTAAAATACATTAATTACTCAAATTTTTTGTTACTATTTATAATGATTTTACCGTAAAAGATATATATGACGTGGTATAACACCCCAAAAATTACACATAAATTAAAATACAAGAATAATTGAAACTATAATCAAACCTTTAAAAAAACATTATTTGGATCTCCTTTATCGAACTCGAGACGTTAGAGCTGCATGCAAAAGAAATCTGTTTCAGGCACTACTACCTGTATGTGTTTCTCTGATCTAATCTCTTTCGAATACATGGTACGTGAAGAAAGTTCACGAAAGATTTTCACCAATCTCTAGTTTTCCTCTTTAACATTTAGCTAGTGTACTATATAACTCAATAACTTGATGGTAACTTGGTAGTGGACATTTCGTCTACAATTATGGTTAGTGGCTGTAGTAATCAGTTATCGATCTGATTATGACCTATTATAAGTGCATGCATGCACCCGTGATTCACGAAATATGTCTCCCTGTCGTGTATCATGTTGGTCATTATATATCACGCCTTCTCGTATGCCAATTTTGTCACGTCTTTGTTGGGAGACTTGACACTACTCAAATTAGGTTGTCAGTAAAATTGTAGGCCTTTCCAGTAGAGTTGAGTCCAGTGAAAAAAAATATATTCTCTATCAGCTTGGTGGATTAAGATTTAAATTATTTTAATGAAAAATACTTAAATTTAGTATTTGGTTGTGTTTCAAACCTAATTATTTTTGAAAAATTATTGTGAGAAACCAAAAATAAAATAAAATTGTAGCTCCGTCGGCATATGGGCAGGACTTTACCCTTATTCAAGTACTTTGCTGCACTGACTGAAGTGTTGTTTTGAATAAAAAAAATTATAAATATTTTATATAAAAAATAAAATAATATTTTTACAAGTTAAAATTAATTTATATTCTTAAATTTTAAAAAATATTAAATGAAAGAATTTTTATAAAAGAACTTTGATATGAAAGAAAAAAAACTCAATTCATTGTACTTTTTATTTCTTTTACGCTTTGATATGCTTGTTTATTATTGAAGAAATAAGAAAGCGAAGAAACAAGGACGAATAATTGTTTGATAGCAAAAAATTAGCCGAGAAAAAATATAAGATGTGAGTCTTGTACCTTTTTATTTCTTCGCATAAACAGTATAAAAATGGCAAAAGGTTTACTTTATAATCGATTATATATAAATAAATTATTTATTTTTAATATATTAAATTTTTTTTCTATTTTTTTCTTATCAAACAATCTAAATTTCACCCTATTTTTTTCTTCATTATTTCTCTTTATTTCACCTTACTTTTATCATCTCTACCAAACACAACCTTAATAAATTGTTTAGAAAAGAAAGAAATATAGGTTATGAAACATATATAACATACCACAAGGGAAAAGCAGGCAAAATCTTCCAATTTTTAATTTTCACAATTTTTCCATTTGAATTTCTCTTAACACATTAAAACTGAAGGTCTGAAGTTTCCATCTATGGCAACTTTTGACTTGCAAAACTCTGATAATAATATATGCATATATATAATTTTAATTATTAGATTCCCTACTATTTAGGACACAACTTACCTTCTCTATACGGCGAATTTACCAAGCGTATCATCTCTTGCGTAGCTATATGTATAGTTTATCTGTGGTCATACATATTCAATCTTGACTTGCATGCCGCCCTCATTTTTTTCCTTCTTAAAATGCATACATCACCATCACCGTACCATTTTTAAATATATGTATACAACTCTCACTTTTTCTACCTAGTGCTGCTAGCTGGTCTTAGTTAATTACTTTTCAATCAATGGAGAAATACCAAGTGATGCTCCCTACTTCATGTACATCACCAACTGCTTTTTCATCTGATTTTAAAGTTGCTTATCATTCTACTGTTCATGTTGAGAAAGAGGTATTAAGAACTCAAAGGAAGGCTATATCAGCGCAGAACCAAATTGACAAAGAGATTAATCAGCAGCACAGATATGCATTTCAAACAAGGAGTCCGGTTGATGTTCTCGATGATGGATACCAGTGGAAGAAATATGGAAGAAAGATAGTGAAAAACAATAAATTCCCAATGTTCGTTCTACGCTGTCACTTTTAAATTTTAATTGCCTCCTTTAAATTTGGTTTCACTTTGGTTTTTGTTCTTTAAATTTGAAATGGTTTGTTTTAATTTTTATATTTTAAAAATAATTTATTTTAATTTTTTATTTTATGTATGATAAATAAAATACAAGTTATTATTTATTATAAAAAATTAAAAAATATTGTTAATTCTAATATTTTTCTTTTAATTTTTTTTATTTTCAATTATATATATATGCTAAATGATGGTCTATATTTATTATGTAAGATGAAGGATTAAAATCAATTATTTTAAAAATATAAAATTAAAAATTTTAAATTTAAAAAATAAAAACTAAAACTAACCTAAATTTAAATAATTAAAAATATATTTAAATCTATTTTTAAAATGAAGTTTTATTTGGAGGAGTATGTAAGTATAAGCCGCCTTCTAAACATGATCTACTCTAAGTCGTATTACGGTCACTCTTTTTGAAAGATAAGTGTACCATTATTCTTGAACTTTTTTAAGATTTAAAAAGTGTCATCAAGAAAGACTTAGGAGGCTACCTTTTCATTTAGAAAAAAAAATGTGTAGTTGTTATTGCCAAATACTTATCCGATTTAGTTAACATTTAATTACAAGGAGGTAATAATAATAATAATAAGAACGTGAGTATATTAATTTTAAAAGGCTGTAGTATAAATTAAATGATCAAAATTAAAAAATAATTTATTAGAGAAAATTTATTTTTATTTTTTTAGAATTAAGAATTATACTTTTATTATGTTTTTTCCTCTTAATCTTAATTTATACAATTATCTTACCTTATCTTCATGTGTTATCGATTATATTTTTTAATGTTACTAGGAGACCTGGTCTAGTAACCATAATATTTTTTTACCTTAGGATGGTTCTTATTTGGTCATTTAGAAATACATATTTCACTAAGTTTGAGGTCCAGAGAAGGTACTATTGCTAGTTGAATCAGAAGTCTAGGAAAAATGTTAGTCATGCAATTTTTCTAAACTTAATTATTCTATAGTTTCACCAACTAATTAAGGTGTGGTCATGTCTAACTGATTGATTGACATGCAACCATATTCAACTAATATGATAATTCAAGCATGATAAATAGAAAATTGCATTCAAAAAGAGTAATCAAGCATTTCAAGCACAACTACACCAAAACCTTTAAAAGAAAATCTAGCTACCCACATACATGATAAAAGGATAAGCAAACATAATTATAGAAAGGAAACTAGAACCTGAAGAAGCTTGGGTCCACCGTAGAAGCTTGGGGCTCACTACTTTGCTTTATGTCATGCTTTCTACCTTATCTTTAAATATGTTCTAGGGAGTCTCAAGGATGAAGTCACTTGGACGAATGAAGATGGTAGAGTATAAAATAATGGAGTGGAATGACATATATAGGGAGTGACAGGAGTCAGTTCTATCGCATGTAGGCTAGCTCTTTATATATTGTGCAAAGTGAAGTTTTTTTGGAGGCGTGCACGAACGATGAAATAAAACAAAACAGCATGCTGGTAAAATAAAATAACATAAAAGATAAAGATAAAGATAAAATATAATATAAAGATAAAGATAAAATAAAATAAAATAAGAGATAAAAATAATTAATTTCAAGAAAAAAATAAACTATGCATGATATTTATAAAAAATATTTAAAATTTTACTTAAAATATACAATATTATTATATAAAATATTAGTATATCAAGTAATAACAATGTATAACAACTTATTCAAGGTCTCAAAAAACAGTAGCCACAGCAATTTTAGTTGTAACATCCAAATTTGTTTACTCTACCATCATAATTTTCTAAAATATAAGGGACCATGACAATAAGGTTAGCAATAACAGAGATTTTATCATTTCCATTTAGACAATTCTTACCGATCTTTGCTTGATTATAAGCTCAATTTTATTTTGCTGCTTTCAGAAGTTACTACAGGTGCTCTCATCTAGGGTGCAATGTCAAGAAACAAATCCAACGCCATTCCCAAGATGAACAGATCGTGGTAACAACCTACGAAGGGACACATGCACACCCTGTGGATAAGTCAGCGGAAAGCTTCAACCAGATCTTGGAAAACCTACTCGTAAGCAACCTAAATGTGCCTCCGACATTGGAGTAGAATATGAAGGGATTAGGAATAGGAAGTCAATCACATTGTCCAAATAACGTTAATGCGGTGGATAATTGACATTTCAAATCATAATGTGTCTGTCAACATAATATAGACCTAGCTTGTTTGTATATTTACATATCAGTTTATGAAGACATTCAAAATATTGTCTTGCTAAAACATTTATATCAGAAGCACGATATATTCTGTTATGGATTCAACAATCACCAAAAGACAGACGCAAAAAACTTTTTTAGAAAAACCAAATCATTAACTTTTAGAAAGAAAATTATTTGAGTTTAATTCAACTTTACAATTTTGTTTATAATAAAAAAATTATTTTTAATATATATTTTATTTAAATTATCATGCTAGACCATATACAATCTTTACCACACTTTCATGTTAAAGATTTCACATCTCAAAAATCTCAAAAATATTAAGTTTAAAATTTATAGAACTAGATATATGTAAATAGTTGAATAATAATTCAATAACATATTATTCATTATTAGCTAAATTTTAAAAAAAATTGATTTGTAAGATGAAAATTATTTTTTTATATATTCTAATCGGATCATTTAAGTAAACGTAACCATAAAATTACTATATCATAAATCATAATCCTAGAAACAATTTGATTCATTTTTAATATATTTGGAAACTCAGAAAAAGAAAATAGTATCTTTAAATGTAAAACTAAAGCTATTAACTTCTCAAAACTACACGGGTAAAAATTCATGTCGCATAACCCAACATGCTCATGTTGGAACCAAAATCACATCTCCATGAGAACTTTTGGCCAAGCTCACACACATTGCAAACACAAGCAAGATAATAGCAACTCCGCCTAAGAAAACCGCATACCTCATTCTTCTTCCATTACCACGCTTACCAACACTAGCAACTGTCACATCTGCTATGGTTGCCACCAAATGCGCCATTTCCTCCGCATCTCGGTCATTGTCACCACCATCAAGACAAGACGAAGAAGAGGAAAACGAATAAGAAAACCCACGGGTACAGTAATAATCATGCACCCTTTCGCTAACTCCACTAGATTCATCCTCCGAGTTATTGAAAGACATTGACCTCACTTCATGTTGAGGAGTGTTCACGACACCACCCTCATCGTGACCCTCCGCTGTTAACTGAAAAAGCCGTCGACCCTTCAACTTTCCTCTCTCGATGGCTTCCCTACGCTCTCGAAGGATCTCTTGCACTTCCATGGTCCTCGCGACGCTCTTCAGTGCCTCTGCGGGTGATGGGGATTCTTGTTGAAGGTTAAACATGAGTTCTCTGGGGGAATATATGTGTGGCTTTAGAAAGGGTTTCTTTGTTGGCTTGGATTCCTTGAAGGCCTGCCACTCTTGTTCCAGAATCTTGAAACGCCGACGGAGTCTTTCGGTTTCTTCTCCTTTTGCTTGGAAGCTTTCCATTGTGGGGACGCTGAATGATGATGTAGGGTTATGTGTTTCTATCTTTTATCTTTTCCCTTTTTCTTTTTTCTCTCCTTTACTGTTCATGTTTTTACCATCCCATTCTCATCATGGTTATTGGTGTGGGGCTCTTGAAATGATAACTCAGAATAGCGGGTTTATTTTGTTTTGAACGTGGTAAGATTATAGCGGGATAGAAACTGACTAGCGGGTTTCGATCACACAAATCTCTGTCTAGATTTCTTTTTTTCTTTTTTCTCTTTTTACTCAAATTGGAATAGATAGACTTTCCAGTTTGGATCACAGGAATCTGTACATATTTTCTTCACCTTTAACACGCGAATAAATTATGAAATTACTGGTAGTCTATGGGGACAAGGATAAAAGTTTATTATACGTGACTAAAATTTATAATAAATAAATATATTGAATATATAAATTATACTATAATTAATTTTTTTAATGAATAAATATTTTAATATATAAGTTATATTTTAAATTTATTATATTGTGTTATAATATTATTTTTAATAATTGATATTTTAAAATATTAAAATTTAATTTAAATATAAAGATAAACAAGATAGATTCAAGAGTTAAGAGATTAAAAAAATCTCTAAAATTGGTTTTAGTAATTTAAAAAAATATACTCTAGATAAAGGATAACTTTTAAAAAATATTCTAATTTAATATAATTATTCTATGTTATATTCATAAAAAAAATGTCTTATATATTAATCTTATCTTTTGTATATATAACTTAGAATAATTATATTAGATATGAATATTTTTAACTATCGTTTTTTAACGAGAGTGATTTTAACTATTTTTTTTACAAAAGTGATTTTAAGATTTTTTTTTAAAATTTTATATTTTTTATCTATTATTTTAATATCTTTAATTTTAAATTAAATTTTAATATTTAATTTTAAAAAACATTATCAACAATATAAATTATTTATTATAAGTTTTAAATATAATATATGTTAAATAAATATTTATTTTTTATAAATTTTAATTACTAAAACAAATATTTATCTAATATATTAGACAAACTAACTGATTACGTGTAATCATGGAGAGGTTAGTACCACTTAGTAACCGTTGATCAAAATGCTCCAACTGTATCAAATTAAAAGCATCACATTGTTATTATGTTTCTTTTATAATTTATCCCACTAGATTGCTAAGAACATGTATTCTAGCAACTTTGTATATTTGTTAACTTAGCAATTTCATTTTATTTCTTTTAATTACTTTTAGTTGTAATTCAATTATGATAAAACAAAATTATTTTTTAGTGTATAAAAGTATTTAAATAAACATGCTAAAATTACTATTTAGCCCTCTTTTAATTCCACCGCAAAAAACACCATATCACATTAATAACAGCCCAATTAACATTTATTTGATTATTACAATTAAGGGTAGAAATAGTTAGCCCGATTTTTTTTTTAAATATATGACCTGAGCTTATGTCTATGAAAAATCTTTTAAGCTCAAAGGTCTAATGAATGTCTTATTAAGTTATTTTTTTATATAATTAAAAATTATAATATATAAATATTTTTAATTATATAAATTATATATTATAGTTAAAACTCATAATAAATAAATATTTATAAATATATAAAATTATATTTTAGATTTATAATAAATAATTTAAATTGTGATATAAGATTATTTTTAATTATTGATAATTTTTTAAAAAATAATATTAAAATTTAATTTTAAAAATAAAAATAATAATAAGTCGAAAAAGATAGTATTAAAAAAATTATGAATAAAGATAGGACAATAGTTTGAGATGGTTGAGAAAAAAAAAACTAGTTATAAAACAGTATGTGAAATGCATATTTAAATTGAGAATATTTTATTAAGAAAGTAAGATGATAAGAATTTCATTTTTTTAATTGTGTATTTTAATTTATAATATAATAGAATATATAAATTTAAATTATTATCAATGTTTTTCGGAATTTTTTATTAAGTTACGTAACTTTTCTTTCAATGAATATTTTATTTTATTTTTTATTTATAATTTTTATATTTCTTTTAAATTTAATAACTTATATTTAATTTTAGTGTAAATTTAAAATTTAAATCTTGAAATTTATTTTAAATTAAACACACCTTTTATTAGATAAATTAAAATTTTAATATTATTTTATATTAATCAATTCTATTTTGAATTCATTTTTAAACATTAAATTTTGACGCACCGTATCAATAACTATATTATTATTCTTATTAATATCTTTGTGTATATAAAATATTAAAATAACTAAGTTATTATTTTGGTTAGAACTATTTTTATATAATAAAATTTTACTTTTTAAATTTTTGAAAAATAAATTTATATTTTTAAAATTATTTATTGAAAAAATTAGAAAAAATAAAAGACTGAATCAAATACATAAATAAACTCATAACCTCATATAAATTATTTAAATTCATTGTTAGTAGGCCAGTTCTAATGGTTTTTTAGGACCCTATTTTCAATCATAGTGCAACATTATTGTGTCTTGATGATCACTGACAACCCTTTTCAATTCAGGTTATGGGGTCCAACCTTCTACGATTGCCTTTCTCCATCACTCCTTTTAATTAACTTTAACAGGCACCCGGAACCCCACTATCATGTTTTCCTCGATCCATGCCTCAAAAGGGTTGATAATAAGTCATAAAAAATCAATGAATTCGTGATAAAACCCTTCTGCGTTTTTTATTAAAAAATTTTTGTCGATAGTCTATAAAGGGGTTGGGATCAAATGGTATAGTTCTTTTGTTGGTAAATTGGAGGATTAGAAACATGACTATTGCTTTCCAATTAGCTGTTTTTGCATTAATTGCTATTTCATTTATTTTATTGATTAGTGTACCTGTTGTATTTGCTTCTCCTGAAGGTTGGTCGAGTAACAAAAATGTTGTATTTTCCGGTACATCGTTATGGATTAGATTAGTATTTCTCGTGGGTATTCTTAATTCTCTCATTTCTTGAAGCTTTTTATTCTAGATCAAAAAACGAAATGACCCCTCCCTATAAATGTGTTATAGTTTTCTTTATTTTTAGGGACTTATCTATTCCGTTTTTTTTAATGTGCCTGACAATCCGAAAGAATTCTGGGGGAGGGGTCAAACTTCTTTTATTAGAAAAATATTCTAATTGTGTTTGACTGTTTGGCAGTTTTATCAATTAGTATATTAGTATATACTCAAACAAACTTGGAAGTAGTGCTTAATTTAGTTATATTTAATTTTTATTTTTTTTAAATTTAAGCCAAATAAAATTTTAAAAAATAATTTTATTAATGAATTTTTTTTAGTAAATGTGTTTTTTATAAAATAATAGTATTTTAACATGTTCAATGTACATTATATATGTTTATTTTATATCATTAAAATTTATAATAAATAAATATTTTTTAATATATATATTACTAATATTTTAATATCTACATTATACAGAAAAATATTTATTTTATATAACTAAAATTTATAATAAATAAATATTTTTTAACATATAGATTATATTTTAATTTTATAATAAATAATTTATATTGAAATATAATATTATTTTTAATTATTGATATTTTGTTTAAAAATATTAAAATTTAATTTAGAATTAAAAATATTAAAAATGATATATTCAAAGAGATAAGAGATTAAAAAAGATAAAAGATTAAAAAAATCTTAAAAATATTTTCTTAAATAAAAATAGTTAAAATCACTCTTGTTAAAGAAGGACAGCTAAAATCACTTTCGTTTAAAATAGTTATTTTAAATCATATGGAAAAGAAGTTTATACTGTGATACAATATTATTTTTAATTATTAATATTTTATTAAAATAGTTTATTAGTCATACATTAATTATATAAAATAATTTTACATTATCATTAATCTACAAATTACTATTAGTATAACTTTAAAGTAATTATTTATAAGTCAATAAACATATCATATATGATGATTTGTGATTTGAGTGACCATGTAAAATTATTTTATACTGTCAGTACATAATTTATTTTCTCTATTTAAAAATAATAAAATTTAAAACTAAAAATATTGAAAATAATAAATTAAAAAGAGACAAGAGATTAAAAGAATTTAAAAAATCGGTCCTATCAAAATGTTATTGTTCTCATCTAACATAGTTATTATAATTCATATAAATAAATAATAATGATTTATATAATGATACAATATTATTTTTAATTACTGATAAATTATTTTTTAAATATTAAAATTTAATTTAAAACAAAATTAAAAAAGATAGATTAAAAAGACGTAAGAGTTAAAAAATATTAAAATATTCTTATTGAAAAATAACTAAAAATATTTTCTTTAAATAATGATAGTTAAAAATACTTGATTCAATATAATTATTTTAATTTATATAGAGAGAAAATATTATATTTAAAATTTATAATAAATAAATATTTTTGAACATATATATTATATTTTAGATTTATGATAAAAAAATTATATTTTGATACAAGATTAATTTTTAATTATTAATTTTTAAAAAAATATTAAAATTTCATTTAAATTAAACATGAAAACAATTGATCGAAAAGAATAAGAAATTCAACAAATTCCTTAATGTGAAGAAAATTTCTTAAAAATACTTTCTTTGAAAAATAGCTTCCAAGAACACTCTCCTTCAATATAATTTATAGTGAGATATTTTTAAAAATTTCTTACCTTTTTTATTGTAGATTTTAATATCTAAAAATGCAGTTCAGAATTTCAACTTAAAAAGTAATCATTATGTAATTACTAACATGTATAAAATCATTTAAATCACTTATTAATATATAATAATATTAAAACATCATATTTATAAGCAAAATAAATAATAGAAAAATCGGGATGTTACACTGTCTCTCAAGTGTGAGGAAGGGGTTTTTTTATATATGAAAATGAACATTAATATAGGAATATGGGGTTATTATTTTTCCTTTACACCTTCTATGTTGCACATCCTTTAGGAATATAACTTTTCAAAATATGTTAATATATCACAATGATTTAACCTACATCGTACACACACAAAAATAAAAAATAAAAAATTATATAGTAAGCCTAGCCTTTAATAAATAAAGACCAGTTTTTAATAGCTATGAATTAGATTTAGGCCTGTAACAAGCCCTCGTTGAATAAAACTCACAAATAGTAAGATTTTGGCTTAAAAAATGAGTCACATTTAAACATTCCTAATTCTTCCTTGAGTGTTCCTTTTATCTACTCTAGGACTTGTTCAAAAATACATGACTTAGTAACTTGTTTTTCTTGCATTTGATATGAAGTGAGATTATTAGGAATTTCCTTCTTAGCATTTAGAGCATTATGTTTAAAGTTACCAATAGTTGCCACATTTGAGCAGGTACATAAAATTTTCATTTAAAACCCTCACACAGTTAGAGCACCTTCAAAGAGTGTCATGTGAAGAATAATATGGTACAGTAATAGTTCTCCATCTCTTCCTCATCCAAAAGCATTCCTTATCTCCCTAGTTAGTTTGAAAAAAAAGTGAGAAAGTTTAACCAATAAAGTTTGGAGTTCAAAAGGACTCTAAAAGAGAGGATAACAAGGAATAAAAAAAAATAGATAAAAGATGAATTCTAGTCATTAAAGAAGGAGCTCTTAAGGATGATTCAAACAAAGCTAAAAGGTAGTAAGACTCTTTGGTCAAACACTTTTATTTCTTTTTTCTATCTCACATGACACAAGAACTCATAGCCTCATTGCAACCCATAAAAATCCTATATTCACATGCTTGAAAAAATTGTTTACAAATATTTGATTGATTTACAAGTTTGTAGGGAATGAGCTTTCATAGGGAAAGAGAGTGTTGAAACTGTAAACCCCTGAGCATTTGAAATAAGTTAGTAAAGTGGACCTAAGATTTAGTGAGGGATAATTTTCAAGGCCTAAGTCTTTAATTGAGCACTCAATTGATGATTATCTTAAATAAAATGAATGTTGATTCATATACTTTTTCCTATATTGTTCTATCATAAAAAAAAAAACTTGTAGGATTAAAATATTTTACTTGTGTTCTTTTTGAATGCTAGAAAAGATAAGTTTGCTTAAGAAGCAATGTTCAAATGTGGCGAGATTGATAAATCGAAAATTTGTATATTAATGTTAAGGATTTTTTTAGTGAAAATTGTATTATTTTTTATCATGCAAAAAAATTCACCCTTAGTTTAATGTGACACAGGCTCACAAGTAAAAAAAAAAAAAGAAGACATTATAAAAGAGGAAGTCCATAGAAAACCAGTACTGTTGTACTCCACTCAACATGTCCGTGCTCATTTCAAAGACATTCAACATGGTCCCATGCAAGCCAGCAACATGCCCATGCAAGTCAAGGGAGACCCACTCTAGAAATTATAAAAAAGAGAAGCCAAGGAGCAAGGGAAAACATCCAACAATTCCACAACTTTAGTTTTTTATTTTCTTTCTTTGTCTTTAAGTTTTTAGAGCCCTTTTGAGCACTTAGAGTCATTTATCAAGGTCAAGCACATGTTCTTCTTTCTTACCTTCCTTTATGTATTCTTCATTTGCTTGTAGTCTAATCAGGAGTGTAAGTGGCTAAATCCCTTTGTGGGTTATGACCTAGTTTCTACTTGGAAACCCTAATCTAATATTAAATGTGAATGCTTGTTTTTTTTCTATTATTAAATTATTTTATTGTAATCATTCATAAAAGGTTAGATCACCATTTATCGCAATTGGATAATTGATTGGCAACCATACTGTAATTAATAGGTGAAATTATAAAACAAATTAGGTTTAGAAAATTTGCATCACCAAACTCTTTTCTAAATCTCTTATTAGATTAGTTAATTTAACTAATTGGACTCTATTTGCTTCGTACTTATTTTAAAATATTTCTATACATGACCAACTAGGGTCATAGTTTAAGATAAAGAATATTAGAAGTACTAGACCAACATATCCTAATAGAATTAAGGGGTAAAATTAGTAATATGAGAATAAATAGAAAAATTCACATGAAATTAAGATCAGAGAATAAAGAATATAAATGAAGTTATAATTCTTTATTTATTTAAATTCAAATTCAAATTCAAATTCTTTTATTTTATTTTTTTTCTATTCTTTTCTTTTCCCTAAAAACTTAAAAAGTTGGTTTGCCTAACTATACAATGCAAATTGAGATGGTAAGCCTTAAGGCCATTTCCTCGTCGATGAAGTTGAAAAAAGTAGATTTTACATGGGGAAGAGTACAGCAAGAGGCCTTCCAGTATATGAAGAAGGCATTATTCTCACCTTCTGTTTTGATGCCTCTTACGATCGTGAGGCCCAACTGTTGAAAATTTCATAGGCTGCCTATTAGCACAAGATGATGAGGATGGTGCAGACAGAGTCATTTATTACTTTAGTAGGATTATTTGTAATGCAGGGATTCATTATTTGACTATTGAAATTTATGTTTACCATAGTAAAAATTTGAATCGTAGTGCACTACATTTTAAAAATTAGTCTTTTTATTAGAATCAATCCTTCATGATCCATTTGATGAATGATTAGTCTTTAAAATTGCATAAATGTCCAGTAATGGATGAAAAACTAAAACCGTAAAATGTTAACATGTGCTGATAGTAAAACTCAGAATAATTAAAGGGACAATATTTTTAGGTGTTTTTTTTTTTTTGCTATTTTTAATTAAAATTAGACTTTTATTCGTTAATTTAAGTAATAAAATTAAGCTAATATTAAAGTTTGAAGCAGGTTAATAAAATGAAAATTTAACTTTAATTAAAAATATTAAAAATATCTAAGATATAACTCCTAAATTCTATTCTCGGTTGAATAATTGAAGTAGATGTAAAATTTATTAGAAATTTGTAATTTCTTTTTATCTTTTGAGCATTATATTTTAATATATAATTATATTAGCTATTTATTTAAGGTGATTATAATATTAAAGTGATCCAATTTAAGTAATCAAAATGGACTTCCTAAAAAGACTCCATATGGACTTAATGAGTGGATATCTATGTCGACTCATTAAAGGATAATGGAAAACCTATATGTAGGCTGATGCATCAAAAATGATTATGATCTCCAATGCACTAAATCAAAAAACGTTTTATGTTCTCCCTATCAAAAAAGAGAAACGAAAGTCTCTTGAAGGAATTAAGGCGATTTGGTTAAGGAAGATTACAAACCAACGACTCGTAATTACTATAGATTCTACTATGATCTCCAAACAACTATCATGGATCCAAGTATTTATACATTCTTTAAAGTTTTGATGATCTAATATAATGGAATAAACAAATGAAGAACATGCCTTGATATCACAGGAAAATTGCATGTGCCCAATCAACATGTGATCAAAAGTTGATGCCTAATTTTTTGAAAAATCTTATTAATATGTGCATTGGCGTGTTTATGGGTGCTTGCGTTCTCACAATCTGCATTTAGATCCTACAGATCAAGGGTGGGGTTTATTTTTTTAAAAAATTATAAAATTAAACTCATTTAGAGACAGTAAGAACAATATATATCGTTATTTAATCATGCTTAAACTGTGATTAAAGATGTAATAGTTCCATTAATGTACGAGATGGACCAAATTATATTAAGATGAAAAGTCAGATAAATAGCATATGCATAGAGGCGTGCCTAAAGAATTTAGTAATATAATTATTTCAAGAATATATGAAGCTCAAGTGGGAGATTGTTAGAAATTTATAATTTCTTTTAATCACGTGGGCATTATATTTTAAATACAATTATATCAGCTATTTATTTAAAGTGATTATAATCTTAAGTGATCCAATTAAGTAATCGAAAAGACTTTCTAATAAGACTTGATATGGGCTTAATGAGTGGATAGTCAGGTTGGCCCGTTAGGGGATAATGGGAACCCTATATGTAAGCTAACACATCAGAAAAGGTTATGGTCCCAATACACCAAATCAAAAATGCATTCTCTATTCTCCCCATCAGAAAAGAGAAACAAAAGGTCCCAAAAGGAGTTGAGGTGGTTTGGTTGAGGAAGACCACAAACCAACGGGTTGCAATCATTGAAGATTCTGTTGTAGTCTCCTAGAACAACAAATGGATCTAAGTATTTATTTATTTATACATCCTTATTTATAGCTTTGATGATCTAGTATAACGGTAATACATTATAAGGAACTTAAGGGTAGGAAACCTCAAACATGAATAAACATAAGGAACCTAAGGATTGGAAGTCTCCAACAGGAATAAGAAATAAGAAACCTAAGGATAAATAAATATTTCCAACATGGTGGGATTTATTTTTTTTACTAAGGATAGATAAACCCATTTCGAGACACTAAAGACATATATATATATATATATATATATATATATATATATATATATAGTCAATACAAAGGGAAAGTTTTTTCTTTACCATAGACCAATCAAGATTTCTTTTGGTGTTGAGGGTTTATTATTATTGTTATTAAATTTTTTACTTTATTATGTTATTATGTGTAATTATTAAGTATAATTACTATTATATCGTGTAATTTTAATTATTTATTAGGTTATAATTATTATTATTATTATTGGACATATTGATAATAATAATAATAAGTAAATAAATTGTGTTATAAAAGATATATAGAGTAATACGTGAAGGAATTTTGGACCCTTCTTATTAATTTGGATTGTTTGGTAATTTTCAAAATTAAATTAATTAAAGTAATATATTGCCAAAGCAATCTCTATCGTGTAAATTGATTTAATTTAAATTACAAAGATGTGTATTAGTATGAAATTATTTATGCAAACAGTGATCAGCCCAAAGGAAGACACAATTGCCCAAATAATAACATACATGTGATAGTAAATATGTGACAATTATAAAAATTTTATTTCATGTGAATAATAGTCGGTCCAAAAAAATACTATTATTTGATAGAATTAATAGTCGGCAGTCCTTTACTCCAACAACAATAGGAGTTCTTCAAAGTCGAAGTTTATCGACATCAAGTTTTTGGTTAAGAAAGAGTTCAAAATAAATAGATTTTCATAAAACATATAGGAACAAATTTTATACTAGCTGATCCATTGAATAAAGGGTTGATACATAAGGTCTTTCATGAGCACACTGCTGATATAGATATTATTCCTTAGGATACCTTAATATAGTAGGAATCTATATGTTTTATGTTTCACTTTAAACATTTCATGTTATTTATCTTTTGTAAAATAAAGTTGATGGTTAATGTTTACATTTTGAACTCACTTATGTTTCCTTGTATGTAATAATTGTGTTACATTCAAAAGATATGGATTGATCTCCACTAAAGATTGAAAATAAGGATCAATTGGAAATAGACATGTTTAAGATCACATTATATGTAATTTCCATGTCACTCATCCATATTTGATTTATGTCATTGAGTATATTAATATGGTGATCACTGTGATTTAATCACGCTTATTTGTTATGAAAGTTGTAATGGTTCCATTGTTAATGTACAAGATGGACCAAATTGTATTAAGAGAAAGTCTAAAGATAAATAGCATACATACGCACCTAAAGAATTTTGTAATATAATTGTTTCAAGAGAATATGAAGCCCAAGTGGGAGGTTGTTAGAAATTTGTAATTTCTTTTAATCTTTTAGGCATTATATTTTAATATACAATTATATTAGCTATTTATTTAATGTGATTATAATCCTAAAGCGATCCAATTTAAGTAATCAAAATGAACTTCCTAAAAGGACTTCATACGGACTTAATGAGTTAATACCCATATTGGTCCGTTAGGGGATAATAGGAACCCTATATATTGGTTGACATATCAAGAATAGTTATGCTCCCCAATATACCAAATCAAAAGACATTCTTTGTTCTCTCCATCAAAAGAGAGAAACGAAGATTCCTAGAAGGAACTAAGATGATTTGGTTGAGAAAGACCATAAACCAACGATTGATAATTATGAAGATTTCTGCTATGATCTCCAAGCAACTATCATGAATCCGAAAATTTATACATTCTTTAAAATTTTGATAATCTAGTATAATGGAATAAGTAAATGAGGAACTAAGAGTAGAAAAATATTTTCAACAAGATTATTAAAGAATTTTGATTTTATAAATTTTACCTATTTTTCTATTCCTTTAGTCTATTTTTATAACACCATTTATCATTTTTTTTTTCTCTTTCTTTTCGCTCATTTCACATCTTAGGCGGAGTGTAAAAAACATATTATCGATCGTAAAAATATGTTTGAGGGTAGTGTCGGGCTATATCTATCTTAGGAAACTGGGCTTTAATTGCCTACTATGGGCCTGGCCATCGCTTTCAAATTTGCTATAGCTATGGAATTTTGGCTGCTGAAATTAGCTCTTCAACTGGTCTACTATATACTATAAAATATAAAGTTCCTTAGAGAAAAAAAAATAATATTTATGAAAAGAAAAGAGAAAAGAAAACACTATTTTAAGTATTGAAGCAGTTAATACTTCATTTGTCTTATTTTATCCTTTGTTAAACACTTCAACTTGTAAATTGCAATACCTACTTCTGTGAATCCTAACACTTAATATTTTGATAGGGTCATAATTTAAACAAATATTTGGATTTAAATATCATGTTTCATAAAAATATATAATTTTAGATATAATAAAATCAAATTATTTTTTTATATTATATATGTTTTGAAAAATTATATTAATATAAATGTAAATGTTATATAAATTGTATTAATTTAAATTATTTTTATGTAATTATAAATTTCAAAATAGTGTGCAATTTTAAGCTTGAGATAACATCAAAGATAACACGAATCCAACCGAAAAATCATGATGACTAATTTTAGAACTTAAATTAGAATCAATTAGTTCCAGATAAAGTATCAGGAAGTTGTCTCCTGAATTACCTTATTTTGGATTTTTATGTATGAGCTTAGCATTTCTTTTTGCGAACGTACATTTGTCTATAGTATTTTTTTTTAAATGACTTGAAGTAAATAGTTGCTGAATACACTCATCACCAAAAATCCCTTTTTTTTATTCATCACCGAAAATCCGTTTACAATGAACTATGATAAGACCATGTTGCTTATAGCGGACATATTTCACCGGAAGGGAATGACATTAGTCAATTTATTCATGATAGTTATTTAAAAAAAAATCAAAAATTTCAACAGACAATAGTTAATAATTGTTCATCTTTTGGAATATCATAACATTAATAAACTCGTATTATAAGTTATAGGAACTGCAGAGTGTGTGAATTAATTATGCGTCACTACTGATTCGAATAGAATTATATATATATATATATATATATATATATATATATATATATATATATATATATATATATATATATATATATATATATATATATATATATATATATAATCTATACTAAAAAAATAAATTATAATTATAGAAATAAAATAAGGTCTGTTAACATTATGTACAAGTCTTGATAAACTTATATTTTTATAAATAATAAATTTTATATAAGGTCTGTTAACATTATGTACAAGTCTTGATAAACTTATATTTTTATAAATAATAAATTTTATCAAGATATATGTTAAATAAAAATTTATTAATCAGTATTTTAAGTATATATTAAGAAACCGATAAATAAAAAATTTTATTAAAAAATTATGATCGAATGTATTAAAAATCACAATAAAGTGTATTAATAACACTTTCTATAAACTTTATTGCTTTTAATTACTTAACTAATTATTAAAAAAAATTAATTAACATTTGCATTGGATTGAATTTTTTATGAAGTAAACTAAAGGTAAAAATTTTATATAATTTAAAAATTCAAATAATAATTCAGCGTGTTATTTTATTTTAATTATAATATATATCTATAAATTTCAATTATATATCTATAAATGGAAAATAATTTAAAATTTAATATACATAACTATAAGAATAATATTAAATACACCATATAGACAAACAAAAATCATTTTTTAAAAATTATTAAAAAGAGCGTGCACAAAAACGATGTTCAAAACAAAAATGTAATGAATATAAAGAGAACAGAAGTAAAAAAAAAAAAAAAACTAATAATATTTATTTTGTTGATTTAATGAAAAATAAAAATATCATTTCTTGTTATTTGGTTCATAAAATAAAAATGTAATAACATTAAACGTTTTTATATTATTTTAATATGGTAACCATATATGTATAAATAATATAACAACGAATAATTATTTTATTTTGGACTGAGATGGGCCTACCCTAGCCCAACACGATCCTCCCATTGCTAGACCTAATGTAGCCCAACAACAACTCGGTGCAAACGTATTCCATTGTTATACTCATCCAAACAGCATTGACCATGGCACACTAGTCATGCTGGCGTATAGAATTTTTCTTTAAAAAAAATACTTGTGAGAAACCAAAGGAAAAAAAAACAAAAACAAAAAACTAGTCTCTACAGACACTTACTCATAATGTGGGACCCTTACTTGCTACTGACGAATTCTAGAGTATTTTTTATTTAAGTATACGCGTGTAATTTATTTTTTTTAACTTATAGATAGATATATAGTAAAAATTTGTTATTATGATAGAATTAAATTTCCATTTCACTTTTTCTGAGATAATTATTTCTAAATCATATTCAAAGAAGAAAAAAATATGAGATAAAAATTGTTTGAAGTTTAAATTTTAAAATGAAACAAGCATATTACTTTTTACATGTTAATTTATTGTTATTATATATTTAAATCACAAAATTCCCAAAAGACTATTAATACATTTTTAATGTCAGTCGTATTAACAGTTTCAATATCCATTCTTACTGTTAATTATAATTTTAATTTTACTAGTGCTTTTCCTGTTTTTTTTATTTATAAAAATTATTTGTAAAATTGAAAATAAAAATGTAATATGTCAAAATTATATTTTAAATAAAAAAATTCAAAGAAAAAGGTCAATCATTTTACACATTAGTATAATATACGAGAAATTTTTGTAATTAGTAAATAAATGGATGGCTAAATTATTATATTTAATACTTTTTTCTCTTTTCTATTTTATTTGGATAAAATGGATATATATATATATATATATATATATATATATATATATATATATATATATATATATATATATATATATATATATATATTACAATTTATTCATGCATTTATTTACAAATAAATAAATAAGTGGTATAATTTTTAATTTTCTTCTCCACCTAATTTTCCTGATCCTATTTTCTCTGAATAAAGATACATTAGTAATTGTTCATTAAAAACTATTGAATGAACCAACCATTAATAAAATCATAGTCAATTCAAATCAACAAAATAACAATAAAATCAATGTGAGATACATATTGTCTAATGTGGAAGGCGCCGACATGCATTTGGTTAAGATTAGTTTTTGCAAAGAGCATAAAATGGGGAATTTTGTCCGTACATATTTGGGGGTGGTAGCGATTTAATGGAACTAGAAGGGAACACGTGGCTCATTTTGAAGACGAGGAGAGAGAGGTGTTTCGCCCTTCCATGGGTAGACACTTATCCCAGTTTTGATCCCATGAATCTTACCAAAAATAATCCATTTGCGGTTAGTTTGTTATATTTAAAATTTAAAATTATAAATATCATGATATTAGTTTGGATATTAAATTTTGACTATGTAAAAATTCAAATACATGTTACTTTAAAAATAAATATATTTTAATAGTGTGTAATTTTAAATTTTTTATTTTTGAAATTATTTGTTAACTAATATGATTTTTATTTTTTATCGAATAATTTCTCAACCTATTTCGAAACAACTCAAATGTGATTAGATTGTTTTTTTTTAAATCCAACCTAGCTCAAACTAATTAAAATTGATTGGTCAGTAGGATTAAGATATTTGTTAATTATCAGTTAGTTAAACATACTGTGAGCTTCCTATTTTTATAGATAAAAAAAATATTTCTTAAATTCAAATAAATTCAACCTACACTCACCGCTACACATTTTTTTTCTTTACATACTTTTTTATTATTGCAAAATGTTTAAAGAAGTTGAATTTGGAAAGTTCGTCGTGATTATGACGAATATTTACGTTGAACAAGTATATATAAAGATATTTGTAGATTTTTTATTAAAAAATTATCATATTATTAACACAAACTTAAATTTTTATAAAATATAAATTTAGTCTTTATTAATTAGAGAAATTTATTTTATTAATAAATATATCTTTCAACAAATAATTAAAATTAATATTTTAAAAACATAAAAATTATGAAAATAAAATTTATGTTTTCCAACAAAAATATTTTCTATATATATAATAATAAATTAAATCTGTAATGATATAGTTAAAAAATTAACGTGTCCTGGATATTTTGGCTGGACCAACCTCTTGTTGCATACTGGAACAAGTACATACGTACGAGCTTGGACCTACTAGCGATGGCACGGGCAGACGCAGCTGCTACACTGACTAAATGGTGGTTGCAGGTTTAAAGGTCTTGTCTATCTTTCACCTGCTAAGACAATTTTACCCTTCAAGGCTCTTTTTTAGTACCAATGCACCTATTCACCGATAAGCATGATCATGAACATGGTTTGGATAGGACGTTATTGGACACTATTCTCGCATCTGCATTTTGAAAAAAAACATAATTGTCTCCTAACTCAAGTTTGCATAGACATCACAGTTACTAACTGTCTCTATATAAACTCACATTTGCATGGCTAATTATTTTAATGCTATAATTTATAGCTGTTTTGATATCATACTTAATCATTATATGTATTTTAATTAAATAGAAAATTATTTTGTATCAAAATTATAAAATATTTATTTAAATTCAAATTTATATAATAACTCATGGACTTGTAAGTTCAATGCTTGTATTTTTCAAAATCTGTACAAATATACATATATTAATTCTAATTAGTTATATATAATGATCGAAATAATACTAATATTTAGATTAATTTATCTCATTGTTATAATTAGTCTCTAAAATGTTGTAAATATATATTTTCAAAGTTAATTATAGTTTTGATATAGTAAGATCAAGAAAAGTGTGAAGATTATAATTGTAGTATTGATTTATTATTTTAAATTTAATGTATTTAATTAATAACATGACAGTATGAGCAAGTTTCTTAGTAACTTGCTTGTATCCAAACTTATTCTCATAATATTTTGCAAACAAATACTTATACCAAGACTTAGACTTATTTTGTGGATAATTCTTCTCACAATAGTTGGTAATGTTATGGATACCCATTGTCATCAGATCCAATTATTATCATTTATCACTAATCATAGTCACTAATATATATCATCTTTCGTCCAATATGCATTCACATTCCACCATAATACTTGCTCTAGGTGCCATTTACGATATTCACAAGATTCTATTCTATCAATGAATAAGGAATAATTTAATTTGCTAGTTAGTCCTTAATTAATAATATGATCTATAACTTGGTTCCTGGTGCTGTGATTATATCTTAGGAATCGATTTTGCCAAATAACATAATACTCATTCTTAAATAGATCACATGGTGGTTGTGGAAAGCTCAACACGACGGAAAGGCAGGCACACACTACAAGCACAACCACTACATTTCACTCACTTAAATCAATTTGCCCAACAAAGTGTAGTCAATAGTTTTGGGTTGCGAACTTCGACTTAGACCAAGTCTATGAACTTTAGTGCGATAATTTATAGGTATTTAAGTTTTGTACAATTTATACTATTTGATCCTATATATAAAAAAAATAAATAAAAATATTTTTATTGTAATTATAATTAAGAATAAAACTCATTTTCAGATGTATTTTAATTGTTAAGTTTTTTTATATCCTTTATTTATTATAAAATCTATTAAAGAATCATTCGCTTATTTCTCACCAAAATGGATAGATTTATAAAGTATTTTTGAAATAAAATATAAATTTGTGATATTATTAATTAAAACTAACTAATTTAACTACTTTTATTTATTTAATGAATTAGATATTTGTTTTTTATACATTGGATTGGATTGGAGGTAACATTTCTCCAAACTTTTTTCATGTAGGACGAAGCAAATAAAGCATACTAAAATACTAACTTTTGACAAATTGTCCATGTGTACTTATATTTTGTCTTTCATATTTAAATATATTTTACATTTTGTTTGTTGTTATTAAAATCTATGGACTTTGGATCATCCTTTGACTTAATGATTAAAGTTATGAATGAGAACATTCTTTTATCAAAGTCATGCAAGAAAAATACAATTGTAACGGAGAAGGAAGAGATGCATGTTGCAAAGCAATGCATACACTAACTACAAAAAGGAATGTTAAGAAGATGAAAGAGAAAGAAAGACAAAGGAAATGAGAGATAAGGATAAAGAAAATAACATCCATAGAGGTTATAAGAAAAAGTTTTAATATCAATAGAACCTTCAAAATAAATAGAAATAATGTTGACATATAGAGGAATAAGTATTTCAAAGTCTCAACACAAAGAGAGTTTCAAAGTTGAAGCGATAATGAAAGTAATAGTGTGAATATGAAAGAATAGAATATGTACATGTGTGTTTAAAAATCAATCTAGAAAGTATTTTCTACATCGATTGTTCAACAATTTATCGATTGTTCAACAACTTATCTAAAAAGTTTGATCAATAATATAAAAAATTGTAAAAAAACATCAAGATTCTTAATTGATTATTAAATAATATAAAATATCTATCATAATATTATAAAATTATCATTGCGTCACATGCTACTACATAAATTTTACTAAAACCAATATAGATTAGTGGTAGTTTGTAACTTCGTATATTTTTGGAAACTTTTTATTTTTTTTATCATCGTATTTTTATAATTTTTTAAAAAAATGATAAATTATGCTTTATTTTTATTTTTATAATCTTACATTTTGTCAACTTATTTCTTAAGGTCGTGATTAATAAGATTAAAACCGTAACCAAGTGGAGTAAACACAAGAAATTAAAGTTTTAAACTCAAACTTTTGGGAAAATTTAGTAATATAAAAAAAATAGAAAAATAAGCCAGGAAAGTGTAAAATTATAAAGAGGTAAAAGGTAACTAGTATTTTAGTTAGACAATAATGTTGTATTTATATAATTAAAATTTATAATAAGTAAATATTTTAATATATAAATTATATTATAATTAAAATTTTTAATAAATAAATTTCTTTAAATATATAAATTATATTTTTATTTAAATAAATAATTTAAATTATAATATAAAATTTAAATTATTGAAATTCAATTTAAAAATTAGAGATAAAAGACATTAGATTAAAAATATATAGATAATCAAAAAGACCAAATATCCAGTAAAAGGTAGTTGCGTAATTTGGTATAGTTTAGGGACTATTTTTTTTACTGGTTACGAGGTAGTATGGGAAATGTAAATCCAACTGAGAAAATAGATATGAAATTAAAAATGTTAAATTTAGAGAGTGAAGATTATAAAAGTGTAATTGTTTCATGTTGTATCCTAATTTATATATATTAGTATTTTAACTTTTGTGTATTTGCAAAATAAATGTTCAATGAGAGAATCAAAGGTAGATATGAATATGGTTGGGAGCAATTTCTAGTAGGTAGATTTCAAACTAGCATAAAAGAGGAAATTTTGGTGATAATTATTTTCAAGGATTTTAATTCACAAGTTAGTGAGAATATGAAAAGAATGCAATAATGAAGTTAGAACTATATCTAAGAGAACAAAGAAATGCTTATATAGTAATAATTTGTTGAAAAAATTTGACAGATTGTTATGTCATAGGGAGTTTACATGACAATCAATTACAATTATGTGAGACCAATAACAGGATTGAAGTCGATAAACTAACCTAGTAAGGTTGACATTCATAAGTTGATCTTGATATATGTTGATCATAAAAGAATTCAAAAATGAATATGATCTTGATTGAACCAGGTTGGAGAGGAGATTGGGGGAGTCATATAAATTTAAGTGCTTCATAATTCGAAATTGGTTAGTCAAATAGTGGAAAAGGTAAATGTTGGTGAGAGGAAAATAGAATAAAAATATTATTTTTTAAAATTATATATTCTAATTCTAATTCTAGTTTATAATATAAAAATATATAAGATTTTTAAAATAATATAAACTACACTAAGCATTAAAAAAAAAAAATCAGCTAAGCAAAATCTTAATAAGGGGATGTATAGATTCTAAACGTGCGCAATATAGCAATATATTATACTCGTGTGTTTCTTGCAGTGCACTTTTCTTAATGTCCAAAATATTATAGAATCTAAACGTGCGTAATACCAATATATAATAAAGGGTATGTTCGACAAGCAAATAGAGTCCACTCGAAATACTGTGGCAACCAACGTGTTTACGTTCATCTTGTTTATACCTTGCATTTTATTCGTTTCCCACCAAATCAAGCTTCGTGAACCACTCCTAGAGTCGTACGTGGTGCCGATCAATATTACTGATATATATTTTTAATATTCTCCTTAATAGTGTGCTGAGACCAACAATTTTAAGAAAATAATTTTTTTTAGACTCTCACATATTCTACAATAAAATATGATGCTTGAATCAAAAAATTTAAAAATTAAAATTTTAATAATTTGTAAAAATATTTTAATTATTTAAAATTATAAAATTTCAAAATTTATTAAAATAAAAATTTAATTTTCTTTTTTCTGTTATTTTCACTCTTTCTCCTATCTTTCACTCTATTTATTCTATCTCTCCTCTCATTTTCTCTTCTTTCTTTCTTATCCACTTTCTCTCATCTCTTTTTCTCTTAATTTTTTCTTTCTTACTCATCCGCATTCTCTAGTTTCTTTATTTCTTTTTTATTTTCTATACTCACTTTTTTTATCATCTATCACTTGATTTTCTTTTTTCTCTTTCTTCTCTTTTTTTCTCTTTCCACTAATTAAGTAAGATGGAAGCGAATTTATCTCTACCCATTTTCATATTTATAAAAAGCAAGATAAAGATAGAGACAGATTTATTTAAGTCGATGATGAAAAAATAAAATTTAACTCAAATCTCATTAGGTTTTAGTCAGAAAACTTGTGAAAAACCTATTTTATATTTTTTAAATTAATTTTATTTATATATTTTTAAATAGAAAATATATTAAGTTAACAATTATATTCTAATTCAAAATAATATATAAAAAATAATAAATAATAAATAACTTAAAAATTATTTAAGGATTAAATTATATTTTTAGTCAAATGTATAACTTTATCATTGTTATTTAGTTATTATTAACTATTATAATAATTTATCTATATTTTAATAATTATAAAAATTAAAGTATAAAAATAATCAAATAACTAATAGTTATATACAATATGTATATATATAATGGAGTAAGTTAGGAGATGAGTATACCTTTTTTAAAACAAGTTTTTTTCGTTAAAATTAAACAGGTCAAAGAATGTCTATGATATCGAGATTTAAAGATCATGTCTACTTTTCACTCTCTCTTTCTTTACTTTCTTCTTTTTCTCTTTCTCACCTTTCTTTTTCTTTCTTTTCTCCTTTTCCTTTCTTCTATTCTTCTATATCTCAACATGACGAATTCTTATTAAGTGTTCATGAGTAAATATCATATATATTTTTCATTAAAAACTATTCTATTTGAATAGAACAAAATTACTATAAATAAATTGTTTTTGAGTATTTAAATTGACGTGAATATAAATTTAACTCTACATTCAATTAAACAATTTAAGCTCATTTTAATTTAATAAATTATACATAATTCACTTAAGAAAAAGAAATATTTCAGAAAAAAAGTGCCGTGCCGTTCCTCGTGTGGACATGGTGCATATCCAATCTGAAACCTCTTCTAGATTACTTAGCTGTAAAATGTGCTAAGCAATAACGAGCCAAGGCGTGTCGTCTCGTTAATTTTGATTGATCAAGGAAGGTCCTCTTCTTGTTCCAAATATGAAAAGGCTAGCCATACTCACGCTGCCTACCACTTCTTCCATCTACACTTCTTTTCACTTTCACTTTCAATTTTTTTGTTTGTCAACAAGTGACATATTTGGTCAGGTAAGACATCTCAGACTAGGATTCGTATCCAACCGCTAAATCATAAACTTAAAAATGTGAATTGAGTTTGAGATTTACCAATTTTGTTTTTATTGAAAACCAATAAAGTATTTAATGATCGCGTTCTAACAACCTACAAGTTAATAGAATGATATTAAAAGATTAGCTTTGACTATAACGTTATAAATGATTTAATAAGTAATAATTAATTAAGTACACGGAACACACAAATACGTAACACACTAACATCTGAGGGGTTTATTGGGCACGGCGAAGAGTGATGTTACGTGACCAAGATGACACCTGGGGAACCTTAATAAATAACAAAAAAATTCAACTATAGAAAAATCCCAGTTGCAAAAAAGGAGAGAAAAAAAGAAAATAAAATAGCGAGTAAAATGTTTGACTAAAAAATAACGATGTATCGGTTGTACTGCATACACGCAACATGAATCCTCTCAGAATCATAAATATTACAGTCCCCACAATTGACATCAACATCGCAGGTAGACTGCACAATGAAGACATAAGGGGTAAAAATGATCACATGCTCGAGGCGTTTGGGCATATGAACGTTTCATGGGGTCGCATAGTTGTTGTGGCCTAAATCAGCAAAGTATCAAAACCTGGAGCCCTCAAAATTAATAGTGGACGTCTCCTACAAAGGCCCACCAGCAAGACTCATCATTAGCCTTCTGCCAAGAAACTCCACTCCACCACAACTATTAGACACGACTAAACAAATTTAGAAATTTTTTACCACCAATCACTCTTGTAACTGCCTATATATACTTTAACCTAGCTGTCATAAGGTTAACAAAATATTTCGATTCTAGACGAGTTTGGACTTCGGGAGCTGGATTTTCAAATTTTGAGCGTTTTTCTTTGCCCTTTTGCGGCTGGATAGGGTTATTTGTGGAAATAAGTACAACGACTTTATTTTTATTTTTTTTAAAATTTTGATAAGATTAGTTGTGTAAGTTTAAATATAATTTTATATAGTTATTAGAGTTGGTTTAATGGTTCAGAGTTTGAAATAATATGTACACAATTTTAAATTTTAGCTTTAATATTATTATTGTATTTTTTTTATTTTATCAATAGAATATTTTTTGTTAAAATATATAATATATGAGATAATAATATATTAATATTAATATTATTTATAATTAAATTATAAAATTAAAGAAATATTAAACTACATTAAAATATGTTTTATAATATATTTTAAAACAAATACTATCCATATATATATAATATTGTATTCTATAAAATATTATTTATGTTAAAATGTGTATTTTAATATACATTATTTTAAAAAATATATATTTTCTAAAATAATGATGAATATTACATTGAATTCATTTCTAAAAACATTAAATTTAATTTTTAAATTCAAACTTGTAAAGTCAACTTGAACTACATTAGGTTAATGAGACCGAATGAGTCATTAACATCGACACTGAAAAGATTGGTTGTAATTTTTTTTTTTTAACTTTTTACACATTTGAAATGGATTCCATCATTACACATCATTTTAAAAAAAATAAAATAATTATTCTCTTGAATTGAACAATTTTAAAAACATTATTAAATGAAATACACATCCTTATATTTGATGGTAATTAATATTTATTTATTTAATTATTATTAAATAAAGAGATATGCAGGTTATTAATAAGATAAGAAGCCCCCGCCCAGAGGTTGGAGATGGGCTAAGAGATTAAGAGTGTAGAGTTGGCATTTTAGTTTTAATTAAATAAATTTAATTGGAGTCGTAAATACGCGAAAGAAAAGAGACCCCGGGGAAAGACATGCCATGAAATGTGAAACATAATGCCACATGCCTTGTCTTGAGCATCCATTCTTTGTACTTCTTTTTCCTGACTCATAAAAGTTGAAAGCAACCAACAGCCTGTCCTTATTATCCATCCTCCTTTCTTTCTCTCTCAACCTACTACACATACTGGGAAGGGAGGAATAGCCCCTATATTTGGCAAAATAAAATATTAAAATATTTGGTTGAACTTGTAAGACGGAGCATATATCATCAAGACCTTTTTTGCCTTTCATTGGTCTTCCCTTCTCTCTCTCTCTCTCTCTCTCTCTCCCTGTCCTCCTCCTTGAGTATCAACTTTCAATACATTATCCACTCTACTGTGTGCACAAATCCATGACTTCATATTCTTTAAGTGCCTAACAGGTATGGTTTTTGGGGATTCCCTCTCACCTAACTTACAATACTCTCTCACTCATTAATTAAAAAAATATTATTATTATTTTCTTAATTTTACTATTCACTCCATTGGGTACTCATGGAATCCATGTCAGGCAACGAGTGGTCGGTGAAGGAAGAAGTGAGCATCATACTGCTGCTATTGTCTGCAAGTGCAAGTACCCTCTTCCTTCTTTCAATGACTCTTTATTTTATTTATTTTTTTATTTTGTTTTCTATTTTTATGCTTGTGGTTGCTTCATTATGCCTTCTTTGGTACCCTTCTGAATTTGAGGTTCCATTTTCCTTGGAACTCTTGCTACTTGACTGCTACCTAGTCAAGTCTTTATTTAATTATTATGCATATTTAACTCTGATGGGGGTTTCTTCCTAGTACGGACAAAACTTGTCCAATGTGTTTGTCTTATAATTCCCTGTTTGTGGCTGTCTAGTTTTTTCATGATTTCCCTCCTCCTCTATCAGCCATCACTTTCTACTCTTGTTGAGTTGGACTTTTACCCATGCTCTTTTCACTTGGCTTGTTAATTTAACTTTGCTTCCCCTTAGTGTCTCACTATTTATGCAATACAAGCTCACTGCTTAATTTTTTGTTGCTCTTCATGCAATTGTGAACCGTATGGTATAACACAAATAGAAGAAGGTAATCAAACAAAGGGGGACCTTGAAGAAGTAGAGGGGGAAAAGTGGAATTTTTATTTTTCTTTAATTTTTTTTTGTTATGGACTGGAATTTGAAAGCACCTTCTTGGGATTTGGTGGATGTGGATAAGGCAACGTCACTACCCAGCATAGAAACAATGGAGGAGCAAAACAGATTTGGAGTTTATAGAATGAAAGGGGAGTTTTCTGTTGACTTGAAGCTTGGTCAAGTGGGGAACTCTGGCACTGAATCAGCACTATCAAAGTCCAAAGATGTTGCTGCTGCTACTAGTGGTGTTGGAGTCTCCAAAATGGCATCCTCACCTTCAGGGTCTTCTAAAAGAGCTAGGGCCATTAACAGCACAACCCTGACAGTGTCATGCCTTGTGGATGGGTGCAATTCAGATCTTAGCAATTGTAGAGATTACCATAGGCGCCATAAGGTCTGTGAACTCCATTCCAAGACCCCAGAGGTCACAATTGCTGGCCTTAAGCAAAGGTTCTGCCAACAATGTAGCAGGTGTGTATGTATCATATGAGGCTTTTGTTCTTTTCTTTGAAATTCTGAGTTCTAGATTGCTTCTAAGGTGTAGTTTGTCCTCTTAATTATTGCTTTTTTATGTTCTTGCCCCCCCTCCCCCCTTTTCTTTTCGTTGTACCTCAGAGACATTTAATTTATGTCGTTTGCATTGCATCCGTGTCCATTATTCATGTTAGCTTCACAAGTACTCATACGCGACCACATCACTTTATTTCGCTTTCTCCTACCATTAGCATCTTGACTTAGCGTTCTTTAGAAGGAGCAAGTTTTTGATACTCTACTATTTACCTCCTTACCATTAATTTTCTAAATTTAGAAACATTTTCTTATTTTTAATTTGAAAAATTATGAAAGCAAAAAATTAACCATATCATCAAATCAGGTGTCATTAAGAGAATGTATTGTGCGATTAGTATTAGAAAGAAAAAAAAATCGTTGTAAGCAAAATTCTTAAACCAAAAAGAATCTCAAACACATACGAAACCTATTTTCAATTTATAATTTTACCCGATCACATCAGTCTCATGCCAAAACACACTAGTTTCTGATTACTTCCGTTTGCAAATAGTATTCTATATAGTTCTAAACCCTGGTGTTTACGTTTATACACGATGGATATGGCACATTTTAAAATCAATTACCTCTGCTATTACTATACGGAGAAGTTGAAAATATCTTAGTTCATGGAACACAATTAAAAAAGTTTACATATAATCTGAGAGAATGACTTGCCTGTATTGTTCTGTTAATATACCCTGTGTGTGTATATTGCATGTACTTCTGGTAAATAATTTTCACCACTTAGTTTCTTTGCATTTGATTTTATTTGCTTGTTGATTCCAATCCATGTCATATTGCCATGCCTCAATTTGCTCATATCCTGAAACGTAGGTTCCATTCGCTGGAGCAATTTGATGAAAGAAAAAGAAGCTGCAGGAAACGTTTAGATGGACACAACAGACGGAGAAGAAAGCCTCAGCCAGAACCTCTCACGCGACCTGGTAGTTTTTTGTCCAATTACCAAGGTTAGCTTCTGGTTCTATCTACCACATAATCTGAATGGACCCATCTGCATATATGTGCGGATTTTTCATGCAGGCATTAAGCTAAAGATACCCACATAGGTACATCGGTCTCTAAAGAGTAAGAAATTTCATGTGGAAACAAAGGCACTTAGCTACATGAGTGCGCTGCCCACATACCTGATATGGCTGATTTGGTCCATTTATGTCCACGTTCATGACAATCTAGTGGCCACTAAAATATTATATGTCACTAAATAGACCAATAGAAAAAGAAAAAACATTTTGAGTAAGCTCCCATGTGCTTCTAGACTTGAGAGTGTATGCATCAATTATCTTAACCTTTGACTTTTTAAATTTCTTATTTTGTTCTTGACTTTATACAAAATTATTCATTTTAATTCGTTTCTGTATCTTTTTTACTGTCATTTTATATAAAAAGGACTAAAATTATGTTTTACAAAATTCCAAGATTAAAGTGGAAATTTTATGTAATAAAAAACTAAAGCAATGATTACAATTTTTAGATGAGAGTTTGGTTAGAAGATTCTCCTTTTGAGAGAGGAATCTAGACCGTCATCTATAAGAAATTATCCATTATCTATTAGTGAAGTGAATATCATAATTTTGAGAGAGGACGCCCCATAGTTTTCAGATTTCTTTAGAGTGAAAAAAAAAGGTGCACTTTAAAGAATAAAGTGCACTCTCAATTGTTTATTAAAAAATTAATGGTTAAAAATGGTGATAAATCAGTTGAGAAATTCAATGTTTCAGGCACCCAATTGCTACCCTTCTCAAGTCCACATATATATCCTTCGACTGCCATGGTGAGCCCGACTTGGAGTGGAGGACTTGTGACTTCCTCTGCAGATGCTAGGTTGCACAACCACCACCACCACCAAGTGCATTTGGTTGACAAACAAGACCTTTTTCTTGGATCTTCTCACAAGGAAGGGAAGCAAGTGGCATTCCTCCATGGTAGCCACCCCTCCACGGCTGCACTGAGCAACCAAACCCCGCCTTTTCCATCTCCTTCCGTGTGCCACACGCTTCTCAGGACCAGCCCTCTATCAGAAACTTGCGGAGCGAGAAGCAAAATGTTCTGTGAAAACTTAACAAGCAATTCGGTGCATGACTCTCCTTGTGCTCTCTCTCTTCTGTCATCATCACAGACGCACACGCCCGGGAATGGTTTGAATCAAATGGTGCAGCAGGCTCCATCGATGTCCCTCATGCAGCCCTTAGGCTTGAGCCTGCAGGATAGCAGCTTAGAGTCCGTGGAGCGAGTCTTGGTTCCCAATGGGAGTGACCATTGTTCCTCCATGTATAGCTTGGGTTCTGATGGATCCCAGTGCAATGAAGCCCCTCAACTCTTCCCCTTTCAATGGGAATAGAGTTTTTTATTGCAAGGATTGATTCATACTTTGTTTGTTCATCATTCCCAATGAATTCTTTCCCCACGGACTAGTTCATTCTCATTTAACCCCCCTCCCTTCAATGAAGGCGATGCCTATGGACAATCATGGTACTTCTTATTTGTATCTTCAAGGGAAAGAAAAACTCAACAATTTTACATATCATTCAAAATGGGAATTGTATAAGAAAAATGTAGATGTATATACCTTTAAAGGGAATATGTTTAAGGGGAATACAGTAGAAATAATTACTTAAGCACATGTTTTCAATTTTTAATCTAAAACATCTTTAGGCGGAAGTAAAACGAATATAAAATATGCATATTTTAAAAATATTTTGTTCTTGTAGATTTATATTATGTTGGATTTCTAAGGATAAGATAAATATTTGAATTTATTATTGGTGGTTGATTTAAGTGTTATTTAATAAATATTATGAAAATTTTGTAATAATTAATTACTAGCACAAACAAAATAGATTAGTAACTTTATGTTTTTTTTTTCAATTGAATTTTTTGAGTTCTTAATGAGCCTTTAGTTTTTCTTTGAATAGGGAGAATGAATTAGAGTTTTTAGTAATTTAGTATATTAAGAATCAAAATTTTTTTAAATTGTGTTAGAGTTTTCATTATTATGTAATGAGTTAACATTGACATTTGCTCATCTAAGTCTATACAATATTGTTTAGTAATATAATAGACTTAAATTGATTTCATAAAATAAAACTATCTAATGATAAATAACTAATATAATTATTTTATAACATTAGCCCACATTAACGATTAAAATATAAGATTCTTACGATCTTTCACTTGAGCTACACATTGTAACAATTATACCTGAATTCTTTAGGCACATATATTTAGATTTTCACTCTATCAATGTCATTCATCTCATGTATCAATAATGAAACCATTGTGGCTTTCATCACTATTGTAAAATGTAACTAGAGCCCAATGACTACCACGTCAATACACTTTATGATATAGATCAATATGGATGAGTAACATGAAAATTACATGCAATGTAATCTCAATCAAGCCTATTTTCAAATGATTCAACTTTAGTCTTTAATGAGATAAATATGAAGTCTTTAAGTGCAATGTAATCTCAATGATGCTCATTTTCAACTGGCTTCATAACTATCATAAAATGTCAATAGATCCTAATGACTACCACATCAATACACTTAAATATATAAATAAATATGGATGAGTAATATGGAAACTACATGAATATAATCTTAATTATGTCTATTTTCAACTGGTCCAACTTTAGTCTGTAGTGAGATAAATTTGAAGTCTTTAAGTGTAATATAATCTCAATCATGTCTATTTTCAACTAGTTTATCATCTTTCATGTTGAATACTTTTTGACATTGTAACATCCTAAAATTTATTTAATTATTTTTAAAAATAAATTTCATTATTATTATTATCAATTTTATTTTAATTATTAATTTCTACAGGAAATCATTTTATTAAATAATTACATTTTGAAACTGAAATGTTATTATTATTATTATTATTATTATTATTATTATTATTCTTAATGATAGCAGAAAATTAATTTAGTACTTAAATATTTACATTTAATTTCATTTTAATAGAGGAATTAATGCTTTTATAAACTAATGAGACATTAATCTGAATTATTTTCATTTATTAATTTAATTAATTGAATTAACGGGGGCTGACGGACGAGTCAGGGTTGACTCGACCCAGTTAGAATATTAGACAGGTTAATCAGTTTATCCCAATTTGTGTTTTGCGAGTTAGACGGCCAGACCTAGAGGAGAGAGAACGCAGATTTGGAAGGAGAAGGGGTTAGGGTGTTCAGATTGTCCCAGAATTGCATTAGATCATCACTTGCATCTAAGGTACGGGGTAGATGAGTTCGGTTATATGTGAATGTGGGGTTGCACGGGTAGTGATGGCAATCCCTAAGTCCCTCTAGGATCTAAATTCTCAAATTTTTTTGGTTATTATGTTCTAAAAATGTTTAAATCGGTAGAAAAGATTCGTCAATGTGTATCGTGGTTTGGGTTGACTTAATTGATAATGTAATCGATTACCTTTAGTGTGAAGGAAAACCTCTAGAGGGAATCCCAAAGGAACAAGAAGAATGACTTTGATGAACATGTGCTTCCAAGGATGCAGAGATGTCAGTTCTATCTCACTATTTGGGTTTTATTTACATAATAAAGAGCAGTAGGGTCTTCCCTAGGGCCCTTATTAATAATTGTTATTGTATGGTTTCTTGTGGCATTCGAAGAGGGATTAAATTCTTGGATTAACGTTTTGCCTTAATGCGATTTTCGTTTGAAATTGTATGGTTAATTGTCTTAAATTACTTGATTCTCGTGGTTGTTCATTATTATTCATGGTTGAGGTTAAATTTGGGACTCTTGTGTGTAATGGTGAAATTGGGTAAAATTCAATGGTGTTTTATGTGCATTTCTGTGCGTTCTTATAAATGATTTATGGTAATGATGGCTAAATTGATATGATTTTGGCATGATTATGGACTGTGTGAATGATGTATGAATCATGAGAATGAGAATGTGGATGAGAATGCATTGAGCATGGACATGAGATGCATGAGATGCATGAGAAGCCAGACGTGGCTATAATACCTGACCATATATGGTGTTTCACAAGGTCCCTGGTCAAAAGTGGTTGTTTAACAGGGTGGACTAATAATGGGGGACACTCATATGCATGGCCATAGGTGGTGTTTAACTGTGTGACACACTGGTCATATGGGGTGTTTAATGGTGTGACCATCATTAGTGATGACTAAGGGGATTGAGGAGGTTCGCCCATGGTGTGGAGTTCCGAATCGAGACTCTTAGGTGTGGTGATGAACATATGCATTGTTGTTGTTGTTGTTATTATGGTGTTGTGTTTTTTAGTTACTTAGGGATGCATGGTCATAATCTGTTTGGAATTTGGTAGCCATTGTTGCAAGCTTGGTAACCATTGTTGAGTATTTAGGATTTTGAGAAAATTAGTGAATTGATCATGAATATGTGGTTGCATGTAAGATTTGTTGTTATTTTGATACTTAGAATTTGATTATATGTTAATTTTGAGTTATTGGTTGAGTTATATGATGAATTGATTGAGTTTTGATAATTTTTGGATGATTTGCATGTTGCTGTCTATGGGATCTGATTGGGCAAGTCCACTGTTTGGCTAGGAGAATGCCCATTTTTTGGGTTTCTATTGAAGGTTCACTAGGCGAGAGAAGACACTCACGGAGCAACCTTGCATTTTCTGAGTAGATTATGGAAAATACAATGAAATTTGGCTTGGCATGTTTGAAGTATGGCGAGGCAAGCCTAGCTTCTAGCTGGGAGAGTCTAGCATCTAGCTAAACAAGTCTAGTGTCTAGATGGACGAATCTAGAGTTTGGCTGAGTGAATTAGACATAGTTAAGAGTGTGAAGTCACTATGACTTCATTCGCTAGGCAAGACCTCCCACTCGTTGAGTGAATAAGAAGTGAGATTTCAAGGAACTCTTTGTGGCTCTTTTCGTTGAGCGAAGAGACACCTTCATTTGGTGAGATAAGTATAGTGGTGAGTGTGAAGTCTTTGTGGCTTCACTTGCTGAGCAAGAAGTCCCACTTGCTAAGCGAATAAGTGAGAGTTTTGAGAGAATGCTCTTTGTGGCTTATCTCATTACGCAAAGAAGAATCTTCGTTGGGCCAAACGAACGTAGTTATGATGTGGAGTCATTAAGACTTCTTTTGCTAGGCGAGTCATTTCACTCGTTGAGTGAAAGTAAAGTGAGAACTTAGGATGCTCTGTGGAAATTTAGGATGCTCTATGGAAGTCCCTTGGTTGAGTGAGGAGTGTGAGATTTAAGAAGTTAAGTCTCTATGGCTTATTCGCTAAGTGATCAAAACAAAGTTTATGCTCTCTATGACTCCATTTGTTGAGTGATACTAAGCTCTTGGTATGCAAAATGTGCATAATTGAGTGGTACATTTATGGAAGGTTAGACATTGTTGGACGAGCTATCCCTCTCATTGAGCGAATTTCACTAGCGGTGAGGAAATGTTTTAAGTTACGAAATTTCATAATTGATTAATAATACCTTTTAAAAGCCTATGAATATTGTTGTAAAAATAATGATTTTGGGTAGGTTGGGTTAAAAGCTTATAATTGGAATCTTAATGAAGATAATAACATAAAATGTTCAAATGTTGCTATCTTGTGAGATAGAACAGTTATTGGATGAGTAAGAGGATTTTCCTTACTCCTAAGGACATAAGCAATATACCATTTCTTGTGGGGAGTTTCAGCTTGTCTTGAAGGTGACCATGATGAAATGATGAATACATGAAGTTAGTATCCATTGTCCAAGAAAGTTTGGAAGTTAAATATATTCCTGATTTCCTGTATCTTTTCTGATATGATTTTTATTTGGTTCATATTTTCTTGATATAGTTTCTTTATTTCCTCTTTTAGGCTTAGATATTTACCCTATAAAAGCGGATTACAAATTGTATTATTACAACAACTCAGTTCAATATATTTTGTCCATTTAACTTGGTATCAGAGCAGAGCAAAGTTCTGCCTGTGCCCACAACTGAGGCTTGTTGTTTGGGGTGTTGCCGCCGCCGTCGCCGCCTACCGCCCCCGTCCATCGCCGCCACTGCCCACTACTGCTGTCTACCACTGTTTGCCACTGCCGTTCTGTTCGTCGGCCTCGTTCCTACCATAATGAAAGGTAATGGTATTACTATTGAAAACTTTACTATGGTACCCTCTCATAGAGGAAGAAGTGATCATGGTACTAGAGGAATGTCACGAAATGGTAAAGGTGGTCGTGATAATCTTATCTGCTCACATTGTGGAAAAGAAGGACACCTACAAAATAGATGTTATGATATAATTGGTTGGCCAAACAAAACAGCAAATATATCTTCGAGTGATATCCCTTCAAATGAAAGGACTAGTTTTCAATTAATCTCAGATGAAGAGTATCAAGAGTATCAAGAGTTCCTAAGGTTCAAGTCCAACAACCACGCCCAATCATCTGCATCACCAAGTGTTTCAACTACTTGCATTTCTCATTCCATGGGGAATCAAGGTCCATGGATAATTGACTCAGGTGCTTCTGATCACATTTCTGGTAATGACTCTGTGTTCTCTTCTATCTCCTCACCTAAGTTTCCTCACTTCATTTCATTAGCCAATGGTTCCAAAATGGTATCTCAGGGAGTTGGTCAAGTTTCTCTATCCTCATCAATTAGTTTAAACTCTGTGTTATACGTTCCCAAATGTCCTTACAATCTGATTTCTTTGAGTCAATTGACTCGTTCTTTGAATTGTTCAGTAACCTTTTATGCTGATTCCTTTATTATACAGGACCGGAATACGGGCCAGCTGATTGGCAAAGGACATGAATCAAGAGGACTTTATTACTTATTCAACAACCCCTCTACGTTGTGTTTTGCGTCTGTATCTCCAAAACTTTTGCATAATCGTTTAGGGCACCCTAGTCTTGCAAAGCTAAAGTTAATGGTTCCTAGTCTCAATAAACTGTCTACCTTAGAATGTGAGTCCTGTCAATTAGGCAAACATGTCAGATCTACTTTCCCAAACCAGGTCAACAAAAGATGTAATTCGCCTTTCTCTATTGTTCATTCAGATATTTGGGGACCAAGTCGAGTAACATCTTTTTGTTTTAACTACTTCGTCACATTCATTGATGAATACTCACGATGTACTTGAGTCTATTTGATGAAAGAAAGATCTGAACTTTTGTCCATCCTAATGTCCTTCTCTAAAGAAGTGGAAAATCAATTTGGAAAAACCATTAAAATATTGAGAAGTGATAATGCAAAAGAATATTTTTCTTCCGAACTAAACTCATATTTGTCCTCAAAAGGAATCTTACATCAATCCACGTGTCCTCATACTCCTCAACAGAATGGTATAGCTGAAAGAAAAAATAGGCATCTGGTTGAAACTGCCCGCACCTTACTCTTAAGTGCAAATGTCCCTACTAATCATTGGGGTGAAGCCATTCTTACTGCCTGTTTTTTAATAAATCGAATGCCATCTGCTTCACTTGAGAATCAAATCCCTCACTCAATTTTATTCCCTAATGATAAAATGTATCATGTGCCTCCTAAAGTCTTTGGTTGTGTATGTTTTGTTCATGATGTCTCTCCAGGTCGTGATAAACTCTCTGCAAGAGCAATCAAATGTGTGTTCCTTGGATATTCTCGTCTTCAAAAAGGGTACAAATGTTACTCTCCATCTACAAAAAGACACTATATGTCAGCTGATGTTACATTCTTTGAGGAAACTATGTTCTTCACTAAAGATGATTGTAACTCTATCCAACAGGCACTACCAATTCCATATCTTAGTCCACCAGAGTCGTCATCCCTTGAAACATATAATCAAGACATACTCCCACCTTCCTCTTTTGTTCATTCTCAAGTTGAACTATCTCCACCTTCAATGTCTACATGTCAAAGCAGGACACAAGAGATGGGTACCCCAGTATGTGAAGATTCACTTGATTCATGTCCTCTACCCTCAACTAACCCCACACCGGATCCTCTTCCATCCTCACCTTCCCATGATTCTGACATTGGTTGGCCCATTGCTCTTCGAAAAGGTATTTGCTCCACTCGTAATCCTCATCCTATTTACCTTAGTTATCATCGTTTATCTCCTTTGTATTTTTCTTTTTGTTTCCTCTATCTCGTCCATTACTATTCCTAAATCTGTAAAGTGAAGCACTTAATCATCCTGGATAGCGACAAGCCATGATAGTCGAAATGCAGGCACTGGAACAAAGTGGTACATGGGAGTTAGTTCCTCTTCCCTCAGGCAAGAGGACAGTTGGTTGTAGGTGGGTATTTGCTATTAAAGTTGCTCCTAACGGCACAGTAGATCGCCTCAAAGCCCGATTGGTGGCAAAAGGGTATACTCAAGTATATGGTCTTGATTATGGAGACACTTTCTCTCCTGTGGCTAAAATCACTACTATCCGCCTCTTACTTGCAATGGCTGCTATTCATCACTGGCCTCTTCATCAATTAGATATCAAAAATGCTTTTCTACATGGTGACTTGGATGAAGAAATATACATGAAGCAACCTCCTGGTTTTGTTGCTCGGGGAGTCGGGTTAGTATGCAAGCTCCATAGATCCTTGTATGGACTTAAACAATCTCAGGAGAGCTTGGTTTGGGAAGTTTAGCCAAGTTGTTCAAAATTTCGGGATGACAAGAAGTGAAGCAGATCACTACTATATTTTATTGTCATTCCTCTTTTTTGCTAAATGTGTGTATCTGGTTGTATATGTGGATGATATTGTCATAACAGGAAATGATGATATCAAAATTTCCCAGTTAAAAGCAAAGTACTTATTTAGCCACTTTCAGACCAAAGATCTTTGGCCATTGAAGTACTTTCTTGGCATAGAGGTCGCTCAATCCAAGGAAGACATTGTTATCTCTCAGAGAAAATATGCTCTTGATATCTTACAAGAGACTAGTATGAGTAATTGCAAGCCAAGTTGACAGTCCCATGGATCCAAATATGAAGCTAATGATAAAACAGGGGAACCTTATTCTGATCCAGAGAGGTATAGAAGACTAGTGGGTAAACTTATTTACCTCACTATCACTAGACCTGATATATCATTTGCAGTGGGAGTTGTAAAGTCGGTTTATGCAGGCACCTTGCGTTGATCATTGGACAGCAGTCCTCCGTATTCTTAAATATATCAAGAAGACACCTGGACAGAGTTTGCTATATGAAGATAAAGGAGACACCCATATATCATGTTATTGTGATGCTTGGATTGGGCAGGATCTCCCATTGATAGGCGATCTACTACAGGTTTTGCATATTTATTGGGGAAATATGGTCTCTTGGAAAAGTAAGAAGCAAAATATTGTTGCTCGTTCTAGTCTTTGAAGCAGAATATAGGGCTATGGCTTCAGCCACTTGTGAATTGATATGGGTAAAACAACTTATTCAAGAATTGAAATTTACTGATGTCCAACCAATGAAACTGTATTGTGATAATCAAGCGGCTCTTCACATTGCTTCTAATCTGTATTTCATGAGAGAACCAAACACATTGAGATTGATTTGTCACTTTATACGGGAGAAGTTCTTTGGCCAAAGAAATAAGTACAGAATTTGTCAACTCAAGTAATCAACTTGTTGACATTTTCACTAAGTCTTTAAGGGGACCACAGATACAAGTTATATGTTCCAAGCTTGGAGCATATAATCTATATGCTCGACTGAGGGGAGTGTTAAATATATTCTGATTTCTGTATCTTTTTCGATATGATTTTTATTTGGTTCATATTTTCTTGATATAGTTTCTTTATTTCCTCTTTTAGGCTTAGATATTTACCCTATAAAAGCGGATTACAAATTGTATTATTACAACAACTCAGTTCAATATATTTTGTCCATTTAACTGAAGTGATATGAGAATCATAGTTGATGTTGTATTAAGTCCCTCGAGGATGCTATTGACAAGTAAGCACATAAGTTACTAGGTTATCGTGATGAGAAAGACCTATAACCAATGTTGGAGTGGAGGAGTGAGGCATGATGAGCCTTGGCTATAGACGGATGAGCACATTCCAAAAGAGGTCTTGGTATTGCAAACATTAGATGGTATGCTACTATCCATATACCTCTATCTTGATAGACATATTATCTAATCTATAGAATCATACCCTTTTTTTCCAATACCGAGATGAGAGTATGATAAGGAAGTGACAAGGGTGACCGCTTGACCTATAAATCTCCATGGAGTAAGAGTGGTAATGTTGACATTATGTGTGTGTGTGAATGGTTGTGGAATATTATATTGATTGATGATTATGTTGTTAAAAGGTTGTGGTCCCTCTCTAATGATTATGATGATTATTATGTTATTGTATGTAAGTTTATTTCTATTGTAGCTTATCCTTACTTTGCATGTTGTATGCATATGACTGCGATGATTTGAACTACGTATTTGTGAGAATAGATGTTGCGACTTCTAAGAAGATGGTGTATGTGCATCCCACATGTAGTTCGAGTGCTCTTGGGACTTCCTCCTCTAGACTCTTGTCATCGTAGTTGTATATTCTGAATAGTTATTGGTATGACCAGCTTGGATGCACGAGTATTGTATCTTCGACCCTTTTGATGTATCTTTGGATAATCTTATGTAAGTGTTAGGTGACATAGGCGTTTTATAACCCACGTGTGTATTCGAACTTTGATTATGTATATTATTTATGTTTTTAGCATGTGCTCTATTTGGTTATGGATAAGAGTAGGTTGTGTATGATATTGTAAAAATTATCCTCTTTTAATAAGTAAATTAAATACAAAATTTTCATTAAAAATAACTTTCGCTTGTTACGGTGTTTAACCCTTATAGCGGCACTGTATCGTTACAACTTATGCTTTTATACCTAAAATGGCATTCACCCAACATGAAAGTCATTTATTTATTTATTTGTCAAACTTCTTAATTTTTTGTCTCAATTTATCAAAAGATTCTCAAAAACCTATAAGTTTTCACCAAATTAAATACCTTTCTTAACATGAGATTCAATTTAAAATTGTTTCATATGAACACACAAAAATCATGCATTCAAAAGCATATTTAGGAATACTAGTAGCACATTTTCTCACACATTTATTTGAACAAACCCTTCATTATTAGTAAAAATTTGTTTAAAACTTCAAAATTATGTGTGAGACTCATTAAAAAAAAGAAATAAGATCCCATAATTTTTGTGATTTCCAATAAAATTAAGAGATAGTAGAAAACGTGTTAAAAAAATTGAGAGAATGTGTTGTTATAATTTCTCGAACATATAATATATTAGTGGCGAAACAAAAATAGATCTTATTTATTAAATAGAAAATCCATTTAAAATATGAAATAGGCAACTTTCTCAATTGTGGTAATTAAGTTGGAAGCGTTTTTAGCTCATTAGTCAAAACGATATTAATTTTCAGGATAGAAATCCCTTAATTTATTCCAACTTGCCCCTCACAGTTAGTGCCTTAGGACCAAGGTCCAGGCTCTATATATAAGCTCGTATTTTCCAAGTTGAAAACTACATTGACAGTAACATAGGAACTGGATTCCTGTTTCATCGATTAGTACCAGTGATATATAATGGCTGATAGAGAAGGAATCAGTCGCTTGAATGATGACATGATTTACAACATTTTGGCCAGATTACCAGCCTTATCCTTTGCAACTGCAGCTTGTGTTAACAAAACTTGGTATCGTGTCTGCACTCAAATCCTCTTTCATCCTAAGTTCGTCTCTGCTTTCTCCCTCAATCCTTCTCTCATGGTAAGCACATTAACCTTTACCAATAAAGAGTTGGGTATATGGGTCATAATCTGCCAACAGTTTGTTTAGCCTGTGATTTGTACGAGTTGTGGGCCTTGTGAAGTGAGACCCATTTAAAATATGGATTTTTCTAGCTCGGTCTATGAAACTCGCAAACTTAGTAGGTTTGGTCTATAGGTTAACAAATTTTCTCACAGACCAGTATATTTTTTAAGAATTAATAAAAATTGATTTTAATATTTGATTTATTTTATTGAGACTCTTAATAATTGGTTGATGTGATAAAAATATTTGGAGATGTTAACTATTGGTGAATAGTAATATCATATTCCTCATCCTTTATTATTGTCTCATTTTAGTTATTTGTACTTTTTTTAATTAATTATTCAATTTGTGCTTTATTACTATATTTATCAATATTATTAAACTTAATCAATTATTAACAAATAGCAACTCACAAAAAGAAAAAACATCTTAGAAGTTTTCAAACTATTTTTTTATTTTATAGTTAATTTTACATTTTTGCTAGTGTTTTTTATTTTTTTTATTTGTGGTTCGTAGTTGTTTAATCACGGGTTGTGTGAGATAGAACAAGAAAATAAAATTAATTTATTATGCAAATGAAGCTGATCTAAATCAAAAAATGCATGCCAATGTGAATGGGCCTTAAACATACCAAACTAGGCTATTTATCATATTATAATCAATTAATTCATTTATTCCCTCATTTAAAATCAATCCTAATTAAAATTTCAAAACAAGAATCATAAAATTATACATAGATATTTATAACTAATGTTATATTCAAAGTTAGTTTTAACCATTTTATTTATAATTATATATATATATATAATATATATATATATAATTATACTCCTCGTTATTATAACTCCATGTCGAACTCCAAAAAATTTATTCTTCCTCTATCTTTTATTTCTTTTAATTTAACAGTTAAATTTAAATTATTTGTTAGAATCATTAAATAAAAAAATAAAAAGTTAAGAGGAAAAATAATTTTTTTAGAATTACTTTTAAATAAGTGAGTTTATATTTAAATAGTTTTGTTGTCTCAAAACTTACCCTAAGTTAGAGTTTCATTGGATTCTTTAATGTTTGTTGTTTATAGGGTGCTGTGGAGGAGGTTCTTGACAAGGTTCTGTGCAAGCCAATCCGTCCAGATTTTGCCATAGCTTGCATAAGTGATGATTGTGGCTTGAAATTGGCTCACCAACTTGTATATCTTTTATTATTGTTTAGTTACTACCTTGATAATTCTGTGGATATTAATGTTCTTTTCTTATCGCTATGGTTTAATTCGTTTGGATATTGATATAATGCAGCTTACTCGAAAACTTGGAGCTAGTACTCCTTTGGTTACTCATATTTCCAATGGGATGATGGGTATGGACGCTCTGACAGATGAACTGGAAGAAGTATGCTTTTTGTTTTCCATATCTTCCATCATTATTTGAATTTCTTTTTCTGGCACAAATGAAAATAAATATTAGCACTCACAACGCAGGTGCAGTGGGAGTATTTTGATTATAGCCATGGTCATCCTCGCGAGTATTACACATATGGTAATGCAAATCAAGGGATGATGTTGGTGGTTGGATATTTACCAGGACTAAAAGTTGAAGCTATTCCATTATTTCATCCAAAAAAGGTAAGCATTAATTTTCTTTATTAATCTGAAGGATATATAAGGTAGCTAGCCTTTGGAGGAATATACCCTCTTAGTTTAAAATTTTACTATTATTTAATTGTTCAAATCAGGATCATGAAATTACCACGGTTGACTATGCCCAATTTATTACTGAAATCAAGGCTTACACTGCTGCAGTTTCTGGGGATGAATTCCCCGCTGCCATTATGATTTTTGGAGTAAGTTATTCGCAAATTGACGTTGTTATTTACTCGTAGAAATAGTCCCCACATGCCTTTTTTTATACTATAACATGAATTAATTGCTGATGGTTGTTGCTTATATAGGATTTAAATAGTGACGTGAATTCCCTTCTTGCAAACATGGGTGAGTCATCCTTCTAGGAGGGTTAATGAATTAATGAATATCATAATTGCCTATGTTTAAATTAAAGATATGATTACAAGGAGTGCTATGGTACATATATATGATGCAGATCATGCTATGCCGAAGGAAACGGCTATTGTTGGCGACGGGGGCGGTTGTTTTGTGTTCAATAGTTTGAACTATACAATAACCACTCCATGTGTACTTGATGCGGTCGCTTTGGTATTTGCCAAGGATCAAAACAAGTTTCCTGGTACTTGTTTATATACTCTGTGAAACATTGTTTTGTTCATTGCAACTTGTAATTTGGCATGTAAGATTATAAATTTTGGCTTACTCATCAGATGTAGGGGAAACTCTGTTCCATGTGGTAATGGCTGGGGAGTTAGCACAATTCGAACCCCAATTTGAGGTGATTGATGTAGAAATTAAATCAGAAGGGAAATCTTCTTGGCTCTCTGCTAAAAGTAAAATTGATGGGAATATGCTTTTGCTGATTGAGGATATCTTGGAGATTATTAACGAAGGGGTTAGTGTTTTTAGTTGTTCATAAAATATGTTCTAAACTCTTTTACCTCGTTACGCAATTATCTTAAAAAAGGTTTCACATGCAGTTTGGAGGCCAAGCTATTAATTTGTACATTGCCGTTCAGCAACCAAGAAGATACAACTCTGAAGAACGTTCGAATTTGGCCTTTTATCAAGTCACAGGGTAAGATGCCGAATCTCATGTGTGTTCATATATGTAACTTTCACATATTAAAGCAAGCGTGAAAAGAAAATATGTGTATAATTGAAATAGATTATCAACACTAGGCCTCTCTATTTTTTTTTTTTATAAAATAAAAGAGGAAGAAAGAATAAGTGTTAAATAGAAAATGCGAAAAGTGTAAGAAAATTGTAGATAATTTTGATAATAGATTATCAACACTTGCACTAGACATGTCATTTGATAAACAAAGAAAGTTTTTAAGGTGTTTTGTTATTTTGTTGGTTACAAACAGGGGTGAAGGTTCCTTCTTCCACATTGATGGCATTGGAATCAGGCCTGGTGATTCATTTGAGTTCTACCATGGAGATTTGGAAATTGCAAAAGCCCTGAGTGTCATTGCCTGCAATAATCTAGAGATATTGAAAGACAGTACACGTGGCAATAGTGATGTTTTTGGTGGTTTAATATTCTCTTGCCACTCTCGTGGTGAATCATATTTTGGACAAGCCAATTTTGATACCACCCCATTCACTCTGAATTTTCCTGGGGTCCCAGTTGCTGGAATGTTCTGCAAAGGGGAAATTGGTCGCGGCTCTTCACATTTAATCAAAGAAGAAGAACATCAGAAGCAATGTCCTATTCATTATTGTCGTCATGCTTGTAGTGCGGTTTATTTGGTCATGTCTTATCATCCTCCTCCATCTCTGCAAAACACTAAATCCTTTCAAATAGGTCCAACGTAGCAAACCCAAGATTGTGCTCTCGGGTTCACTTGTAACAACGGTTTTTACCTGTTAATTTGGTCCTATGCACCGTATCACTTGGGGTATAACAAATTGTAATTTTGTTTAGAAAATAATATAATAAAATTATTATTTTCAGAAATATCTTTCATATTTATTTTACACAACTTTCATTCATATGATTTGCACAAATTGGATTTTTACTCAACTTCTCCTTGAATGGAGAAGAAAAGTTAGACCAAACATACCCAAGTATGAATTTTTTTTTCTCTTCTTTAATTCTTTTTTTTTTAATGGAAGGAAGATTTCATTTTAGATTATCATATAAGGGGAGGCGTTTGCTGGGGAATTTTTAAATTTTTAAAAATATAAAATTGAGAAGGTTAGTTATTATGTTTGGTATGTAACTTAAAACTATATTATACAGAATTGAAAATAATATTCAATTTTCTATTTTTATTAAAAAATTATTAAATAATATAATATTAATGAAATGGTAAAAATGAGAAAAAATAGATGAAATTGTAAGTTTATATTTATTTTATGAAAAACTAAAGTAAATAATAAATTATATAATTTTTAATTATTTTTTATATAATTATTTTATTTATTATTTAATTTAAATATATTTTTAATACTTATAAAATGGATAAATTTTAATTTCATCTTGTAAAAAAATTTTATTTTTCATCCCTATAAAATTTAAAATCATTATTTTTTTATCCTTATTATTATATAACATTGGTTAACTACTTATATATTTTACCTATAGTATTATATCAACACATAATATTTTTAAATTTTTTTTATATTCTTAAAATAAATATTATTTATATAATTTAAAATAAATTAAAAAATATATAATTATTTTAGATTTTAAAATAATGAAAATATTTTTTTATAAAAATTATAACTAAAATTTATTATTTTATAAAGATAAAAAAAATAATAATTTCACAATAATTTTTTTTTCGAGATTAAAATCAAATCTCATATTTAAACTATATTTAATATTAAATAAGTATTTTAAAATAAAATACAATTAACTGATAGTATTAATTATAACCTGAACAAGTCAAATCACTTCAACATTTTAAGCGGTGAAAGAAGCGAAAGAAAAAGGGAGGGTTGTGTATTGATAAATTTCAATTTTAATACCACCACGTCGATCATACGAAATTCAATCAGCAAAATCCTTCAACATATAACCGAAAAGCAACATAGGTATCCAATATGATGTAAAAATATTTAAAATTTAAACCATATATATATATATACATATATAATGAATTTTAAGAACATCATAAATTTAAACTGTTAATTAATTATTAAATTTATTCATTTAATAATATACTAGTATTTAAACATGTACATCCTATAAAATAAATATTTATTTTATATAATTAAAATTTATAATAAATAATATATATTTAACATATTTATTATTTGATATTTGATTGAATGCATAAATGAAAAAATTAATTATTTTAAATTTTAGAAAATAAAAATAAATACAAAAGTTTCACATAAACTAAAATTAAAAGTTGATAATTTTAACATGTACAATAAATGTTTATTAAATTTATGATTTTTAGATGATTTTATATATATTAAATGTATATAATAAATATAGTATTTAATACATTGAAAAGTCCATTTTACCAATGGTATTAATTATAATATTCAATAAATATAATATATAATTATCTCAAATAATATTATTAAATATAATATATTTATTAAATTTAATAAATATGTTCATTAAATGTATGCTTTTTAAAATGCAAGCATATCTATAACAAATATTACTTTCTATGATTTCGTATATAAAAAATTGAATTTAGGTTAAATAAAAAAATCGTTTGAGTATTATCTAATTATAAAAATCTAACATTCATTTATATACGAGATAAAAGATTATCTATATATAATAAATATAGTATTTAATACTGTTGAAAAGTTCATTTTACTATACATAATAAATGAAGTATTTAATACTGTTAAAAAGTCCATTTTACTTATAGTATTAATTATGGCATTCATTAAATATAATATATAATTATCATAAATAATGTTATTAAATATAGCTATTAAATGTATATATTTATTAAATGCACTCTCTCTCATCAATAAATAAATAAATATATATATATATATATATTAATATTAATTAAGTGCATGCTTATTAAATGCAAGCTTAAATATAATAAATGTAGTATTTTATAGTATGTAATATTGCTGAAAAGTTCATTTTACTTATACTATATCTAGTCTTAAAAAAAATATTATAGATGTTAAATATAAGTAAATTTTAATTAATTTTTACTTTATTTAATATTAAAATTATTTTAAAATATTTTTTATTAGAGGCTCTGTTCCAATAATATTTTTTATACTTAATATCAAATTTTAATGAAAGAAAGTTTAAGAAAAAAAATTAATATGAAATAAGATTGATATAGTTAAATCATACTTAACTAATTTTCTTAATTAACATAAATTAATTGTTTTCTTATATACAAGACTAAATAAAATATTAAATATGCTATTTAATGTTATTAAATATGACTATTAAATGTAATATATTTAATAAATTTAATATATATAAATATATATATATAAATAATATGTTTATTAAATATATGTCTTTTAAATAATTTTATATATGTTAAATGCATGTTTTTAATATATATAATATATATCAATATGTTATTGTTCAAAGTAAAAGTAAGTTTAAATTTTTTAAATAAGTTGTTGAGTTTGAATATTGTAAATAAAAAAATATTATTAAAAGAAGATTCTCTAATAAAAGTAATCAAGTTTGACATAAATTAATTATAAGTATGGTTAGTAAATACTTTTACTATAATAATTATTACAATATTTTTTTATTTTGTTACTAATTTTAGCTACCAATCCTAGTTAATTAAATATTAATTAATTAAAATATTATTTTTTCTAGATAAATTTAAGTTATATTCATTTATACTTTTTACTACTACAAATTAACTAAAAAATAACTACAAATTTTAAAAATTTACTACAAATTAATTAAGATTATTTTCTTAGCTAATTTGCTACTTATTTCATGCTACTATTAATATTATAGTAATTTTGTAATTAATTATTTTTATTACAAATTAGTTACAAAATAACTATTGATTTTAAAATTAGTTATAAAATTATTTTGTAACAAATTTTAAATTTTTTAATAATGAACCTAAAAAGATACTAAATATAATATATGATTATTAAATGTATATGTTTTTAAAACACCTGATATGCTAAGAAACTTAATAAACAACCATAGAGTTTATGATATTCCGAATTTTTACTTCAAAGGGGTAATTTTTTTTCAAATTACCAAAATGAATAGACTTTGAAAAATTACTATGGCGATAAGTCTTTATTCAAAAATACGATCTTAAGATGGAAGTGGTATTCACTTATACGACTTTACACATTTTATTTTATTTTATTTCTATTGTTCAGTAAAAATTGAAAACAAAATCGTTACAGGATATATGAATTTCCTTGATTTTAATTTTACGGCTTAAATTTTCGAAATTTTTTTTTTATAAAAGTGGTGAGATAAAACACGATTTTGGTTTAATTTTTAATTTATTTTATTAAGTGCAGTCGTAACAGTAATCACAAACTTTCACTTTTTTAACTTTATTTTTTAAGTGGTTTCCTATTTGTCTTCATTTTTAATTTTTTTTTCAAATATTATATTTGAAAATATTATTTTATAATTTTATTTATAATTTATTTTAAAAATTGTTGAATTTTATATTTCTATCATTACGGATTTAATATTATTTTTCATTTTGTTTCAGAATTGGTGATGTAAAATACTTAAAATTTACTATAAAATTGTAATTACAATAAATATAAAATATCTCAATGTTTGACGTGAGAAATTTATAACATAAATAAAAGAATTAGTTGTGGGATGATGTCCCACAATGTGTAGAATTTTAGGTACTACTACTTCTTTATACTGGTATAATTGCATCATTTGATCGTTATAATTTAAATTGCAATGTATTTGTTTACCATGCATATATACAAGTTGGAAAACATATACAAGGCTTACGAGCATGAATACCATCTTCTCGGAAAAGAAAATTGATCTCCTTATTTAGGTACAAATTTTATGCTTCTACATGACGAAACACATTAGAAATGTAAAACACTAATCAAAAACTTAATAAGATGAATAAACTAATTCAAAATAAGTGTAAAAATATACACTATATTTAACCGGAGGACGTAATTATAATAATTATCTATTAAACAAGTTAATATATAAGATTATGTATATTTTTTTATTTTTTGTTAATTTGTGTTGTTTATATTATGTAAAATTCCTTTCGTATTGTTTTATTATAAATATATTATGTTGTCTACGTTTTATCAATTAATATTATTTAATAAATACTTTTTTGTCCTTCAAATTAAATTAATTAATTTAATAATTATTCAACCATTTAAATTCATTTTACATAAATAAATTAATCCTCGATTTTTTTAAAAATGATTAAAAAATCTGTAAACTATACTAAATATAACCTGTTAAAAACAAAACAATCTAAATACTACTTATACTAAACAAAAACTAAAAACCATTATAAAGGCAAAGTCGTGAATGCTGTTACCACTTTACTAAAATAAATAAATAAATAAATCCAAAGTCGTGATTCATTGCATGACTTCAACAATAATTTGTCTTTTAAGACCAAGTAAATTTAAATTTCAAAAGTAAAAACTAAGTATATAGTCATAGGTCCTGTTAGGATTTTGTAAGTTTAAGACTCCTACGACTTTTATTTTAAAAGTCATATTTATTAATGACTTTTTCTATTTTCGGTCATTTTTAAAAATATATTCATTTTAGCATTTTTTGCTAGAGTAAAAACAAAAGGTTTATGATTTCTACTAAAAACAAAATTAAAATGTCTAAAATCGTATAAGTGGATGCGACTTCTCTCTTAACAGTCATAACACGACTTATTTCATTTTAAGTTTTTTAAAATCTACTCATTTTAATAATTTTAAAAAAATTATTCCCTCGGAATAAAAAACAAAAACCCTAATATTCCTCGTGTATTTCTATTTCACTCCTTACTAATACTAGCCAACCTATTCGGTGTGCAGTGAATTTTGATTATTTTTTCTTTGGGTGCTTAGTCCCTCAATACATAGAAAATTGTATATTAAAATTTTATTTTGAATAAAAGTTATTTATTAAAAGATTTAATATATATATATATATATATTAAAAATAATTAAGTTATAAAACGTATTTTAAAATAGGAAGTTCACATTCATACTAATATAATATAAATAAATATATAAATATATACAATTCTTTATATCTTAATTTATATCTTTAATTATTATTTTAAAATTTATTACGAATTATTTAAATTTAATTATATATTTAAAATTTTATTTTTAATTATTATTTATAAAACATATTTTAAAGTAACCAAAATAAAATGCATATTAATATCATTTTTCAATTACTTAAAATTTTGTTTTATTTTAACAATTAATTTAATTTAATCATTGTTTACTCATTGTATTTTTATTTTACGTATATAATTTAGTAACTTGGATTTTATTTATAACAATTAACTCAAGAATAATTAGAATCATGAATGTTATGTAATTTTTAGAATATTTTATATGTTAGATTAATATAGTCACCTTGCTTTGTTTTAAATAATAAAATAATGAGATTAAAAGTTTTAATTTATATATCTTCCATGTATTAAGGATAAATATAATAAATACATAATTTCAATGTAATATTATTAAATTTTAATTTCCATTTGAGAGAAAAAAATATTAAGTTAAATTTAAAAATTAATTTGGTGGCCTTTTTTGTTCTTTAATAAAAATAGTGTGTGTTTACTTCATGCTTATTATCTCTAAATTATTTTTTCATAAAACTATATGTATTTAGCTATTGTAATATCTCCTAAATTGACAAGTTAATTATTGCTTGTTTTCTAATTTCATAATTTACATATTTGAGTATTCGGTAATGATCATATGTGATTTATATGATTTTTTTCGTACATTCCTAAATTATGATGTTAGTGTAATTGTGATATATACTATGTCAGTGCCGAGTATAGAGTTAAAAAAAGCCCTATATTAATTGGTTGTAAAAGGGTAGTGTGATATTCTCTCACACTAAATAATCCCCCCGAAAACTCGACAAAATAAACACTCACCCCTACACACTAAAGATTTTCTTGTCCTAAGTAATAATCGTAGCACTCGATGAAAACTCACAGAATCCATTGCTTAGGGCCTCAAGGAAATTGAAGCACATATAATGGGTTAGAAATTTAGCATGTAGACAATCAAAATTCAATTTTTTAGCAATAAGTTTCCCATCACGATTTTGGTCTTTGGTATATTTTGGCTAAGCATCCAGAATCAATGCTCACAATGATAAGATCACTTCTCTTTCTTTGGTCAAAGTGTTTAAGGACAAGATAATCACACTCAATTTCCTCAATTAATCATAAACTTGATGAGTATGAATGATAAAGTCTCACTGGGGTAATACAATATTTGTCCCATATGGACACTTTAAAAAAATTATTATAATTAGACTTGTCTTTGTGTTTTTTTTTTTATTAGATATCTAAATGTCCATACATGTTTTTAGGAATATAAGTGGTTTGAGTTTGGTTGGGTTTGGTTCAATTTATGACCCAACCCAATAAAGTATAATTGAGTTTGATTGAATTTATTGTTTTTTTATTAAAAAATCCAACCCAACCCAACCTTAATCGAGTTAGGTTAGGTAGTCGAGTTATATAAAGCAAATAATAATATATTTAGAAATTAAAAAAATTATAAAAAATAAAGTACCTAATTAATACATGTCATTCAAAATCAAGACATTCAAATATGTAAAAACACAACTAACAATAATCATGTATAATTATATTATAATTAAATGATCGTGTATACTATGTAAAAAATCTAAAATGACTCACAAATATACCATTTCAACTCAAGCACAATAAAAAATTAGAAATATTATTAAAGATTCCAATACATGTCTAAATTAAAATACAAGTCAAACTATCCAAATTCAACATTATTAATAAATAATTATAATTTTATTAGTAATATTATAAGATGATTGGGTTGGGTTGATCGGGTTAAGAACTCACTAACCCAACACCCAACCCAAGTATAATTGGATCAGTCAAAGTGAATAAAACTAATCCAATGACTCAACTCAACTCATTAAAATGTTATTAAGTTGGATTGGGTTAATCGAGACTGCTTACTCCCGTATTTGTTCTTGTTACCCATACTTTAATTAACTATGAAAAATTATAAATAAAAATATTGATTAAAAATATGATAGTAATTAAATTAAAATATTATTCAAAGATCTTGTACAAGACATAATTGTAAAACATTACAAAAATTAAAATCTTATTCAAAGATATTTTACAAAACATAACAATCATAAGTCATAAAACATCACAAATGTTATGACAAATTCATATAATTTTGTATTATTAAATTCGTATAATTATTTTTAATTAATCTAATATTAATTTTATTTTTGTATGAAATAAATAAATAAAATATGTAAAATGGTTATAATTTTAAATCGAATTGAGTTAACAAGCTAAATCAAGTCTTTCACAAACTTGAATTGAATAGAGTTCAAATATAAGTAAAAGGTTAATATCAAATTCGAGTAAAGATACGAGTCAAATTAATTCTTATTGAGTCAAGTTTAGCTTGGTTCAGCTCGACTTATTTCTAGCTCTAGTTTCAATAGAAATCAAAGGAACAACACTCTTTGTGACTAGGCTCATTGAAGGAATTAACCACTCACTAAGCACCTCAGTAGGAACTAGGAAGTTAAACTTCCCTTTGGCCTAGCTCGCTTAGCAAACAAATACTTTGTTAAGTAGCCTGATTTGAAATTGTGAACACTACCTCTCTATGAGTAGGTTTGCTGAGTGAGGAAGTTCCCTTGCTGAGTGATGCTAGGAATGCTAGTAAGATTAATCACGAATAGCTCGTTAAGTGCCTTCATGACACATTGAGTGAGAGTGAGAACAAAAAACTTGAGAATTAGAATATTGAGCAAAAATAAATTTTAACCTATAAAATATAATTCAAATCGTAAATGATCATTTTCCTTAAAATTTCTTTAAATAATGTATACATTAATAAGGAAAGAAAAATATAAAAGTACTTTAGTGGAATCCTAATGACCTATCTTACATAAGATTTAAAGATGTTTATTATTTATTTTGGTAATAGATAATGTATAGAGATATGATCCATAACACTACTTAGCATAAATGGCATGGTCCATTTCTCTTCACATGTTATTGTTGATATTGGTGTGGCATACATGAGTTATACAAGTTGGTAGTTATAAATTGTGTGGCAAGTAACACTCAAGTTATAATGGTTGACTGGAGTTAATACTTAGATAGGACATTCAACCTAGTATTGGATAAGAAGTGGGGTAAGGAGACCTAAGGGATAAGAAGATAGGCAATTTCACAAGAGTCTAAGGTCATTGAAAACCTTGAGTCGTGGTGAGCCATTATCCACTTGCATATGCCATGTTGTTATGACTTGGTAATCATGTTATACTATGGTAAGGAAAAGTGTCCATGTTGAGCACTTGAATTGTTAAAAGTCTCCATATAGTAGAACTTATTTGGTCTCCATATATGAAAGTCTTGTGAACGATTATGATTGGCTAGTATTGTGAATATTTCTTAATTGATTGTTTATTTCATAAAAATGTTTTATTATGCCTTTATTTTAGAAAATATATGTAAACTTCTTGTATCTTACCATTGTGCCCTTTTCACATGTTGATGTGATTTTGATGATCTTGATTGTCTTCTTCATGGGAGTAGATGATCACATACCACCCTTCACATGCCCGGAGGACGATTGTATGCGAGACTCATTTGCATCGACTTCAAGGAGACTATTGCAGGTAATGACAGGCATGGGAGATCAATCAAGACCTCTAACATGTATAGTTTAGGGGAGAGCTTATGTTTTCTTATGCACAAACCAAGATAGTTGTCTTCTTTATAGCTATATACACCTTTGACTAGACATAGTTGTCTATTCAAGAAATTTTAGAGAGAACCTGATTGTGCTACCAAAGCTCATATCGTTATTTAGTATTTAATTGTGTTCTTACATTACTAGTTTGATGCTTTCTCGACTATAGAACGCAAAAATTTATATGCATTCTCATAAGTAAGTTAATATAAGAGTTTTCTAAAAAAAAACTAACTTTTTCACTTTGCATTTTATTTGTATTTTACATTGTAACATATGTTCCCTTTCAAGACATGAACATGTAACTAATTAAATTGATTTGTACTTTTATGGTAGTTATGTTTGGATAAACTTATTATGATTTTCATTAATTCATTTGATCATCGAAAGACTAAACATACTTTCATGATTTAAACCTAGGTTCTTTTTTTATGAGTCCAACATTTAGTTCCACCTTTCAGTTCTTTTTCTAAAATGTCGAAGGTTATGCAAAGACGTGATCAAGTAATTCACATAATGAAAAAACTCAATAAGAAAAGAATAAAAATAGGGAATCAAACTTTGCATATAAAAATAAAGATTGCAAATCTATTAAAAACATCAAAGGTCTACACCCTATCCTAGAAATAAAGAAACTACTTAATCATGGTCATGGAGAAAACAAAATAAAGAAGAAGAAACATCTAAATTCGAGTAGAAGAAAAAGAAGAGAAGAGGAAGAATTGCCTCCATACCAAAGTATGTACATGAAGTGCCTAAGGTGTATGATGTTAAGGTAGTGTACAGGGTAACCTGCATATGAAAGGCTCAAGGTATAAGATTTTGGAACCAAAGATGTATGAAGAGTGTAACCTTTAAAAATGTTTGATGATAACAAAGGCTATTAAAGTTTTTGCTCACTAATAGTGCTATTGAAGTTTTTGTTCACTAATAGTGTATTACATGTGCATCACTTATTACTACATAAGAGCATAAGATATTTATTTTCATATATTACTTTTGAAAAAAGACTAAAATCTCTTTAAGTTATCAAAAAGATCCATCTTATACTCTTATTTCAAAAGAACAAATACATTTTATTAAGAAGCATCCAAGATATGTTTTATAAGGAAGCGTCCAAAATCCTCTTTGGACGTCTTGAGTCTATGATCTTGCTATCTAAACTACATATTTGATAAATTTATCTAAAGTGAAAAGATATATACAATATTGTCTTCAAACAAACACTAGCTCAACGCGACCAAACATTCATAAAATACCTAGTCTTTTTTTTTAAAAAAGAAAAGAATACTTTCACTAAATAAAAAGGAATATAGCTCTGAACTTAGTACTCTTGAGCAATGGAAGCATGTCAATGTACTAGTGTTAGTCTTCATGTTGCATGGTAAAAAGGAAAAAACAAAAGAGAACTTTTACTTCCTTTGAAAAGCGTAGTACACCTTTTAGGTAAACTACTACTACCCTTTCTACCACCTTTCCCTCTCTCCTTTAGAAAATGACAAAGCATGTATGAAGAAACATGAAGGATATCTTCATGCATTTAATGCAAGAGCAAAACATGAAGAAAATCTCTCTCAATGGATACTTTCTTTGAGGCTATAAAAAGAAAGACTTATTCAACAAAAGAAAATACAAAGTTACAAGTATGTATATATATATATATATATAAGCAACTCCTATGGAACATTTGGTTATATATATATATATATATATAATGTTAATCATTCATATATGATCTAATGGTTTATATTTATAGTTCCCATCTTTCGCATTAATCAAGTGTTTTCACATGAGTTTTTTTCCCTATTTGCGTGTAATGATTATGTATATGTTGATTTGTTTCTCATAACTTAATTTAGTTTGAGTTTCATTGGATTCTTCAATATTTACTCTTTATAGGATCTCATGGCTAAGGATGTTATGGTTTAGGATCTTGACAAGGCTCTATGTAAACTAATTTGTCTAGATTTTTCCATAGCTTATGTCAATGATGATTTAGTTTGAATGGTTCAATATTATAGAAATGTCATTGTTTTATATATTATATCGGTTTTTAAAGAACCAATGAGAGTTTATAATGTTAAAATTGTTTTATGTATAAGTATAATAATCATAGTATTAGTAATTGTCTTGAAATCTCTCATGTCTCACAAAAATCTTGTAAGAGATATTACAATCATTATAATAATTGTAGCAACAACAATAGTCTCTCCATTGCAACCTCATCGTGACCATGATTATGATTGCTTTAATGAGAATTATGATTAAGACCTAGAGTTTTATTTTGTTGTTGATGTTATTATTGTTATTGTTATTTTGTTATTGTTATTATTATTATTATTATTGTTATTATTATTATTGTTGTTATTATTATTGTTGTTATTATTATTGTTGTTATTTCTTAATACAATAATAATGATTATTTTGTACATTTATTATGATTTCTTATCTTTAATGTTATTTATAATTTTTATTTATTCAAATTAATGTGTTTAATTTATTTTAATAAAATATAATATAATTTAAATTGACCATTATGTAAAAATTGATAAAAAAAAATTACCAACAACTATAAAAAATAATCCACAATTATCATCGATAAATGCCATTGAAAATTTCTACGCATTTGTTAATGATTAAGCTATTAGTAAAAATGTCAAGACTTGATTGTTTGGTGTAGGCCAACTTACTAATAACACAAAGGTTGATATTAGCAAGTGTTTTATTTTGACTATAAAAAAATTTGTTGATATATATTTTTTTTTTTATGGAAATTTGATGGTCAATAAATCATAAAAAATTTATTGATACTAATGGGTTTTATGTTGGAGATTTCACATTGTCTACTAAGATGACCTATAAAGAGTGTGTAAGTGGAGACAATCCTCACTTTACAAGTTAGTTTTATAGGGTTGAGTTAAACTTAAAACTCATAATTCTAAGATGGTAAGTTTATGTTCGTGGTGGTTAAGTTTTATTTAAAACTTTTGTTATAGATGGTTAAGCATTGAGATGTTATTCTAAGAACCATTATTGATGACTAAAAATTATTAATGATTATGAAGCTTCTTGTAAAATTAAAAAAAAATTAATTTTATAAAATCTATGTGTTTTTAGTCCTTATTAAACAACCAAAACTATTTGATTTTCATTAAATGTGAGGGATTAAAATGAATAATTTTGATAAGACTAAAAATAATGGATGTAATTTACTTAAGTTTGTTCTCTCAAATCAATGAAATAATGATAGGTTGAATTAGGTCAAATTTAAGTAAGAAATTTGAAGTAAACCAATTCACCTTAATTAGGTTAGTTAGATCAGATAATCAAGTTGACTATTTAAAATATTATTATATTCTAAAAGTTCAAAGAAAAAAATCATTCAAATAAATATAATATAAAATATAAAATAAAAGGTGACATTTCACAGCTAAAACTAAAAAGAGCATGAGAATTCCACTTGTTAAAAATATTAAAATGTTAAAGGGAAATAAAATAAATATTATAGTGAAGAGTCTAGAATCATTTTGAATTCCACCGAAAAACTTATTTGTAATATAAGTTTTCAAGTATTTTTAGATTTGATGATCTACAAAATTAATACAAAGAAAAAAATATTATACTCATTAAATAAAAAGTTAAGACCTATCATTTTTATGATTTTCAACAAATTACGGTCAATAGTAGAAAGTACATTGAAAAGAATGTATTAAATAATGTATTGCTATCATTTCTCAACCATATAATATATTAGCAACAAAAAGAAAAAAAAAACATCATATTTATTAAATAGAAATTTTATTTGAAATATACAATAGGAAACTTTCTCAATTATGGTAATTAAGCCTTTCTAGCTCGTTACTCAACACAGTATCAATTTTCAGGACAGAAAGTCCTCATTTTGTTCCAACTTGCCTTTCACGGTTACGACGTGGAGACCAAGGCTCATGTTCTATATATAAACTTATGATTTTTCAAGTTAAAAACTATAGAGTGTAACATATAGGAACTGAATTCCTGCGTCATCCACTAAAAGCAGGGATATATAATGGTCGATAGAGAAGGAATCAATCTCTTGAATGATGACATGATTCACAACATTATAGATTACCAATCTTACGTACACATATTTAATACTATTAAATAAAATAAAAAAAATCATACACACATCATATTTAAAATTGAACATATATTTAATACCACTAAATAAATAAAAAACTACACACATCCTACTTAAAATTAAACATATATTTAATATTACTAAATAAAAAAATCTATATATAACATTAATATTAATTATCAAGTTTAATGGTTACACTGATAGTTTATAATGGTTTTTACATTATTATCAATCACAAATAATTGATTACATAATTTTAAATATAATTATTATAAAAAATAATAAATTTATCACACGTTATATTTGTAACTAAAGAACTATGTAAATTTTTAAACCTATTTTATATGGTTAGTATACAGTTTATTTTCTCTTAATAATATTATATTGATAAATTAATACTAATAGAAAAATGGTAGAATTTGTCTCATACGAAACTCTATATAAGTAACTTCTTCCTTTTTTATCGAACTTGTCAATGATCTTTATAGAACTTCTTGCTCTTTTTTTCTAATTTAATATTTATCTAATAATATATTAACACGTGGATTTTGGTTATCTTAAGGAGAAGAGAGGGTTATGGGCTTTAAAGTTACAAAAATATACACAATAGAAGGACAAGTAAGGCAAATTTAGTATTTGGTAAAATCAATAAACTTGGCCTCCATGTTTTATAGAAAAAGAAATGGCTTCCCCTCCGAGCCTCAGGGATGGCCAACCTGGGTCACAAAACATTGTGCCAAATGGTTTCATGGTATACTTAGAGTAGAATGCGTAAGAAATATAATCTTGCTTAATGTAACTAGAATGTACAATTTAGTTAGGGACTTAGTTAGCTTTCAACCAGGAAATTCAATACGTTTTTTCCTTGTTTGTGGAAGGGCTTGGGCACGTAATCTATAAGTATTAGTAAGGAGAAGTTAAATTAAATTTAGGTGTTAAATTTTTAGCATTTTAAACAAAATAACTAAGTATTGTTATCTAAACATCTTTCTTTCCAATGTCACAAGTATATCCATGCAAGACAGAAATATATGAATACACATGAATTCATTTGTACATTTTACTTTCAAATTTAAGAAAACTAATCACGGATCATAAATGATTAAGTGAATAGTAGTCCGTGCAAGAATAATAAGAAAATTATCTTACATCATATCTCTTTGTATAAGTAATATCATAGTTTGCAATTAATATGATAATATGTGATTTTGACTCATTTACTCCTAATTTCATGGACAACATTGACAATTGGTTGTAATTTACTTTAAATAGAATGTTCTCACATTGTTTTGATCCTTTTGACATCAATTAATAAAGGATTTGAAGAAATTGAAAAATAGACAAATGTTTATTTATAAAACTTTTACTTTATTAAATGTATTTTTTTTGACATAATTTTTATATACATGTTTTATCATATAAATTTATGAATAAATATCAAGTAATGGTTACATGAAAGAACTCAAAAAAAAGTGAAGAAAACCACATTAATGTTATCACATATTGTTTTTTTTTTGTTTTTTTTTTACTAATTTAATTAATTTTGTGTTTATTTACTATATCGTAAACAAAGAAGCAACAATGGATGTTATTATTTAGTCATGACCAAAATATAATAAAGTATACATAATTGATTTTGAGACAAATTTTTTTCATAATTTTGTTTAATACTTTAAAATGTGCTGTAATTTTTTAATTAATAGTTTTGAAATTATAAAAAAAATGACAATTTTGATGTTTTTTCTAAAATAAAAATAATGATGTCGGTGAATAAATATTTAACATGTTATTTTATTCATAATCATTATCACGGACCTTAATAAAAATATATCATATATTTAATTTGATTGTTTTGTAAAAGTAAATCAATCCGATAACAAGAGTATATAAATAATTAAATTTGAACTATACAATCATTATATGTATAAGATTTAATATATTAAATTATATAAAAAACTTAAAAATTACATATGACATTTTAAATAATTATATGATATTAAATTTTGATTATTTTTTCATAAGAATGAAATGATTAAATTTGAATCATTCGACCATCTATATATAATATTTAATATATTAAGTCATGTGAAAAATTTAAAAACCACATGACATTTTAAATTTGATAGATTCAATCAAAATTTAACCTATATAATAAAATTATTAATTTTTATAATAATTATTTTAAAATTTTATTTATTTTTATCTAGTGTAATTTTTTTTCTCAATGCATAAAAATTAAATTATAAAAATAATATATTATTTCTGATGGGCCAGGTAGCCCACGTAAAAAATGTTAAGGCTTTCCTTTCCTAATGCGTTTTATAACGGAGTGATGTTAGCGTAAGTGGTATTGAACAGCAATGGAGATGACAGCGTTGAAGGTAACAGATTCAAGCGATGCGAACACTAGCACGAGCATGAGTACACTGCAAGAAGACCTTCTTCAGAACATTCTAGCAAGGCTTCCTGCCCTACCCTTCGCTTTTGCAGCATGCGTCAGCAAATCCTGGAATTCTCTCTGCTATCGCATCCTCTCTTGTTCCAAAATCTCTTCCGCGGTTTCTTTAAAGCCTTCGCTCCACGTATGGCTCTTTCTATCTCACCTTTCACTCTATTATTTAGGGTTTGGTAATAAAAGCAGGGAATGGAGTCGGTTAACGTTGTGCACTCGAACAGGATGCTATGGAGGAGGTTGTTTGCAAGCTTATGTCGAAGCCGATTCGACCCCATTTTGCTATTGTCAATGTTGGAATTAGATTCAGCCCAGGCATAATTATGCAGCTTGTAAGGAATTAACACATAACACCTTGCTTTATTGTATGTATTATGCAATTGATTTAATTTTTGTGTTACAGATTAGACAGTCGTTCGGACCCAAAATTCCAGTTATTGTTGTTGTGGGAAGTGGTATTATGGGAAAGGATGCTATTCCTGATGAGTTTAAAGAGGTTGAGTTTTTATATTTGTTTTCTTCTGTGCTAGAGATTTGGTGAACTTTATTAAACACTGGATGATTTATGTAGGTCAAATGGGATGCTCTTTTTAGTAGCTTTGGTGAGGAAGAACGTAACGGACTTACAAATGAAGGCATAGTTTTGACTGTTGTTACTTGCCTGGGTTGAAAGTTGAAGCTTTGCTATTGCGACGACCGCCAAAGGTAGTAAAATCCCTCTTAGAATTTGGACTTTTGCATTTTCAGGAAATGAATATGTAATATGACATAGTGTGGCGTTTTCAAAATGAATACCTAATGCAAGGTTGTCTAACACAACAGGGGTTAAAGAATTTAACAGTAAAATATTTGGCTTATTGCATTGATTTTTTGTATTATTAACTACACAATTTACAAAATAGAGGAGTTCCACAGGCTAACATTATGACTCTTTGATCCCCTTTTAGCATCACTATTAGCATCTTAGATGGCTAAGTATTTTGGGTTTTTGGTATATATAAATAGGATGCTATAGTCGAGTTTTGCCTCATCTTAGCTCCTTAGTTGTACCCATTTGTACTATTGATACAATCTATATTGAATAGTTAAATTAAAATAAGGCTTTGCTTTATGCTTTTACTTATTTTTTACACCAGACATCTTAAGCACCATAGGTTAACAATTTTATAAAGGATAAAAAGGAATACATGGCCTTAATCTTTAGTCGCCCATTCCCTGTCTCCACCTAATGTTCATAAACCTATTGAGGAACATGAAAGGGAAAGGAAGAAACAAGAAGATATTACTTATGTTGTTGTGCTTAATATTTCTCATCATAAAATTGAGAGAGTTTGTTGCAACCAAAGGCACACAAAGTGTCTTTTCCCAATATATGTTTTGATGGCAACAAAGAGTATTAAAATTTATGATTACTAATTGTTTGTTATATGTGCATCCTTTTATAAGATTCCTTCTTATAACGGCCTAAGAAAAACATTTTGAAAAGTGTTTTTGAAAGGACTATATATGTCTTATATACATTAAATGAAAGCATCCAAAGCTTATATGTATTTGAAAACATACAACTATGGTATGAAATGCATCCAAACCTTGTTTTATAAAGACGTGCCGAAAGTGCGTTTTGGACGAAATTCTCTTAATGAATCTCCTTTTGTGGTACATCTTTTTTCTATCTTGAACGAAGATATTTATGTGATAAGTAAACTAAAATGCTTTTGTGAAAAATTGGCTAAGTCCTTTAACGTATTTCAAATGTTTATAAAATGTCAAGTCTTTTTGAAAAATGTTTTTATTAATTGCAACGTAAATAGCTTTCATCTTAAGTATTATCGAGTAGTGGAAGTATGTCAACTTATTAATTTTGTCTTTATGTTGCATGTTAAAAAAAGGAAAAACAGAAAGAATTTTCACTGTATCAAGAAAGTGTAATGCACTTCTTAGGTAAAGCTACCAATACAACAATTTGTCACGCATTCTCTTTTCTTTAAAAAAGACAAAGCCTTGTTTGCTGAAACATGAAGGATTTTCTCATGGATTTAACGAGGACCAAGATAGAAAGAACATCTTTCTCAACGGATCTCTCTCAATATTATAAAAGGAATACTTCTTCATAGAAAGAATACAGACAAAAAATTACAAGTAATATACGAACTGAACAAACTCTTTGGATGATCTAATTTTTCATATTTCTTTGTACTTACAAAGTTTTGTAGCTTGAACTTTAGCATCAAATTCACACTTTTATGAGTTATCTTAACAAACAACTGTGTTTTTTGAAAAAGTATGAAGAGACTTAGTATTAAAGAATACTTGGGTAGATAATTTCGTGTTGAGATTGTGTTGTTGTAAGACCTGAAGAAACTACAAAGAATACTTGTTATAAGTCTGAGTTGATTAGTGAAAATCCTTCAAGTGAATAAATACTTGTGTGTGTTCTCCTTATCCCTTTTCCTAATCACATTTTGACATTAGATGTTTTGCACACGATGCTTCTTAACTTGTTAAATCCTATTTGCGAAAAATATTTTAAAGTTCACTCACACAATCCAACCTCCCCTCTTGTGTACCTTGTTTATTCAAAAGAGATGAGAAATGAGAATTAGACAATTATACATAGATAATTATAATTATTTTTATACTCAAAGTTAATTTTAACCATTTAATTCTTCCTAAAATAATTCATTTTATTTATGATTATATATATATATATATATATATATATATATATATATATATATATATATATATATATCTTATTGTGACAAATGATAATTATAAATATGGATTATATAAACATACATGGATGATCATGACTAGAAATTAGTTAGTAGTCATATGATCATTTAAAAAAGTTACAAGTAATTTTTTTTTAATCTTGATATTTCAAATATGATCTAATGGTAAATATATAGAGAGCAACTCTTATAGAACACTTAATTATTATGGGAAATAAGAATTATAAATTTAGATCATACCATGGTAGTTAATCCTAGATAGTAGAGTAGAGTGGCTGACCCCGAATTAGGATAGTGAGATAGCGAATAGGGGGATGGTCGCTATTATAATATGTTATATATATATTAAAAAATTATTAATCTACATATATAAGCTCAAAAACATAAATATTACTCAAAATTCATGAATTAACAGAGCTCGTCAGAGAAGACAAAGAACAATGTGATTTATTTCAAATTGGAGGTCGCATCATCAGAGAAGAACCAAAAAACCTAAACCCAAAGGTTGCATAGTTGGAGAAGAAGGAAAAACCTCAAACGACAAAAGACGAAAGAAGGGGAAGAAGAAGAAAGTGAAGCACGAGAGATCAAAAAAAGGTCAAAATACAGTTGTAAGAGATCGAAAAAACCTCAAAGTGCAGCACGAGAGATCAAAGTTCAAACCCTAAACCCAAAAATACCCTCATTAACCTTTTAAACATGAGGGTATTTTTAGAATTTCATTTTTGATAACCAAATGCAGCTGCATTTTATCTATTTCGGTCGCGACAGACACGTTTCCAGAATCGTGACCACAACACTGAACCACATCGCAACGTCACTTTTGTTGTGATTCACTATTGCTTCATCGTGATAGCAATCGCTCCAATTACTATTGACAACTATGGATCATACAACAACCATATATAAATTATCAAGATTATAAATTAGTTGATAATCACGAAACTTCGTAAAAATCTTGAACGTTTTTTTTTAATGTTAACGTTCTTATAATTTATATTTATAGTTCTCATCTTTCACCTTAATTAAGTGTTCTCATCATAATTTCTCTATATATATATATCCATGTACACACGTCCATGTGCATGTGTATATGTAATGATTGTGTATATGTTAGATTAATTTCTGATTAGATTAATTTCTGATTACTGAAATTGAGCTTGAGTTTTATTGAATTCTTCAATGTTTGTAATGTTTGTTAATATTTGTTCTTTATAGGATGTTGGTGGTCGAAGATCTTGACAAGGTTACCTACAAGCTAATTCATCTAGGTTTTGTCATAGCTTGCATCAATAATGATTGATGCATGAAACTGGTTTAATATTACAAGCATGTTATTGACTCACATATGATATTGAATTTTTAATAATAGACATAATTGTTAAACTTTTATTTTATGTACTAGTGTGGTGACCACGATGTTAGTAATTGCCTTGGAGTCACTCGTGTCTCAAAAATCATGTGCATCCTTTAGTTATAGGTCCGAGTTAGATTAGTCTTCATAGATCGTTGGAGTTAGAGCATGAATAGAATTCACAAAATAAACAGAGATATTACAATCAGAAAAACAATAATTGCAGCCATAACAATAGCCTCATCCACCAGCACCTCATCATGATCGTGATTATTTTGATGTAGACAGTTATTATTAGTTTTATATATATATATATATATATATATATATATATATATATATATATATATATATATATACACATGTGTGAGTGAGATTTTTATACAATAATAATTATTATTTATATATTAATGATTTCTTATCTTTATTTTTGTTTATAATTTTTATTTATTCAAATATGATTTGTTTTATTTATTTTAAAAATATAATATGATTTAAATTGACAATTATGTAAAAAAATTAATAATTACCAACTAATATAAAAAAATCCACAATTATTACCGACAAATGCCATTGAATATTTATACACATTTGTCAACAATTAAGCCAACATTGATAAATGTCACGACTTGATTGTCCAGCGTTTACTAATGACAAAACTATTTATATTACTAAATAAGATATTATGAAAAATTCGTTGATACCAATGGATCTTTCACAATTATTAATGATTAAAAGTTGTTAGGAGATTGAAGCTTTTTGTAGTGTAAAATATTTATTTATTTAATTTATAAAATTTATGTGTTTTTAGATTAAAATTACTTTATTTTTATTCAATGTAAAAAATTAAAATGAATACTTTTTTATAAGATTAAAAATAAGTGTGTAATTAGGTTATTTCAAAATTCAAATTGATGAAATAGTAATGGGTTGGATAAGGTTAGATTAATTGTTTTTAGGTATGAAACTTGAATCAATTTGACTTTAATCTAGTTAGTTCAAATCGAATAGAATTAATTTATTAAAATATTATTATCTCGTAACAAATTAGAATGTAAAAAATAGAATATTATTCAAAGAAAAAATTAGAAAAAACATCCAAACAAATACAATTCGAAATATAAAATAAATATCACATTCTATATCTAAAACAAAAATGAAAACGAGAATTTCACTTGTTAAAAAATTAAAATTTCAAAAAGAAAATGTTGAACGAAAATAAGATTAAGAAAGGTTATAGTAAATAGTCTAAAATCACTTAGAATTCCATCCAAATATTTATTTATGACGTGAGTTTTAAGTATCTTTGAGATTTAATGATCTACCAAATTAAATACAATGAAAACAACGAAAACATAACACAATACACACTTATAAATAAGTTAAATTATAATAATTATTATAATATTAGATGTAAACCAATCTAAACCGTTGAATTGCAGTTAGGTTAATTGGCTTAGCAAATCAACTTTACATGTTTACGTCTCAAATTAAAAATATATTTAAGTCATTTGATAAATAATAATGAATCCTGACTTTACAATTTTGAGAAAATCTCGTGATTTTAAAAAGAATTGTTATAACTGCATGCACATATATTTGACCCAGTTTATGTTTCTATATCTAAAATGACATTCCCTCAACATGAAATTATTTATTTATTTGTGAAACTTCTTAGTTTGTGTCTCAATTTATCAAGAGATTCTAAAAAAACCCTATAACTTTTCACCAAATTGAATACATTTCTTTATTGATGAGGCATGTGGATGACAGATGTAAAAATTTTCTTCAAATGAAAACACCAAAATCGTGCATTCAAAAGTATATATAAAAATACTAGTAACACATTTTTTTAACAATTTATTATTGATTAATTTTAAAAAACTTTCAAAGACTCATTAAATAAAAAGTAAAATCTATAGATTTTTATAATTTTTAATAAATATTAGTCAATAGTAAAAAATAAAGAATATATTTAAAAGAATGTGTTAGAAAATATATTACTATCATTTCTCAAACATATAATATATTAACGACAAAAGAAAAAAGCATCGTATTTATTAAATAGAAAATTCATTTGAAATATGCAATAGGTAATTTTCTCAATAAAGGTAATTAAGGTAGAAGCATTTCAAGCTCATTAGTCAACGTGATATTAATTTTTGAGTGTAGAAATTCCTCATTTTATTCCAATTTGCCCCTCATACTTACAGCCTAGAGTAGTTTTCCAAGTTGAAAACTATGAGGACAGTAACATACAGGAACAAATCCTGTGACATCCACCAATACCAGGAACATATAATGGATGATAAAGAAGGAATTAGTCGCTTGAATATAATGGCTGATAAAGAAGGAATTAATCGCTTGAAGGATGACATGATTCACAAAATTTGGTTATCCTTTGCAATTGCAGCTTATGTTAACAAAATTTGGTATCGTGTTTCCACTCAAATCCTCTTCCATCCCAAGCTCATCTCAGTTCTCTCCCTCAATCCTACTCTCTCTCTCTCATAAACACACTAATCATTACCAACAAAGAGTTAGGTATATGAGTTGCACCCTGCCAACAATTTATTTAATGTGTGCATTGTGAAGCGAGACTCATTTAAAATGTAAAGTTTTCCAGCTTGATCTACGTAACTTGCAAGCTTAGTAGGTTTGATTTTCAGGTTATAGGTTGGCTGGCATACCACTATATTTTTTTAAAATAATAAAAATTAATTGATTTTAATATTTGGTTTATTTTGCTGAGACTTGTAATATTTGGTTGATGGATGTTAGCTATTGATGAATAGTAATATCATATTCTCCATTCTTTATTGTTGTCTCATTTTAGTTACTTAACCTTTTATTGATTATTTAGTTTGTGCTTTATTAGTATATTTTTTATATTATTAAATTTAATCAATTATTAACAGGTAATAACTTAAAAAAAAAACAATTTAGAAATTTTCAAACTATTTTTTTATATTTTATAGTTAATTCACTTTTTTTAGTCTTTTTTTATTTATTTTTATTCGTGGTTCGCAGGCTGATATGTTTAATCACGGGTTATGCGAGACCGAAACTAAATAAAGCTCATTTAATATGCAGACGAGGTTGGCCTGTGTTATTAAACATGCTGCCAATGCAAATGTGCCTTAAATGTACTCATAATTAAAATGTCAAACAAGAATCATACAATTATTTACACTACTTTTGTTTTCAAAGTTAATTTTAACCATTTTATTTGTGATCACGTACACATGTTGGTTGGTCTGTCAAAACATACCTTAAGTTTGAGATTCATTGGATTCTTTGATGTTTGTTATTATTTATTGGGTGATGTGGATGAGGTTCTTGACAAGGTTTTGTGCAAGCTAATTCGTCCAAATTTTGCCATAGCTTGCATCAATGATGATTTCGACTTGAAATTGGCTCACCAAGTTGTATATCTTTTATTATTGTTTAGTTAAGGCCTTGATAATTCTGTGAATATATTAATATTCTCTTCTTGTCAACTACCGTTATTGTTCTGCTGATTCGTTTGAGTGTTGATATAATGCAACTTACTCGAAAACTTGGAGCCAGAACTCCTTTGGTTACTCATATTTCCATATAATTTTGAGTTACTTTTTTTGGCACAAATGAAAATAAATATAGCACTCACTACGCAGGTGCAGTGGGAGTATTTTGATCATAACCATGGTCATCCTCGCAAGTATTACACATATGGTAATGCAAATCAGGGGATGCTGTTGGTAATTGGATATTTAATTACCAGGACTAAAAGTTGAAGCTACACCATTATTTCATCCAAATAGGGTAAGCATTAATTTTCTTTATTAATCTGAAGGGTATAAGGTAGCTAGCCTATGGAGGAATATACCCTTTTAGTTTAAAATTTTACTATTTTTTTTTTTTTCATTTGTGCAAATCAAGATCATGAAATTACCCAGTTTATTAGTGAAATCAAGGCTTACAGTGCTGCAGTTTCTGGGGATGATTTCCCCGTTGCCATTATGATGTTTAGAGTAAGTTATTCTGAAATTGGCCTAGTTATCTACTCGTAGAAATAGGCCCCACATGCCTTTTTTATACTCTAATTAACATTAATTAATTGTTGATGGTTGTTGCTTATATAGGATTAAATAGTGACGTGAATTCCCTTCTTGAAAACATGGGTGAGTCGTCCTTCTGGTAGGGTTAATGAATTGATGAATATCATAATTGCCTATGCTTAAATTAAAGATATGATTACAAGGAGTGCTATGGTACATATATATGATGCAGATCATGCTATATGCCAAAGGAAACGGCTATTGCTGGCGACGGGGGTGGTTGTTTTGCGTTCAATAGTTTGAACTGTACAATAACTTGTCCTACATGTTCATGTGTACTTGATTTTGTGGCTAAGGATAAAAACAAGTCTCCTGCTACTTGTTTGTGCAACTTCCAAGTCTCTGTGATAGAGCATGAATGAATCACCAAGCCTGATGCCAGTGCCATCAATGAAGAAGAAGGGACCAACAAAACAAGAAAAAAAAAAAAACTAAAACAACATATACGGGTGTTTATTTTAATTTTTAATTTTCTAAATTCAAATAAACTAGTGGATGGAATTAAGAGAGAAGTTAAATAAGGTTAAAATAAGAAAAGAAAATAATAATAAAAAAACATCTTCCAATTGTTTCATATTTTAGTTTATAAAACACTCCTCAGAATCATTTTTTTAAAATTCAATAGATTTTAGGAGAAAACTTGATTCACGAATAGGTAGAATTATTTTTAAAAACAATTGTTAAAATAAAAAAGAAAAAAAAACAAATAGACCTTGTTCTCATTGTGTTTATTTATAAAAACATATATGGCAAGAAATAAAATAAATAAATCTTAATCATATAATTATATACGCATAATAAAAAAAATTTAATTTTAACCATTATGTCATATTTAAAAGTTTCACATAAATGAACTAACATGAGATTCTGCATCATACCATGTGACTTGATAAAAGGCCAAGGATATCGCCAAGTTCAATTCTAACATTCCTTAGAGTTGTACGTTGCGTAACGAAAATGTAGAAATCAGGAGGTTGGTCATCAACCTGCATAGGAGACCATTTTTACTGTACTTGAGAAATTAATGAAGAAATGAAGTTTAGTACATTGTATATTTGTATAGTTGTATACGCCCCCACCAAATTACAACATAACAAAGATTCAATATAATATATAAACAAGTACCTAGAGACTTGTTTTGATCCTCGGCAAATACCAGTGATAACATCAAGTACATATGAATCTGCCGGACTAGTTATTCATGTATTGTTCAAACTATTGAACACAAAACAAGCACCACCATCGCCAGCAACAGTGGTTTCCTTTGGCACAGATGATCTGCATCATATACGTACCATACCACTCCTTATATACCATCATATCTTTTCATCAAAGGAAACTATTATATTCATAAATTCATCAACCCTCCAAGAGGGGTGACTCACCCATTTTTTCAATGAGGGAGTTGATGTCACTATTTATATCTTGTACAAGCAATGACTATAGAAATTAATATCGTTGAACAATCCAGTTAATTTACTTGTAGTATTAATTATGGTATTCATTAAATATAATATATAACTGTCATAAATAATGTTATTAAATATATTATATTTATTAAATTTAATATATGTTTATTAAATGTATACTTTATATGATTATATATATAGTATTTAATATGGTTGAAAAGTCAATTCCACTTATAGAATTAATTATGGTATATATTCATTAAATACAATATATAACTATCATAAATAATATTATTAAATATATTATATTTATTAAATTTAATATATGTATTAAATGTATACTTTTATATGATTATACATATAAAAATATATATCAAATGTATGCATATATATAGTATTTAATACAGTTGGAAAGTCAATTCTACTTATAGAATTAATTATGGTACATATTCATTAAATATAAATAATATTATTAAATATAGATATTAAATATATTATATTTATTAAATTTAATATATGTTTATTAAATATATACTTTTATATGATTATATATATATATATATATATATATATATATATATATATATATATATATATATATATATATATATATATATATATATATATATATATATATATATATATATATATATATATATATATATATAAATGTATGCATATATAATAAATATAGAGTTTAATACAGTTTAAAAGTCAATTCTACTTATAGAATTAATTATGGTATATACTCATTAAATACAGTATATAACAATCATAAATAATATTATCAAATATAGCTATTAAATATATTGTATTTATTAAATTTAATATATGTTTATCAAATGTAATTAATTACTTACTTTTATTTATTTATTTATTTCTAACGAATTAATTAATTAGATTTTATAAAAAGAATTCGAGAGATCACAGTTGAACTATTATTTTTTTATCCACAGTGAAGTATTTACTAAAAAAAAATTTTATTGAGAGAGTGAAGAGTTATTTTTTTATACTATTAACTATAGTATTTATTAAATATAATATATAACTATCATAAATAATATTATTAAATATAGCTATTAAATATTATAAATTTATTGCATGCTTATATATAATAAACATAGTATATTATATATAATAAATATAGTATTTAATACTGTTAAATAAATCATTTTACTTATAGTATAAATTATGGTATTCATTAACTATAATATATAACTATAATATATAACTATCATGAATAATACTATTAAATATAATATATTTATTAATTATATACTTTTGATATTATTTATATATATTAAATGTAAGCTTATATATAATAAATATAATATGATATATATAAAAAATATATATAGTATTCAATAGCGTTAAAAAGTACATTTTACTTATAGTAGTCTCTCTGCACTTGAATAAAAGAAAAAAAAATACTTTATTTATAATTTACTAAAATATAAACAAATCTTTACTAACTCTATCCAATTTAATGCTATCATCTCCTAAATATCATATATTTAATTTGAGATTTTATTTTCAATTATTTTTTTATATTCTTAATATCATGTTCTAATAAAGGACAGTCAATAAAAAATATAATTATATTTTAAATGAATTTAGTAAAATTAAAAGATATTAATTAATTTTCTTAATTAGTGTAGTTTTTTTATTTTTATTTTTATTTTTTATATGACTTTTAAAATATCTATTATAAAAGTTAACAAATTTACCATATTAGTATGTTGTGATTAAATGATAATATATATCTTATTTTATTTAAGTTTATATAGAATATATAGCATATATTTATTAAATGCATGCTCTATATATATATATAACATATGTTTATTAAATCTAAGCTTATATATAATAAATATAATATTTAATATTTTTGAAGAGTTTATAGGATTAATAATGGTATTCATTAAATAAAATAATAGGTTTTAATTACATTTTTGTCTTTCAATTGTGTAATTTTGTCTCTAGCTTCTAATTGAGTTAATTAGGTCCTTCAAATATTTCATTTGTATGATTTTGGTCCCTTAAATTGTAATTATGTGAATTAGATCCTAAAATATTGTAATTGTATGATTTTAATTTTTCTATCAATCTTTTCTTATATATTTAATGTTTTTTTGTTAATGTTAGTGGTTCATGCCACATTATCTATTATGTTAAACATCAATGTTACATCAACTATTATATTAGACATCAATATCACATCATCTATCATGTCATATGTCAGTGTCATGTTAGTAAAAATATATTAAATTCTAATGAAAGATTGGTAGATAGACTAAAATCACAATTATTGTATTTTGAGAATCCAATTTGTATAATTAAAACTTAAGAAACCAAAATCACACATCTACAGTATTTGAAGGACCTAATTGACTTAGCAGTTGGAGGACTAAAATTGTGAAATTACAATACTTGAAGAACTAAAAGTACAATTAAACATAAATAATATTATTAAATATAGCTATATAAATAAAATATATTTATTAAATATAATATATATAATATTTTTTAAAATGTATACTTTTTATATGATCATATATATTAATGTTTACCTTTTAATACATAACATATATAACATAAACTAACCTCGTTGGTCAGGGTGAATCTAAGTTTGAATATGTTAAGTATATAGTATATTTTTACTAAATGCATGTTAAAAAAATAGAGAATATTAATAATCTTGATATTGGACCATATATGATATTTCTCGTTATGTGCAGTAAATTTTGATTCTTTGCACATTTAGTACCTTAATACGTAAAAAAATTATATGTTAAAAATTCATTTTTGGATAAAATTAGTTATTAAAATATTTAATATCTCTCTATGTTTATAATAATATATACATTAAATGTTTTATTATTGTTTAAAATAATTATGTTATAAATATATTTTAAAATAAGAAATTTTCATTTATATTTATATAATATAAATAAATCGATGAATACATAAATCTATACAATTTTTTATCTCTTAATTTATATTTTTAATTATTATTTAAAAACTACTACGAATTATTTTAAGTTTAATTGTATATTAAAAAAAATTAATTATTATTTATAAAACATATTTTAAATCAACCAAATTAAGTGCATAGTAATATAATTTTAAAGTTATTTAAAATGCTGTTACATTTTAACAATTATTTTATTTTAATAATTGTTTACTCATTGTATTTTTATTTTATGCATATAATTTGGTATCTTAGATGTTATTTATTACAAATAATTAAATTTATAATTAGGATCGGGAATGTTATGTAATTTGTAGAATATTTTATATATATTAGATTAACAAAGTTACATTGTTTTTATAAAATAAATAAAATAATGGGATTGAGAATTTTAATTTATAAATCGTCCATGTATTAAGGAAAATATATTAAATACATAATTCCATTGTAATATTATTAAAATTTATTTTTCATTTGAGAGAAAAAAATATTAAGATAAATTTAAAATTAATTTGATGGCACTTTATTCGTTATTTAATAAAAAAATTAGTGTGTTTTTATATTTATTATTTCCAAATTAATTTTATACAAAAGACTTAAATACATTTTTTATTGCTCCAGTAGTGTATTTATGCTCTGTTAGAGTTCATGTGGCATAAATAAAACACAGAGAATAAAATGTTGAAGATAAAATTAGAACCTACACTCTGAATTATAATAACAGCTTTTAATTAACCATGAAGCTAATTAACCACTAAGTTAATGGGTCACAAAACCATGTGCCAAAGTGGTTTAATGGTATACTTAGAGTACAATCTTTAAGAAATGTAATCATGCTTAAGGTAATTAGAATGTATTATTTAGTTAGGGACTTAGTTAGCTTTCAACTAGAAATTTCAAGACAATTTTTCTTGTTTGTGGGAGGGCTTAGGCGTGTAGTCTATAGGTATTAGTTAGGAGGAATTAAATTTAATTTAGGTTCTAAGTAATGACACAAGTTAAACATGGAAAATTTTCTCAACAAATAAGAAATTTAACAAATTTTGAATCAAATATAAATTTTATGTCAAAATTTTATTTAATAAGTACGTGACTCATTAAAAAATTTTGAAGTGTCTCTATAAACCTACGGGAAATTCAATATTATTTCTCTTGTTTATAGTTTTGTTAGAAGTTGAATCGATAACCTAATTAAAATAAATAATTTATTTTGTCACTAGACTGTTTGTTATACAACTTATATTTTAATTGAATTTTAATAAAAAAATTAATTTAATATTCTCCTTTAATTATTTCTGAACACTAAAGTACTTATTATAAAAATAAATAAATTTAGAGCTAGCAAGTTGGATAAAAAAGAGAAATAGGCTAATCAACCTAACCCAATTTTTATATGAATCAATATTTTGTAACTCAAAGCTTGGTCTGAAGGGCCATCAAGACAAGCCAGATTGGACTTAGTTTTTTATTTAAAAATAACTAAATTTCTAAAATAATTTTTTAAAAAATTTGGAACAAATTTTTTGAATCCAACTTATTTTACTACTCTAGACAAATCTTACACATGTGATAGCCCCTAATAAATATACTTTAATGTTTATATGTATTGGTAAGGGAAAATGTTAGATCCAACCTTTATTCACATAAAATCGGTGTTATTTATAAAAAGATCGATTTCTATATGTACCAAAACAATGTTGTGGAATGCATAAGCAAGTAAGAGATGCTCTACATCGCAATTATTCAAATATTTGTTATGTATGCAAATTTTCAGCTTTTTAAACCAAATAACTAAGTATTATTATCTAAACATCTTTCTTTTCAATGGCACAAATATATTTACTACATTTGTAAGTCAGAGAATTTGATGAATACATATGGATTCATTTGCCCATTTCACTTCCAAATTTAAGGGAACAATTTCACGGAGAAGAAATGATTGCTTGAGTAAAAGTTTATACAAGGAAAAGAATGAATTTTATTTTGTATCGTATCAATTTTGATAAGTAGTATCATAGTTTGTAATTAATATGATAATATATGACTTTAACTTATTCACACATAATTTCATAGACAACATTAACTATTTATGTTATCTACCTTTAGCAAAATGTTGGCCCATTATTATACTCCATTTGACATAAACCGATAAAGGATATGAAGAATTTGGTAAAGAGACATGTTTATTTATAAAACTTTTGTTTTGTTAAATTATTTTCTATGACATAAATTTCATGCATATATTTGATCATATAAAGTTATAAATACATATCAAGTAATGGTCACATATAAACAATTAAAAGAAGAAGATCATATGAGTGCTATTACATGTAGTTTTTTTTTTTCATTTGCTTTCCTTTTCTTTTTAGTTTTTTTTTATATAAATTTGGTTAATTTTGTGTTCATTTATAGTGTCATGAACAAATAGGCAGCAATGAGTGTGATTATTTAGTCATATATGTTGAATATAATCAAAGGATGTGTTATTAATTTTGAGGCAATTTTCTTTTTCACATAGTTTTGTTTAATACTTTTAAAATGTGTTGTAGTTTTTTAATTCATGACTTTGAAATTGTAAATATTTGTGGATTTGAATGTTTTTTTTGCAAAGAAAATAATTATATTAATAAATGTTTGATATGTTATTTGAATCATAACTACTACTGGCTTCCACTAATTATAATGTATTATATATTTAGTTTGATTAATAACTTAGCCTATCACAATATGTATGAAAATTTTGGGTTAGCAAGCATGTATTATGCACTTAAAAGTTATTTGTCTCAATACATTTTTTTAAATAAACTTTTTATATTGGTTGTGTAACTAATGTAAAAATTTACTTTCTGCATTAGTTATAACGAAAATTGATATATACAAAATTTATTTTCTAGATGAATTATAGTTACAACCAAAGTAAAAAATTGATCTTCTACATTAATTATTGCTATAACTAATTTATAAAGTGACTTTATATATTGGTACCAAAACTAATCTAGAAAGTATCCATTTTCTATATAGGCTAATTCTAAAACTTTATGCACCCAATCTAAAAAATAAAGGTTTTCATAAGATAAGCTTGCAGTGTGCCATATATGCTTAAGTTTCGTACATATTGTTCTAGAGTATCGATTAACGGATGAATGAATTTTCCATCCAACTTTTAATTAGCACACTTGTTTAATCATTCGCGTGTTCAAAATTGAACCTAACCATTGTAAACTTCGAAGCAAATAAAAAATAATTAAATTGAAAATCACATCCTTTTTGTGATTTTGTTTGATTTTTGAATTTTGTTGTACAAATTGAACCAAACCAAATTCAACTACATATTATATTTATATATTAATTTTACTTAATAGATATTTAGTATTATGTTATATTATTTTATAGTTTTAATAGTTATGATATATGACTATAATGTATTTTTTAGTTTAAAGCATAGATAATATTATCGTCCAATCATAATTTTTAAAATATCTATAGTAAAATTTAATAAACTTTTCATATATAGATTGTGATGAGATAACTATAAAACTCTTTAAATTGTTCTATTTCCCCTCCCTTTTTACAAAGTGTGTATAATATATGATTTTTATGGCTTCATTAGTAATAAATATTAAACTAATTTATAATGTTCTTTTTCTTTCGTAATTAAGATGCACAATTTACTTATATGTTACATATATATATATATTGTTAAAAAAATAATTTTAAATAGCAATAAAAATATATTATTTTTCAACTAAAATATTTTTTTAAATAATATAATAGTCATACAAATTTAGTTATTAAATTATACTTTTGTTAATTAAAAAAAATAAAAATTGTCAAACTGAATTGCATGCTAATTTTATTTATGATTTTTATAACTTTTCTTCTAAAAACTAAACCAAATTGCACTAAGAACACTTATAATTAATCACGCGCATTAATTCTGTCATACAAATAGTTAGAAGTAAATAAATATGATTGTTTACATTTATTGTTATGTAATTAATATTAACCACTTTTAAAATATAATTACCACTATTAGATATTTTAATAGTGTTATACTGTTAATCACTTGTGAAGTGACAAAACTAATTATCATTATCCATTTTAATAATTTCATGACATTTTTAATTACATATAAACAATTGCATACAATCAATTGATTTAATTTTAATCACTTACGAAGACAAGATTGATATTTACACATGTAATTAACAATGTGCAATGATTAATAACTTCATAACACTAGTAATTACTTATAAAACAAATTTAATATATTTATATACATAATTAATCACATGTTTGAAAAGACATGGGATATATAATTTTTCATGTGAATGTTCTTTTCTAATATAAAAGGCGAAATTAGCAAGAATATGATATGTGTGATTATTTATTGCAGGTTTTCTTTAAAATAAATGTGTTTTATAATAAATAAATAAAATGAAATGATTAAAATAAATAAGAAGGAGAAAAATAAATTTTTCATGAAAAAATACAAAAAAATAAAGAATTTAATTAAAACATAACACTCACAATCATAAATTATAATAAACTTATTAACTTTATAATATATTTTTAAAAATTAGTTTATTTTTATAATAATCATTTTCAAAAATCTAACCTAAAACATTTTTTTAATAAATCGAAAGTGTATTTTTTTTGTCAATACATAAAATTTAATTCTAAAAAAAAGATATTTCTATTGGCCCAAGGCCCAAGATGTAGCCCATGCAAAAAAATTGTTCTGCAATTTCCTTTCCGCTGCGTTTTGTTGGAGTTGTTGGAGAGCGATGTTGGCGAAGTGGTATTGAAGCGCAATGGAGAAGCCATCGTCATCGAAAGTAAAAGCTTCAAGCGATGGGAACACGAGCTTGAGCATGCTGAACGAGGACCTTCTTCAGAACATTCTAGCAAGGCTTCCTGCCCTACCCTTCGCTTCAGCAGCATGTGTCAACAAATCGTGGAATTTTCTCTGCAATCGCATCCTCTCTCGTCCCAAACTCTCTTCCGCGCTTTCTCTCAATCCTTCGCTCTCCGTACGTCTTTTTCTATCTCAAGTTTCACTCAATTAGGGTTCGGTAACAAACGCAGGAAACGAGGTCGGTTAACGTTGTGCACTCGAACAGGATGCTGTTAACGAGGTTGTTCGCAAGGTTCTTTTGGAGCCGATTCGACCCCATTTTGCTATTGCCAATATTGGAAGTGGATTCAACACGTCCAAGACTCTGCGGCTTGTAAGTAATTAACACATAACACAACTCTTTTTTTTTTTTCTTTTACATTTTTTGCTTTATTGATATGTATTATGCAATTGATTTAATGCTTGTGTTGCAGATTAGACAGTCGTTGGGATCCAATATTCCAGTTATTGTTACCGTGACAAATGGTATTATGGCAAGGGATGCTATTAGTGATGAATTTAAAGAGGTTGGGTTTTGATATTTTTTTTTTCTTTTGTGCTAGAGATTTAGTGAACTTGAGTAACGCAGAGTGATTTATGTAGGTCAAATGGGGTGCCCTTTTTAGTGGCTTTGGTGAGGAAGCATATGCAAGATTTATAAATGAAGGCTTAGTTTTGACTGTTGGCTACTTGCCTGGATTGAAAGTTGAAGCTGTGCCATTGCGACGGCCGGCAAAGGTATTAAAATCCCTCTAAGAATTTGGTCTTGGGCATTTTCAGGAAATGAATATGTGATATGAAATGGTAAGATATTTTGAAAATGAATACCTGTGTACAACACAAGGTAGTCTAATACAAAATGCGTCAGTAAGCAGTTAAGGGGTTTTAGTGATACCTTGAAATATTTGGCTGTCCTACAATAATTTTGTGTATTATTAACTACACAATTTACAAAACAGGAGTCCCAAAGGCTACAAAATTATGATATATGATCAGCTTTTAGCATCATGGTTAGCATCTTAGATGGCTAAGTATTTTGGGGTTTTCATATTTGTAAATAAGATGCTATAGTCATGCTTGTCTGAACTCTGAACCAGAAAGGCATGTAAGGCACTAGAAGTGTGTAGCTCAACCAGCAAGAGGCACTACTCTTGAGTCTTGTCTCATCTCAGCTCCTTAGATGCACCCATTTGCATCTTTTGACGATATTGAATAGTTAAATTAAAATAAGGCTTTGCTTTATGCTTTTATGTATTTTTTACACCAGACATCTCAAGCACCATGGATTGACAACTTTATAAAGGATATTAAGGAATATACAGCCTCTGTCTCCAGTTGCCCATTCCCTGTTGGCATTATTTTGTTTGGAGTAAGTTCATAGCTGCACACTTTTTTACTAATATTGATTTTGTTTTATTATTATTTTTCACTATTTGTTTCATTCTTGGTTCTCTAACACTCTGATTTGGTTGCATAGGAAGCAGGCAGTGACATGAAATTGGTTCTGGAGAAATTGGGTGAGTGATACTTGTATGCATGTATTTTGTTATACTTGTTGTTGTTGTGTTTCTTAATTCTGCATTTACTCTTTACTTTATCAGGAGAAGACTAGGAGAAAATTGGTGTTTTGCTTGGTAGACTATAAAGTTTTTGTGATTATCTTATTTTTAGTGTGTGATAAAAGAGTATGGAAGGAAATGATTTCTTACGGTTTATATGCAGTATGCACCCTTGTATTTTACTTAAAGATATCACTGCCAGCTTTCACTAAAATATTTTGTTTCAAAATGTCCATGGGATACATAATGACAATTTGGTACTTGAAGTTAGATGGGGCAACTGTATTGTACTGTAGTGTTAGTTCTGTAATTGAGAGCATGACTTCAATTTACACCCATTTGCCACAGGCTTGTGCTTTTCTCTTTTTTCTTTTTCAATAATGATGTCTTGTTTTATTTCAGATTATGCTATGCCAATGGACACAGTCATTGTGGGTGATGAGAGAGGCTCCTTTGACTTTGTACACAAAAGTGGGAATGATTCTAGAATCATTTGTAGTAAAAAAGGAAACATAGAAGCCATTGCTCTTGTATTTGCTCAGGACAGAGACAGGTCTTTGGGTATGTCTTGTTATCTTTTTGGTAGCCCTTGCCACCTGATGCATGATATAATTCATGTAACTGCTACAATGCATGCTGTCCTATTTCATTGATGAGGGATGTATTTTCTTTTATTCCTTGAAGGATCTCAGGGGTGACAACTGTTGTACCTCATGAATATATATAATTTATCCAGGAGAAAAATGTATTGTTAATCAAATAAGTTTTAAGAAAAGACAAGTGATGACTCCCTTCAAGTTCGATTAGACATGTTTGTAAATATCCATTATTTTGCTTTCTCAAAAGCGGTTAGAGGCTAATAATGCTATTGCTTTTGTTCCTTATTTTCTTTAAGAGCTACAGTTTGGTTTTGTTATTGCAACTTGGTGGGGGATATTGGGATCTGGGTGTGAAATTGAGGAATTGAACCCCCACCACAGCCCATTGGTTCCTTGGGAAGTGCTATGTTGCAGGGGTATGGGTACACGCAAGTATCCAACACAATATGATATGCATAGAATAAGAATTAAGAACTGTTGAAGCCCCCAACAAGAGTAGAATAGATGGAAGGTAGCCCAGTTGCTAGAGGTAAAGGGAGATCGAGAAAAATTATTGGCAAAACAATTGAGAAGGATTTGGAAGTGTTAATAATTTGTCTGTAGACATGGTTTACGGCAGAAGATTATCACATTGTTTGCCATGTAGTAGACCTCACCTAGTGGGATTTGGAAGGGCGTTCTGGAACGCACCAGATCATGATCTTGTGAGTGAAAAATGCACCTTTCAGGGGGTGAGTTGTGGGCTGGATTTCAGGGTCGGGTTTCAATTTGGAACCCATATCTTCTAACCTGGTCCAGTTCACAAAAATGAAAAAAAATGCAAGACTGTTCTCTGTCCATGATTTTTGCCCAGCTTCTTCACTTGTTCTTCATCTGAGCTCGAGACCTCAAGCACCCTGTTTTTCATCTCATGGTTATGTTTTTCTTTATTCTGTCCCTATTGTTCATCTGAAACTGAGAGCTAGCTGTGATCTTCATCTCACTAGTTTCTGCTTTTTGTTTCCCTGTTCTTGCATTTTGTTTTTCTCTTCAAATGCCCTGTTCTTGCATTTTGTTTTTCTCTTCAAATGCCCTGTTCTTGCATTTTGTTTTTCATTATTCATCTTTTAATTTTAATAATTCGTGTGCCTGTGTTTGTCATGTTGTGTTCCACCACCATAGTGCACCTTTAATATTTTTTGTCTACCTAAAATCACAATTATTTGATTGGTTGTGTTCTGATTCTGACTTCTGTAGTTTTGCCTCATTTTAATGTAGTATTAAAATTTAAATGTAAAAATGTTTTTACTTTTAGTTTTTATGTTTTGTATTATATGACTAATTATGAGTTGTTTTGGACCTATTAGTTACGACTTATAAATCTATAATATAATTTTTCAGTTTAAGTTTAGTTGACTGCTCATCAATTATAAGATATTTTCCTTACCTGTCATTTTCATTGCATGTACATCTTTATATATAATTTTGCGTCTTTTTGGAGGATCTTACAATCCATGTTACGATCTTTCATCACCCTCCCAATCCCATGTAAGATCTTGATTTTCACAACATTGCTATAAAGTACTCTAGTGTTTAAGATTATTTTTAAAAAATTATAAAAATATTAATACAGAATTATATATTATATAATAGAGACAAATATATACCATATAATAATATATAATATGTATAATATATAAATATATATTTACATATAAACAGAATATATATAAATAATCAATGTGATAATTAAATAGAAGTAATATAATAATAAGTAGAAAAAATATAAAATATTATTAAACAAATGCATACATTGTTATACAATAGAAACTATATATATTAAAAAAATGTAGAATAGAGGCCATTCAATGGTCACTCCGTGCCACCATTTGCTGTTTACTCTATGTTATTCTTTATGTAGTGAATGTTGGACTTTAAAGGGATAGGAGTAATGGGAATGTTAAGATGGATGTGTGACCACACAAGACAGGACAAGATACAAAGTGATTGTATACAAGGATATATTAGTTGTGTGACACCCATTGAAGAAAAGATGACAAAATTGGTTAAGGTGGTTTGGCCATGTGCAAAGAAGGCCATCAAAAGCACCAATGAGGAGAGTAAATTTCATGATTTTTAGTCCTATGAAAAGGGTAGAGGGAGACCAAGGACAATGGTGGAAATTGTTCAAAGGGATCTCATGATAAATAATATCTTTGAGAAATTGATTTTTAACCGAGCCCAATGGCGATGTGTGGTTTATGTAACTGACCTTACTTTGTGGGATAAGGCTTTTGTTGTTGTAGAGTGCAATAACTGCTATGAGTCAGTTGTTGTTGGGGCTCTAGCCATTTGTTAAGGTATGTTATACAATATAGAAGTCAGAAAGTAGGGAATCAGATTTTGCGTGTAGTATTCTGAAATTTAGGGCAGAAAGTGTCTAGTAAGACATTCTGTAGGAGCTTTATGCTCTGGATGAGCCTTGCCTCAGTATTTACTAGATAAAATCAGTGATATAATTGTGGAGTTCTATCAGTTGTTGTTAGCTTATTTCGGTGAGCATCACGATCAAACTTATGAATAAGCTTTCACGTTTGTTAAAGATTAAATTTGAAGAAATAATTGTTTATTTTTCAAAAGTTCTCTGAGGAAGTTGGCAAAAATAAGTGATTATTTCTCCAAAATAAGCTGAACTGAACACTCTTATTAAGAGCTTATTGAATACAAGCTTAAGTATGCTGTTTACCTAAACATATCTGAAAAAACCAATTAAATACCTCCACTTGTGATTATCTCATCCAATTAAATACCAGCATTTGGAGATGATAAAAGTCTACTGTTTTGTGCATTGTAAGCTTGGGCAAGATTGCAAGTGTGATAATGTTCTTTTGAGACAGAGACAGAGAGAGGGAGACATGTCAAAAATACAAATGCTGGTTTATCATACAAGTTTCAATATTGGATACAAATTGTTATCAATTTTAGAGTATTCATGCATTGTAGGAGAGGTGTCAGTGCCACTAGTCTAAAAAGCTACTAGTCTACAACCCCGATTGTTGTTTCTTTATCATGCTTCCTTCTCTTCTTTGTGCTGCCTTTATAAATTATGTGTCAACATGTTTAATAATCGTCTGTCTTGTATATTATTTTACTATTGTGGTTGTTTCCAGAGTCACATGGCATGTATTACACTTACAGGTCTATTAGTTTATTTTAATTTGTTTTTTTTGCAGTTTTTTACAAGTTACTCATCTTTGTTGTGGATTGATTTCACTACAGGAACTATTAGGTTTCATGTTGCATTGTCAAATGGTGTTTCAGCTGTGGGTCCCATATACAAGGCAGCCTCAGTTAGACCAAGCAACACTGATTGTTCAACATGGCTAACTGCTAGGAGGGAAGGGCAACAGGGACTTCTTGATGGTCAGAGTATTCTACTTGATATCAACAATTTGGTATGCGATTATTTGCATATTTTTGGGCAAAATTATGAATTCATTTTGTTAAGAAAAAATAAGTTTAAATTTTTATGAAATAGTCAAAACTTATTTATAGAGAATGAGTATTAGTTATCACCAGATAGATAAAAATACCCTTATGAAGAAATTTGTGAGTAGCTGTTTGTTGAAATCCAATTGCAAGGTATGAGAATTGAGTCGCATGTTGGATGTATGGGATTATAGTGTGGGGTTTATACTTTATAAGGCCTTGAGCTTTCCAACTATAACAGTTAGCTTTTCTGGTGTGGTTCTTCCAAGGTTGTTATTACTGTTGCATGTTTATGAGTGATTATTTCATTATTTGCACTCCCTAAGTGGTTAATAATTATAATTGAAATTATATATTAGATACACTAAGTTTTGATTAAATTTTTGAATGGTTGTTGCTTTAGATTCATGGTTGTGTGCCCAATGAGTGGTTAATAGTTATTAATGAAGTTCTATATAAGATACACAAAGTTAATAAGTTTGGAAAAAGCTGTTTGAGTGGGTCATTTGTTCCCACTAAGGTTAAAAGTTAAAACTACTTTAAAGTTAAAAATTCTAAGGTAAAAGATATTTGGTGATTCTATAAATTTATAAGCTTAAAAGTTACTTACCTTTTTGAGTTAAAATTTCTTGCGTAGTGTGTTTTTGGATCTTGAGATTTGAAATAGAGAGGGAGATGATGCATGGATCTTGAGATTTTTGAGTTAAGACCAACATTGTATTGTGTTCTATCCTAAACTATTTTCTTTTCTTCAACTTCTAGGGGGATGATCATGTAATAGCTCAAGATGATTTTGAAAATTGTTTGGACGTAATTGAAGATAAAAACTTAGTTGTATCAACAGCAAATAGCCTAGTTGAGCATCTCAACAATCCCAGGTTATTACCTGGCTGGTTTTCTTGTATTTTGTCAGCATATTTTTCTTGAAGCAGTAGTAATCTGTATCTTGTTGATGCTTGCTGATCATGATGGATGGGTCATGGAAAACATCATGACGCATGGGTATTATAAATTTTATGCTTACTTTTGTTGAAAAGAAGAGATAATATAGGCTTTATGCAACTATTATTTTTCTTTTGTTGTAAAGCTTCATATCAACTTGAAGTTTTGTAAAACTAATTTGAGATATATTTTGTGCTTTTGGTTGTTATTTTCTTTTCCATTTCTTTCTTATATGTTTTTTATTTTCTGAACTTTAAAAAATGTGGCAGCTGGACAATCATATTGAATCTCCTGATCTGTACATTGGAGTAATTAAACATAGGAAATTATCCACTGGAGCAGAGAAGCCAATGCCAAGAACTTGTATTGCATATCATGGAGTTGTGGGGTATGATATAAAACTCACGTGTAGATGTTCTACTTCCTCATCAATGTTAATTCATCTCTGGATTCGTTTGAATAATTTTTTTTTTGTAAAAAAGATAGGATGATATTTTGCTACAACTACCTGTTAGTGTGCTATAGCTTATAATCCCATTATTCCATCGACTTGGTCATTTTCAACAGCTGATATTAAATTTGGTTAAACACTTTAGCTAGCTTAGGTAATAGGTGACAAATTATGGTTGCTTATAAGCAGATCAAACAACTAAAAGGTATAGTAGTCTAGATTTACAATTATTGGTGAATTGCTGAATTTTTAATGTCAGTCTTAAAATCTTGTTACCCTTTTGGGGAATCATGTGCTATGTTGATAAACCATGGTAGGATTGGCAAAGTGTATAATTATATCATCTTGTACTTTAGATTCTTGGATGTTGAGTGTATGGGACTAGAAGCAATCTTCTAATCCGTTAATTGTTGTTTGATGTATTTACAATCTGAACTCAAATTCTTTGAAAAAAGACAAATGCATATATGAAGATTTCCTACATTCTTTTTATACTATCCTATTTGACATGTGGATCCAGAATGAATTATGGACGAACACAAGACTTTTGAAGATAATTGAAACTATAAGCTATTTTTGTGATAGATGGTATTATTTTATCATATAAACAATTCTTTTGAAATTACTTAATGAGGAAAATGGTGCCCAGACAGAAAAAAGAAGAAAGATGCTTCTGCTGACATTTAATGAAATTGGTATTATCTTTTGTGACAGCCATTTGAAGTTTTATATTGGTTTCTTTTCCTGTGGCTTGGACATGTCTCATTAGATAATCAATTTTGTTCCCTTTTTTTCTTGTAAAATTATTGGTCTACTTGCAATCCTTGGCCTTTAAGAACATATCTAAAGTACACCAGAGTCATGAGGCTCATGGCTATGTGATTTTTTTCCCTTTTGAGACCCCTATTTACATACCCTTCCCCCCATTTTATTATAAGCAAGCAGATTATTGTAAACAACCCTGTTTTTAAAAGAATATGCTATGTTTTCATGTTTTGGACAGAGGTGATGAAGAGTATCTATATGTTGATGGCATTGGCATAAAAACAGGAGATTTCTTTCAGTTCTACTATTCAGATCCTACTACTGCATTAGCTTCATTAGACAAGGTCCATGATGCCCTCAAGAATATTGAACTGGAAAGAAATTCTAAGAGCTTCAAGGGTGATGGAGAGAATGCTACCAATGTTTTTGGGGGTTTTATTTTTGCTTGTTACGGCCGTGGTGAATCCTTCTTTGGACGTCACAATATTGATAGCTCCCCTTTCTTGGAGAATTTTCCAGGAGTGCCAGTGTCTGGAATATTTTGTGGTGGAGAAATGGTGCGTCCTTGTACCACTGTGATTGGTCATTGTCAAGGAGCAAGCCCCATTAGTTGCTGTCTGCATGTTTACAGCACTGTCTACTTGGCAATGTCATATACTCCTCCTGCTGTGCAAAATTAGATGCTGTTCATATTTTCTTTTCAAAATGTACATTTCTTATTTAAGTAGGATGCTGTTTTACCCTATGCCGCGGACATGGATCTGACTATCTTTTGGCGTATCAGATAATTTATAGTATGCTGTGCTATAAGCAGTTTTTTTTGTTTATCTATCATCATTTCATTGTGAAACTGACTTCACACCTTCTGAAGCCTGTGTTCTAGAAGTGAGAAGCTCCACAGGATGTATTTAAGTGATTGTTTCTGCTTGAATCCTTGTTACTTAAATTGCTGAGTGCTTTAGGTAAACGGTTTGGGATCTCCATCTCGGTTAAGTGCCTTGCTTTGTTTGGTCTGAGAAAGAAAATGAAAAGAAAGGTATGAAGAGGTGAGTAAGTAAAAAGGATAAATTTTATGGATTGTCTGGTATGACAGAACAATGAAAGTAAAGAGAAAGCAAACGATTTTTGGTTAAGTAGTCAATTATGTCTATTACAAATATGAAGCTATAAATAGGTATGAGGATATTTTAGGAAAGATGTAAGAAAATATTTTGCTCTCTCTCTCTACTTGAGACAAGAAAATAAAAAGTGGAACATAATTGTCCGCCGATCATAAAATTTGCCTCTCTTCGTAAACCCTAAATAAAATACATAAACGGTGGAACATGAGCTAACATTAAGGAGCATATAATACATAAATAAACAGATGAACAACCTGGATAACAAATCAATTTGCCATTATTTTACAAATAGAAAAAAGAAAACAAATTACAACACATTACTACAAGACATAAAGAATTTACCCCTTTGAAAATATCTAAATAATTATACAACCCTCTTTTGGACTTGTGAAAATTTATCGTTCCATCTTGTGTCTACCTCGCCTTCATGTGTATGAGACTTTATGTCATGTTTAAACTTTATAAGATTGACGCAAACAGTATGTGCATAACTTTATAAAATTAAACGTATAACCATAGATAAATAGTTTGGATTAAATTATCTTCTAATTAAATTACAAAATTATATAACTTTTTTAAAGTGTTGTGCGGATATTTAATATCTATCTATTTCTTGTATAATGCATGAATTAACTTGTTAATTTTATTTTATCTTCATGTAAAACTTTCACCGAAATAAAGATATTATGTTTATACGAAAAAATGATTATGACTTCCATTCTCCATTAAGAGATAATTTCAAATAAAGTTAAATGCTTGTATAGTGTTAATCTCATTATATCATCAAATAAAACTTTCACCGTATGAAATAAAGATATTATGTTTATAAAAAAAACAATGATTATGACTTTCGTTCTCCATTAAGAGAGAATTTCAAATAAATATTTAATCAAAATATTTTATCTAAAAAAATTAAATTCAAGTTAACATAAAGATAAGTAATTGTTATTAGCCTTATTTAGTTACTTTTAGAAGATAATTTAATTAATATCTTATTTTGTTAAATTTTATTTCGGAAATGAAAAAAAGCATGTCTATAAGACCTTTTATGTGATTATAATATATGGTTAATATAAAAATATTTCATACATACATTCAATAATATTTTATTAGCCTTACTTAAAATAAATATTTAATCAAAATGCTTTATACATACATTCAATAAATTGATATTTTATACATACATTCAATAAATTTAAAGTAAAGATTTAATCAAAATATTTTATCTAAAAATTTTAAATTCAAGTTAACATAAAGAAAAGTAATTGCTATTAGCCTCATTTAGTTATTTTAAGAGATAATATAATTAATATTTTAACCTTTATTTTGTTAAATTTTATTTTGGAATTGAAAAAAGAATATTTATAAGACCTTTTACGTGATTATAATATATGGTTAAAATAAAAATAATTCATACATACATTCAATATATTTTATTACATAATTTAATAAGTCAAACATGTTATGAGATTGTTAATACGATTAAATTAATTAAATAAAATATCAAAAAAGTTTAAATAATATAATATATTTAATAAATTATAATTAAACTTAAGATAGAAAATATGTTGATTTTTTTACATTATCTTATTGTGTAAAGTTTTCTTTTTATATTACTTTTCATGAAAATTAAACAAGTAAAGCTTTATTAATATTTATAAAAAAACAAAAATTAGTGTAAAATTTCTACACATATTATAATATAAAAATGTGTTGCTATGAATCAAGAAAAAAAAATATTGTTAACATTTTTTTATTAACTTTAAGAAATTAAGAATTAATTTTTATGGAAAAAATCATTTATTATACACTTATATTTTCAATGAAATAAAGACTTTATAAATATTTATTTTTTACTTATTTAAAATTAAGGAGGTAAATAAATTAAGCTAATTATAAATTATTTGAGTTCATCTCATTAAATATTTAAATAAGTTCATTTGTTTAGATAATAAACAAGAATAAGCATGGAGAAGGAAAGAAGGATAGATGAAACAAAAGAAAATGGGTACGAATAAGAGTGTTAGAAGAAGGTGACCTATTAGAGGTTATGTCTTTGAATAAACTTACTAGACTTTATAAAGTGATTTGTAACAAGTAAATAAGTGAGAATCAAACTTTGTAATTATGAATTAGGATTGACTCTCAAGCTTGACAAAGTCTACACTTTTAAATGTCTATTTCATATTAAAGTTTTTAGATGTCTATTTCATAATTAAATATTTATTTTATATTAGTATTTAATTTAAGACTTAAGAATTTTTTTGTCTTTATGTTTTTACTAGCATGAAATTTTTATGATGTAACATTGTTGACGTGACATTTTATGATATCATAATTTATTAATGTAGTATTTAGTGACGTTAACAACCTTAGTCATCGAAACAACTTCTAATGAGTAATCACAAAGACCAACAACAACAATTTATTGATGGAACATTTTTTTTTAAATTATAAGATTCAAAATATAAAAAGGAAGTAAATCATGGACACCAAGGACTCATTTGGTAGTCATGATAGAATATGATAAGAGAGTAAGAATTAGATAATAATAAATAATAAGAGCATAATAAATTTAATCCTATCCAATATTTAGTGCACACCTAGTAATGATTGAATAAGATATAACTTATGGTTAAATGACATAATTATTACATATAATTTTTTAAAGAAATTTTAATTTAATTGTTTAATTTTTTAAATTAAAAATTATAATTTTTTTATAATTTTAACTAAGTTATACAAAAATAATTTTTTTATTGGTGCACTTACTTTTTTATAATTATAAAAAAATTATATATGAATTTTAAAATTATAATTATGATTCAATTTTTTTTTTAAAAATACTTGAATGATAATTATTTTATTTTAATATTTTAATTAAGAATATACTTTAAAGTTACATGCCAAAATTAAATATATATAAGATAATATTCTAAATATAAATTTTTATATAATATATATTGTTATATATATATATTATTCTATATATTATATTTTTTTATATATTTTATTATTTTACATATATACTATAGTATTATATATAATATGTTATTATATTATATATAAATTATTATAGAATATATTACTATTATATATGTATATATGTGATATAAATTAATATATATTATTATATTTTGTTATTATATATAAATCTTATATATATTATACTTTATAACCCATTTCTTTTCATAATACACTAAACTAATAAAATAAAATAAGAGGTATGATGAAATTATCATATTTTATTATTGATTCAATAAATAATGAATTATAACATAATAAGATGATTATCTTATATTATTTTATCTTGTTTATCAAAATTTTTTTACTATATTTAAGTAATTAAAAATAATCAAAATATTAATTAAATCAAAATTTTAAATTTTAATTTTGAGTCACTTAAATGAAGGAGTCAAACCTAAATTAATATTATTTAATAAATTAAACTAACTTTTATATTCCTAGCTAAAGTCAGCACTCAGCATCAATAATTAATATATTAACAAAACCGTATAATGGAAATAAACGTAGAATTACCTTGGTACATAACAGAATCGGATCATGATTCAGATAATAACCACCTCCCCGACACGTACTATATACGAAATTGACTTGTTTCATGATAATAATCAAAGTGCTATTCCGTCTTCTCAATCCCATCGTGGCTAAGATTTGGACTCCTCACATTTCACAGTGACACGTGAAGAAGTTCATGACACCTCTACGACTGTGACCGTGAGTTATTTCTACTTATTAACTTATTACCATTCCAACAAAAACGGAATCACTGACGTGTATGCCTCCTATTGGCCATATCGCAGTAGCGTTGAAGTTCGCCGTCTCCCACTCTTTTTCTTCATCTCATCTCTTCTCTTCTCTTCTCTCTAGGGTTCCCTTCCTTCTCTCTCATCTTCTGCTCGCTGGCCGTTGCTGACCGGAATCCTATTTTCCGGCCACTCCCGGTGGTTCTCACCTCCAATTCCACTTCTCTTTCGAAGTCAATCAATCTGTTTCAATTCGGAGCTGCAGCTAGCTTGTATGAGTCTCTTAATACACTTTGATCTTTTTATTTTTTTTATTTTGGTTGTTTCTGTATCCGGTTTGATGTGAATTTGACGCTGGTTTGGTTGCAGCGATATTGGAGCAGAGGGAATATGGCAAGTCAAAGCGGTGCCTCTCGAAGGAGTATTTCGTCGACGAAGAAAGCCGCTGAATCAGGAGTGCTTCACTCTACTTCTCGAAAATCAATTTCGTCTTCGCGACCTTTGTATGTTGTTATTGTTCACTTTCTCTATCTTCCTTGTTAATATCCACCGCTGAAATGTGCTTGTTCTCCCGTGGCCAAATTAATCGAATCGTTAATTTGATTCCAAAAGGCTTTTTGAATTCTTTTTTTAATTAATCCCTATTTGACGGTGTATTTTTGAGAATCAAAATCCTTGTTTATTGATTCATCTGCTCTTTGTTTGAAGTGCTAAAAGTAACCTTAAAAAAAGAAAAGTCCCCTTGTACTGGTAATTATAATAATTTTGAAATGTTAGGAATTTGTGGCAGAAGCTATTGTTGTGGTCTTCCTATGGTTTTCGCTTTTACGACCAGCTATTTGTGTTTTCAAAGAGTCAACATCAAACAAATGTGGCTTTGCTAAGTCTTACCTGATTTGGTGAGTGGTTGGTTTACAATAATAATGTTAAAAAGGACTTTGACTTTAGTGGCGTACTGGTTTGGGTCAGTTTCTTTGGTTCTACTGTCAACTTTACTGTATTGAAACACTTTTTGCTATCATTTTGCTAAAGTCTAAGCAGGTGTAAAAAAGTATAAACTATGTGAATTTTGGAATACTTCATTCTTTCTACTAAGTAGATGTATGCCTTGACATTTAGTCATCCACCTCAAGGAATTCTTTTATGGACATAGTCCATGATTACTTTGTGTTTGTGTACTGCACAGAAAAATATGAATCCTTGTGTACTGCACAGAAAAAATATGGATTATGTCCATTCCATACAACAAATTCTCCTCTTCCCCCTTATAATTTTGGGTCAGTTGTCAATTGCAGAGGTATATGATTATGATCATGACATGGCTATATATATAAGAACCTACATTCTTTAATTGATGTCTAAAAGGTTGACTAGAGAAGCTTGAATTCATTTCATGAGTTGTTAAATGCACCTAATTAGATTAATTTTTAAGCAAATTTATGATAGCTCCTGCTTATGTATCTAAGAAGGAAAGATAAGTAAGTGAAAGTTTTATCAATGTAAATAATGGGATGTTCCTTGTTTTGTACATGGAATTGGATCAGGGCATTAGCAGGAGAGCGGACAGTGAAATCACTGCGACTTTCAAAGGCCCTGACAGTACCTGAAACAACAACTATCTATGAAGCTTGCCGGCGGATGGCTGCCCGTAGAGTGGATGCTCTATTACTAACTGATTCTAATGGTTTGCTCTGTGGAATCCTCACAGACAAGGTATGACTTGTACTTGTTTTTCTTGCCTTTTAACAAAGAAATAACAGTTGAGTCTTTGCCTGGATAACTGCAATTTTAACTTACATAGCCTCCTGTCCTATATTGTTAAATAAAGGATATTGCAACAAAAGTTATTGCCAAAGAGATTAATCTTGAAGACACACCAGTTTCCAAAGTTATGACTAGGAATCCAGTATTTGTCCTTTCTGAAACTCTTGCTGCGGAAGCCCTCCAAAAGATGGTGCAAGGTTGGTAGTGAATATAGAGAAACACTCAACTTTTCAAGTTAGTTACTATTCTGTATCTTGTCTTTTAAATACATGGCTGATATATGTTGACAGGGAAATTCAGACATTTACCTGTGGTGGAAAATGGAGAAGTTTTGGCTTTACTAGACATAGCAAAGTGTTTATATGATGCCATTGCTCGTATGGAAAGGGCAGCTGAGAAAGGAAAAGCAATTGCAGCAGCTGTTGAAGGAGTTGAAAAACACTGGGGAACATCAGGTTCTGCTTTGTAGACTATTTCCTTTTTCATGCTTGACACTTTGATTTCTGTGATGGTGTACTTGGAAAACATTAGGGGTCTAGTTAGGTTCACAGTTTTTAATATTAGGTTCAATTTCATGCTAACTTGGTCTTCCCACAGATTCTAATCCATCATTCATTGAGGCTCTACGGGAGCAGATATTCAAGCCATCATTGTCTACAATCATTCATGAGAATTCAAAGTAGGTAATACCTTCTTTTGTTTGAGTTGAAGAAAAAATTACATAAATTTTAATTTGTCTGCATGTTTGGTTACCATCCAAGTTACTTTAACAGATAATGGCACTTTTTAGGCTTGTAACAGTTTCACCAACAGACTCAGTTCTGACAACAACAAAGAAGATGGTTGAATTTCATGCAAGTTGTGCTGTTGTGACAGTTAATAGCAAACCTCGTGGCATCTTTACGTAAGTTTATAGTCATTGACGTCAATAACAGTCCTCTTTCTGAAAAGATTTTGCCTTTCCCCCAATTGTCACTATGTATGCTTAGATCACTTTTGATGTCTGCTTACAAATTTCAGTTCGAAGGATATCTTGATGCGGGTAATTGCACAAAATCTTGCTCCAGAGTCAACTCCCGTTGAAAAGGTACTTAGTTTTATTTTTACATTTACTTTTGTCTCCCTTTTTCATTCTTTGATTCTGTAACATCTATATCTAGTAATGTTTAAGATCATATGTTTTCTATCATTTTAAAGAAAATTGTCCATTCTGAGTGTTCATCCTTTTCTTGTTGCTCTTATTTGATAAATATGCAACAAAATATGCAGGTCATGACTCCAAATCCAGAATGTGCAATAATTGATACACCCATTGTTGATGCACTTCACACTATGCATGATGGAAAATTTTTGCATCTTCCTGTGGTTGATAGAGGTAAATGTAATATATATGGGATGGGGAAGATTGAAGAGGTATATGCATCAACATTTTTCTGACTTGGGTTGGGTGTTTGAAAATAGATGGCAGTGTAGTTGCTGTGGTTGACGTGATTCATGTCACTCATGCTGCTGTGGCGACAGTAAGTCAGGTGTATTATCTATCTTGGACTGTGTTGACCCACTACTATCTTTGATTAGACTATTGAATCCTTGTTGCATAAAAATGGGATAAATGGCTCTACTCATGACATGGCCTTTAGAAACTCTTGTCAGCAAAATATTGTAAAATGTTCTTAATTTGGTTTTATTGATATTGTGAAATGTAGGTTTAAAAGTACTGTTCATGAATTGATAATATCTCAACATAAATTACGAGTTGTTCTAGAATCTGCATTTTGTTCTGAACCTGTTAAAATGCTACTTCTGTTTTTGGTCATCACCCATTTATTTTAGCTGCTTGGGAATTTAAGAATCTGAAAGCTTTTCACCAGCTACAAATGATTAATCCAACGCAACTAGTTTACATCTTTATTCTTTCATTTATAAAATTTTTGTAAGAGTATAGGATTGGATGATAAGAGAAAGGAAGATGAAATATGATGGACCTAAACATCTGCAGTTCCTAATGGAATAAGACAACAAATTTTAAAAAATATTGATGATTGGTGCAACAAAGCTCAATCCCAGTGTTCAACTTGAAAAATAAAATGGAAGTCTTATGGCTCAAATCCAATTGGGGGATAGAATATTTCTGCCAGCAAATATGCAAGCTTCCTTTCATAAAACCATGTACCATGCTTCTTAACTAAAGGCCAATGAAAAAGATTCATCTATTTTTCCCCAAAGGGACATCTTTCTATTGCTGTCTCTCTTACTAACCAGAGTTAGAGAGTACTGCTGATGTTAATTGTGAAATGGCAAACCTAATGATACCAGAATTCCATTATATTATATATATATTAGATTTCTTTGATTTTTAATGATGGTGTCATTTTCTTCCACTAATTAGGTTGGTAACAATGAAGCTGCCACCACCTTGATGCAAAGATTTTGGGATTCAGCCATGGCCTTAACTCCAAATGATGATGACGATGATACTCGAAGGTTATATGCATTTAAGTTGTTTGGAACTTTGGAGAAATATTTCCAATATTTATACTTACATACTGTTGGTTATGTACCAGTGACAGTTCCTTGAAAGTGGCTTCTGAGGGAGGAGAAACAGGGAGATCCATTCCTTATCTTTCGTCAAGCATGCCCAATACATTTTCCTTCAAAATACAAGATAAGAAGGGCAGAATGCACAGATTCGCATGTGGTATGCAACCTATCACATGTTACCAGTCAGAATTTTATCTGGCCTTTCCTTCCATCTGTGACAGCATATAACTGATGGTTTCAGTATATGCTCATATCTAGTCCTTTCATGAGTTTCACTTGAATATGATTGGGTTGCATGTACATTGGGAGCCTAGGTAGGGCTGTAGGAATAGCTAATAGGCAAACTTGTCTGCTTGAGTTTTTTTTTGGAACAAGGGCATTCCTATATTCTCTCTGAGTAACTTATTCTTGCATGTAACTTATTTCAAGAAAATTAATAATGTATTGTAGAAAATTAACAGTTGAGTGGTTTGTATGGTTGGTTGCAAGTTCAGATACCCGGAGCATGACAGAGGTTATAACTTCAATCCTTCAGAGACTTGGTGATGATATTGATCCTAACAACCTACCCCAAATTCTGGTACTTCTCAAGACATTATATTTTATATTCTTGAGGTTGAGTTGATATGTTACCCTCTTCTAAGGAAAGTTGGCCATATTTGCCTTTGTAGTATGAAGATGAAGATCATGATAAAGTTATTTTAACTTCAGACAGTGATCTTGCAGCAGCTGTGGAACACGCAAGGACATCTGGTTTGAAGGTATAAGTAGATTTATTTGCAAGTCTGCAGTCCTGAAGGGAGGTTTTTTCTTTTTCTTTTATTTTTTTAATCTTGAAGGTATAGGTTTGTAGATCTGAAGGAAATCTTTGTTTAGAGAAAGATGATGGGTCTTTATTTTTTATAAAACTTCAGGTTAAATAAAAAATTTAGTTCCTATATTCCATATTGCTTTTCGTTTTAATCCCTACATGAGAAGACTACATTTCAGTTCCTATATGAAAAATTGTTTACAAATTAGAACCTACTCATAGTTATAATTATAAGTGTTATAATTTTTATATAAGGACCAAAAGTAAAAAAACAATATGTGTAGTGTATGGGACCAAAATGTAGAATTTTGTTTATGTAGGAACTAAAATGAAGTGTAAAATTTTTTCACGTAGGGACTAAAATGAAAAAAGTGTCATATAGGGATCAAATTTAATATCATTATAACTTTAGTAGGGATCAATTCGTAAACATTTTTTTTCTCAGTTAGGACTAAAATGTAGAGTTTTTTCATATAGGGACTAAAACGAAAAATGGTACCAGTTTATGTAAAATAGCAAACACCAGAACTTTTTATGTAAGCACAAGTCTATCATACCTTGTGCTGAAATTTAATTTTATTAAGAGGCTTTAGTATCATGTCAAAGTTAAACACCAGTCGTTCTAAAAGCTTGAACTATTAGGTAAAAGCCTATCCAATGATGTTCTTATTTACAGAAAGTGGGAAGGGGAACTTCTGCATAAAAAACATAGCTGGCATAATGGGGGTTGGTTGGTAAGGATTGATCAGTGAAGCACTTCACCTGAAAGGCTTATATGTCTGATTTCGGCTAAGTGCCAACAATGCCCTTGGTAGGTTTTATTTTTATGGAGGTATCACTATAAGCCCTCGTTGAGGCTTATGGCAATGCCCTGCCTTGGAATGAATTAGCCTTCCTGCCTTTAAAACTTTTGTTTACAAAAGAAGCTGTCATAGATTGATCTGGACTCGTCATCTATGGTAAATATATTTATAGGTATACGTCTGGCTTAAAAGGAGTTTGACTTCGGATTGATGAATGTTGTAGGGGTTGAAATTGCATTTAGACTACGGTGAATCACGTGGTAATGCGAAAGGTTCTCGTTCAGGAGGTTATGCTTATTCAGATGCATGGGCCTCAGCATATAGTGGCGTTGCTGCTGGAGCTGCACTTGTTGCTGGCTTAGGCCTATTAACGTACTTGAAGCGAGTTTGATTAAATGAAGAAGCGAATAATGTTAGTGAAGAGGCCAAGCTGAAGTTAGCTTGAATTTTGGAGGGCGCGCTGTCCGCTTGCCATCTTTATGTTCTGAAATTTTGTACAAGTACATTTATATATACGGGGAAAAGGTAAAAGCATTTATTTTTTCATGCTGGTTATTGTGCTTTCTGAAAATTGGGATGGTCATCCCTTGCTGCTTGTATACTTGTAGTTTTAGGATTTGCAGCCTCATCAACCCTGGAGACTGTGTAACAATAACAAACAGCTCTGCCCATTTTTTCTGACATTATGACTTCATAAAATCAATCGATCAGGATTGAGTATGTTGGGAGTAACGATTTTTTTTGTGATGATATTGTTTGTAGTTTATCAACCACAGTTAGTAATGTGTATGGTATGGTGCTGTTTTATTAACAACCGATAAGAATATGTGTAATAGAATGCAGAGTACAAAATGAGCATAAAAGCATTACACAATCCAGTTTCTTGTTAAAGGAATTGTTTATGAAAGTCAGGAGCTGAAGTCGTACATAGGCGTGTTTGGCTTGCGTAAACGAAGCTTATGATACCGTTTGGATTAGCTTTTAGCGTATGGGATCGTTTTAATTGATACAAGTATTTGATTTCTTAAGAAAAAAAAAAGATTTTATAATCGTTTATGGAGAAGTAACGTGCAAAATTATCGTGCATGAGATGATTTTTTAATTGATCTCAGACTAGTTAGAAAGCACCAGGATTGGGCAACAGCTATTGTAGGAATTGAAAGTATCTACAACCGTGCTCAAGTTAGGGAAGGTAGAAGGTAGGCTAGTATTTATTTAAGCTTGAAGAGTGCTATTTATTACGAAACTACGTGTTAATATTTTATTGGATAAAAGTTATATAAAAACGATAAGAAATTATGCATCCTTTGTATTGTAGTTTTCATGTGTTGTACAAATTAACCATGGAACACTTATATTAATTGGTACAAATTATTTCTTAATAAATGATTTTGAATTTCAGTACTGAATATGTAATTATTAGAAAAAAAAAAAGCATTTCCCTTAAAGCTTACAATGAAACATATTTAGGTAGTGTTAATTGTTAACTACCTTTGCAATTCTAAGGTTCTCTATCCTCCATTGAAGATGGTAATGTACCGAACTGAAATCCTGTTTATAAGGAATTTCCTGGAAATATGCAAAGGAGTACCTCAGTGATTCTTGGCTCTCCTACATCACATGGAAGAGAGCAATTATGTACGGAATTGAAATCAGTCACAACATTTAGGAATATTTCAGGTAGTAAGCTGAAAGATGGGTCTGAATTTATTTATTCTAAAATATTTTCCTACCCTAAAATACTGTCAAGCGCTAAAGACGTTTTATATCAGAATATAGAGATTTAATATTAATTGAGATAATCTTCCTTTTTTTATTTAATCGACAATTGAGACAATCTTCTCTATTTCTCTATTTTTATTTTTGTCCGGACGATTAGCCCAACTTTATATTAAGGGTTTGGACAGAAGTTCCTAGGCTTAGCCTAGCTATGATATGTGACCGAACCCAATCAAGTCAAGCTTTTCTTAACCACCAATGGAGGCTTTTGAATTATGGTTGCAGTGATTGTGATAGATGTGTTATAATTATTAAAATTAAAAATATATATAAGATTTGCTAAAACGAGTTAACTCATTTATGTAAGGAATATATATTTAAAAAATTAAACATATTTTTAATCTCTATAAAATGAGTGAGTTTTGATTTTGATTTTTTATATTTTTTATTTTTATAAAATTTAAAATTATTAACTTTAATATTTATTATTATATGACACTCTTTAACTATTTATATATTTAATGGAATATCAAGTAATCATTTCATATAATATTTATTGGTGTTTATAGTATCATGTTAATATAACACTTCTATTTTTTTTTTAAATTCTTAAAATAAAATGTTATTTACATACTTTAAAATAAATAGTGATTAAAATGATGAAAATAGTAATTTTGAATTTTAAAATGATGAAAATAAAAAAAAATATTTTATAAGAATTATAACTAGATTCACCCATTTTATATGGATTAAAATTAATTATTTTAAATTTTATAGAGATAAAAATATATTTTTTTACAAAGATCAAAATAAAACTTACTCATTTTTTTAGAAACTAAAAATATATTTAAGCATATATTAAAATATTGTACACAAATATCTTATACTCAAACAAATTAGTAAATAAAATTATTTAAATTAATTAATTTTATTTAAATAGTTTAAGAAAATACATCATTCTCTCCTCTCTCTTTTTTTAACTCATCCTCAATTTTTACTTTATCAAATTTCTTTCTCTTTTTTGTATGTCTTGCATCCAACAAATATTTATCTTCAAACATTCATGAATTATACAAGACTTTTTTGTTGGCATGTACGATAAACTCAAGGATTCACAAACAATACATAATTAGTAAAAACTTGCAAAAATTAGGTCTAGATTAGGAATAAAAACTTGAAAAAAAAATTGAAGAGATGAAGAAGAAATGAATGGTGACTTTGCCACTATTCCAATTAGATTAGATAAGAATGATTGAGATTTGTCACAAGTTTCATAGGAGTTTCATGAGAATGGTTCTTGTTAAAGGCAATGGAGAAAAAACTCTCAAAATGCTTCTAGCACGAGTTACATTTAATACATAAGTGATTAAGTTAATTATAATGAAGTTTTTTATAGGTTGAGTTAATCCTAATTAACTAGCTTAATCTAATTCTAAGACTAATACAGAGACCCATAAAAAAGGACCAATAAAAAAACATAAGCAAAAAATGCTCCCTAAAAATTGACAACATTTTTAGTGAAAAAATTTCCATCACTAAATGCAAAATTGGCTTTTTGGACCTTTTGGTCCAATTGCAAGCAACCCAAACAAAATTACAAGTAAATATCACTTAACTATAGTACTTTAATTAAAATAAGTCTACACAAAGTCTAAATGACACTTCATAATAAAGATATATAAAAGTAGATAAGTATTGAACTCTCTATGGTTCTTAAGGAACCTATTTTTGTTTGAATTTCTTCTTGAAGTTTTTTCAAGCTCCCCCTAGTTATGGGACCTTCAAAAACTGTGTTGCTATATACTTCAACTGCCTTGGTGGTTCTTACGAAAACTCTTCTCTTTTTGAACTTCTTCGAGAAGTTTTTCAAGTTTCCTCTAGTTATGAAACATTTTAATATTGTGTTCACATATCCTTCAAGTCCTCTCGATAGTTTTCACCATGCCCTTATATCCATATCAATATCGTAGCTATGTCCCTTAACCTCTCTTATATCTAAGGAAAGGAAGAGGAATGGATTAAGATAGTCAAATTTTAGAAAGAAAAATGAATTTTATTAGAGAGAAAAAAAAATACCAAAAAAATGGAGAGAAGGGAGAAAACATTGATCTTTAAATTTTAAAATAAAATTAGTTTACTAAAATAATCTTTTTAACTAATTTGTTTAAATAAAATATATGACTTATTATATGAGTAAACTAAAATTTAAATTGGCTTGTAAAAATTTATATTTACAAACAAATGGTACTAATACAGCTAAAATTAACTTTGCGATGTTATTGCAAGAGTCCTTTAGAGCGTGTGTGATAAGCGGATTTTTAGTCGTCTTACGCGCATCAAATAAAACTAAAGCTAACTATAGTATAGCTAACCTAGGTCGATTCTCTCAAGGACACAGTGTGTTCAGATTGTGCTAAGTGTAAAAATCAGAGTTAATGCAGAAAAACATTTAGTATAGAATGCTGACTCGATCTTGGATAGACGCGACGAGGTCGGACTAACTCGGTCTCAAACTCTAGAAAAGCAGTAAATAGGGGGTTTGAGGTTTAAGTGCAGAAAATAAACTAATTGCAAAAAGTAAACTAAACTATACTAAACTAATGTATGCTAACTACTGTATCAATTCGAGAATCAAAACACAACAATTTACTATTCTTACTTAGAATTATATTAGAATCAACCTTAGATTCTTACGACGATCGTAGAACGTTTGTCCATTGCCATCACAGAGGATTTACACAATTGCTACCTCATCAGTTGGCAGGGAGTATGCACTTGGTTGATTTTAGGTTCTCTACCTAATCAGATTATTAAACCAGTTCCGATCGCCTCTAGTCTAACGTGGTCTACCCTAACAATGTGTCACGGCAAAGTTACAAGCAGATTAAAGTGCAGGAAATATAATTAAGAAACAGAATTGCAAACCAGTTATGTGATTGAAAACCAAATTGAATACAAGGTGAGAAATTCAGAGTTTCTAGATAATCCGCCTTCCACGACGATCGCCAATGGGAGGACGGCAGTGGTGCACCAGTGATGGCCAGACGTTGAGGTTTCCGTCCAACGGAGTGCGTCGGCTATACCGAGCGATCACCTCCGAAAGCTTCCAGCTTCCCAAATCCTGGTCCTGTACCTCCTTGATCGAGAGAGACACCGTACTGAAATTCCGTGTACCACCGTACTAGCTTTGAGTGTCTACAGTTGCTGATGGTGCTAGCTCTAGATTCTGCTGAAAATTCCACACCCAAGACATGGCCTGGTGTGCTTATTTATACACAAGCTGGATGAATCTAAATCTAATCCTAATAACAGAAATTCAAATCCTAAAGATTCCAATTCGAATTACAGATTACAATCTCCTCAATCTTAGGAATTTCCCAATTTCCTAATTTCTAGCAGAATCATATCTGCATCTCAACAAATCATATTTGCATCTTAACAAATCATATCTGCATTTACAGGTTCCTTGATCTTTGGCAAGTCATATTTGCATCTTAACAAACCATATCTGCATCTTAACAAATCATATCTGTATCTTCCTGGGGTGACTTTAGGCAAGATTTTTGTCACTGATGTTGGCTTGACCAAAAGCGCTGGACTGGTCGGGATGTTCTCGGCTTGGGCCGAGATGACTTGGGTCGAGAGGACTTGGGCCGAGATGACTTGGGCCGAGATGACTTGGGCCTGCAAAATAAGTCTTAATCTTTTTGTTAGTTAAAAATCTTATTTTAGTACAGATTTGTATTTCTCCTATTTTTAGGCCCATAATTCAAATCTTGATTAGGACAAGACTTTTAATCATTAAAAGTTCTTAACAACACCCATCTTAAGCCCACATAAAGTGTATAAAATATGACTCATTAGACCCCTACACTTACACTTTTGCACTCCTGGGCAAAATCAGATTCAAGCATTCAAGGAATTGAAAGAGGGACTAGGATTTTCAAATAAACTCCTCAAGTTTGGCAAAACAGCTTAAGCATGCATTCATCCTAGAATCCAAATATTCAAACAATCTATGAAAGTTACTTTCTCCACATCCATAAACAAATGAGAAACCTACAAACATTAAGAGTAACCAAGAAGTGACTAAGCTCTCTCAAGACATATTATCTCAATCTCTCAAGTGTTTAGGTTTGTATATACACTCAAACATCCTATGTTGACTAGCACTGCCAAGCTTTGACTATCCTCTCCTTTCATACCTTCAACAACACATGCATAAATGATCAATAGGACTTTTCAGGCTTGTAACGTGGCCAGGGTAAGGTAGGTTTCAGGATGATTAAGTGAGCTTTAGCCAGAGGGACAAGAGGAGCAGTGAGATATGAATCTATAAGCACAGAGATTATTTCCTTCGGACATTACCAGTTTCTTGAAAGCATCTTTGTTCACTGTCCTACTTTTCCCTTTGTATTTTTCTCTTTCTTTTTCTCACTTTTCCTGTCTTGCAGCTTTTGTGTTGCAATCTCACTTGTAATCTTTTCTTTTTATTTCCGCTACTTTTTCTTTCTTTTTGTATCCTTTTTCTTTTCTTTTCATCAACCCTTTTTTGGACATACTTACTTTTTTTTTTCAAATATACCACTCTCGCAATGCCTCTAGGTGTCACCCCCACACTTATTCAAGATCTATTCCCAAAACAATTCCAAAGCTCCTCTGTTCCCTAAGGTTTGGGTTGATCATGATTTTTCTGGCTTTAGGCTTGTAATGAGCTGTCATATCAAGAAACGGTTATAGGCTCGACGGGGTAACCAAAGGAATTATTCACAAGGTAGGCTTTATTTGGCTAAGTAGCTGTAAAGAAAAATGGCCTAGATCATATCATTCCTGCATGTGAAGTGAGTTATATCTAGAGAATCAAGGCAAAACCTAGAGTAACCAGCAACATGGATGCAATAATCACACAAGAAATGAAAGAATGGCGAGATACAAAGCCATTCATGCAAGGCTCAAAAGTTCTCACACGGTTAATTGCTTTGTCACTAATGGCTCATCTTTTCAGTTTTTCACTTACTCATTACCTAAGGACGCAAAAATTTCACTCCCTGTCAAGTTTAGAAACCTCTCATCCAGGGTTATGCATTGCTTCATACTGTTTCATCTTACTCAAAGAAATCCATTCAAAATTTTTCAAAATAGTTTTCTCAGTAATTGGCAATCCGAAATCCGAAATCAACTAGGAAAACAAAATAAAGCGAAAATGAAAACCAAAATTGAACAAAAAATAGCAGAATCAGAATAAAAAGAAAAGAAACAAAATGAAATAGAACAGTAACGAAATAACAAAACTAAAAACAAAACAAAACCAAACAAACTGTCACCCTCCTAAGGAATACCCCCCACATTTAAATGATGCATTGTCCTCAATACAAAGCATATGTGCGCAAGAGAAAGGGTGAAATAGAAAGACTTCTTTTTTTCAGGGTGGAAAGAATATGCAAAATCTGATATCCAATATTTTTGCTCCGCTCCTGTTGTCTACAGCTTGGGGGAGCTTTCTCCTCATCCATTTTGATAGTTTCAACACGATATCCTCTAGTAGCTTCTTTGTACTTTTGCCTATAACTCCTGCACTGGGATTAGTGTCATTGCTACTTTTCACACACAAAGAAGGTTTAGTTAATCCAGTATAGGTACACTCATAATTAATAGAATTTTTAAAATCCATATTTCCAAAAAATTCAGAGTGTTTAGTCAATTCAAAATGCAAATTTACTAAGGCATGGAATGGCTGCACTATGGATGACACTGGTATTGATTCTGCTGCTAGTGAATGAAGTAAAGAAGGTTCCTTCGTGGATTCCTGACTTGACTGCCGGGAGTGGATTCGGCTTTTCGAATGTAGAGTCGGATGGTCGCGTGTCATCTTAGTTATCCACATGTAGATGCAGTTACCGGATATAGTCTCGGCATCCTTCAAGTTTCGACACCGGCTACTAAGGACACATTCAGACTTTTCTTGATACCGGTTTTGACTTGATTACCGAGAATGGACTCGGCTTCCATGTTTGGGTCAGACACAGATGGTACTTGCTTGTGGATTCTATTGTCCGAGATGGATTCGGACGTGGCATGTGTCTCTTCACACGAGTTGGTTTCGTCTCGTCTCGGCTTCAATTGGCCGACTCGATCAAGATTCGGCACTTGGGTTGCTAAGTCGATCTTGGCCTTTAGCTGCTTTTGACTATGTTTGTCTGAATCAAACTCGATATCTATCTTATTGCTCGAGTTACTCCCAGCTCTTGTCGGGTCTTGACAGTTAGAAACCGATTCATTCTCAACCTGTTTACGGTTGCGGCTCTCGAAATTGGGCTTAGTGGCCTCTTGATTGTTTGACTCAGAACTGGCTCCTTCTAAGTTGTTGGACTCGGCCATGGCTTCCTCCTTGATGTTAGAGTCGATCATCACTTCATCCCGTTTTCTAGAGTCGGCAAGATCCGAAATTAAAATCTTATCAGCAAGATCTAGGCCCTCAACCGCAGAGTTGGCACTTTTAGTCATATTAACATTGTCCGACTTATCAACCATAGAATCAGCATCCTCGGCCCCTTCAGCAAAAGCATTATTAGCATTAGCATATATGGGATCGGCCATCTTGGCATCAACATATATGGGATTAGTAACGTCAACATCAGCACATGCGAGATTAGCTATCTCGACCCTAGTAACTTGGTACGAAATCTCATCCAATGTCATATCAATAGGATCGGTAACATCAGTCATAGAATTTGCAATCTTAACCACATCAACCAGATCAGAAACAGTTGGCATGCAATTGTCAATCTCAGTCATCTTAGTAGAGTTGGTAGCAGCAAACATGGAGTTGGCAACACTACTAGAGTCGGCAAAGCCCAGCACAATGGTTGAATTTTCTGAATCCGGATTTCCAGAAAATCCATATTGCACTTTTAATGATTATTGTTGCGGCAGCTCCATGTCACTCCTCACGGTTATGTCACTTATATTCTCCTGTGGGCTGAGAATGGCTTGGGAAGGAACTTGTCCAGAATCTTCAAACTGTAGCTGATTTATTGTGGTGGCCAGTTGACTAATTTGTGTTGTCAACTTTTGCACTGTGGCAATTATATTTTGTTGAAACTACATGTTGTTTTGCTGAATCTGCATGGTATTTTGTTGAAATTGTTGTACCTGCTTCATTAAATCCTCTAATGAACTTTCTTGTACTGGCTGTGGTCTGAGTAGAGGTGGTGGTTCTTGCAAAATGGGACAATCATTGAATGAATGTCCTACAAAACCACACATGCCACATCCATCTAGGTATCCTTCAAATCTCTGATTGTTAGCCACAGCAATCTCATTCCTTCCTCTGGATGTCGTGGATCCCCTATTGTCAAAGTGATGAGTGTTATCTGCAAAATCATAAAACTCAGGTAGCATAGTTGTTAGCTCAGATGGATAATTCTCATATGACCAGGCTCCATCCCATTCGGCATATTGAGGACACCACGATTGATACATCACAGCAACAATGTATAGTTTATTCCCTTCTCCATTGAATCAAGGAGTAGAATGATTAAGATCAGAAAAATTAGGGATAATACTAGTATCAAAATGCAAAAGTGTTGTTAACAAGATTAAAAATAAATAAAAAAAAGAGAAGAACAAAAAGATAATAGAATTAGAAAAATAGAAAATATAGAAAGATAATTGAATTAAAACAAAAAAAAATGAAAAGAAGAATAAAATAGAAAAATAAAGAATACAAAGAGAGAAATAGAAGGAAAGTAAAAATAAAAACGACAAAAGAAAAAGAGGCACAAAAAGGAAATAGAATAATGAAAAATAACATAACAATCATAAACTACTCTAAATGTTTAAAATATTGATGCATAAAAAGAAAAGAGTCATACAAAGATATTGCAAAATCAAATATGCAGAAAAATCAAAATCAATTATGCAGAGGAAGTTAGAGTTAGTTATGCAAATCAGAAACAAGTAGCTATCAGAAAACAAAATCAATTATGCAAAAAAATTAGAAGATGTTTATGCAGAAAAATAGATATGGTTAATGATGTAAAGGTGTTTTTTTTTTAACACATATTTAGCATGCTATATTATTTTAGACTAGACCAAAAAGAAAACAAATACAGACCCAAAAAACTCGACACACTCTATGACTTAAACAACATTCCACAGACTCGGGATTCAGCTTAAACTCAGACTTGACACACAAAGACACAAAAGAACTCGTGTCGGGCAACGGCGCCAATTTGATAAGTGGATTTTTAGTCGTCTTACGCGCATCATATAAAACTAAAGCTAACTATAGTATAGCTAACCTAGGTCGATTCTCTCAAGGACACAGTGTGTTCAGATTGTGCTAAGTGTAAAAATCATAGTTAATGCAGAAAAAACATTTAGTGTAGAATGCTGACTCGATCTTGGATAGACGCGATGAGGTCGGACTAACTCGGTCTCAAACTCTAGAAAAGCAGTAAATAGGGGGTTTGAGATTTAAGTATAGAAAATAAACTAATTGCAAAAAGTAAACTAAACTATACTAAACTAATGTATGCTAACTACTGTATCAATTCGAGAATCAAAACACAACAATTTACTATTCTTACTTAGAATTATATTCCGAATCAACCTTAGATTCTTACGACGATCGCCGAACGTTTGTCCATTGCCATACCGAGGATTTACACAATCGCTACCTCATCAGTTGGCAGGGAGTATGCACTTGGTTGATTTTAGGTTCTCTACCTAATCAGATTATTAAACCAGTTCCGATCGGCTCTAGTCTAACGTGGTCTACCCTAACAATGTGTCACGACAAAGTTACAAGTAGATTAAAGTGCAGGAAATATAATTAAGAAACAGAATTGCAAACCAGTTATGTGATTGAAAACCAAATTAAATACAAGGTGAGAAATTCAGAGTTTCTAGATAATCCGCCTTCCACGACGACGCCAATGGGAGGGCGGCGGTGGTGCACCGATGATGGCCAGACGTTGAGGTTTCCGTCCAACGGAGTCGTCGGCTATACCGAGCGATCACCTCGAAAAGCTTCCAGCTTCCCAAATCCTTATCATGTACCTCCTCGATCGAGAGACACCGTCATGAAGTTTCGTGTACCAATCGCACTAGCTTTGAGTGTCTGATTCTTGATGGTGCTAGCTCTAGATTCTATTTGAAAATTCCACACCCAAGACATGGCCTGGTGTGCTTATTTATACACAAGCTGGATGAATCTAAATCTAATCCTAATAACAGAAATTCAAATCCTAAAGATTCCAATTCGAATTACAGATTACAATCTCCTCAATCTTAGGAATTTCCCAATTTCCTAATTTCTAAGCAGAATCATATTTGCATCTCAACAAATCATATTTGCATCTTAACAAATCATATCTGCATTTACAGATTCCTTGATCTTTGGCAAGTCATATTTGCATCTTAACAAACCATATCTGCATCTTAACAAATCATATCTGCATCTTCCTGGGGTGACTTTTAGGCAAGATTTTTTGTCATTTGATGTTGGCTTGACCAAAAGTTGCCTGGATAGTCGAGATGTTCTCGGCTTGGGGCCGAGATGACTTGGGTCGAGAGGACTTGGGCCGAGATGACTTGGGCCCGCAAAATAAGTCTTAATCTTTTTGTTAGTTAAAAATCTTATTTTTAATGCATTTGTATTTCTCCTATTTTTAGGCCCATAATTCAAATCTTGATTAAGACAAGACTTTTAATCAATAAACATTCTTAACAACACCCATCTTAAGCCCACATAAAGTGTATAAAATATGACTCATCAGTGTGGTTGCAAAATCATTAATAAATTGTAATTTTTCATAATTAAAAATAAAATAAAATATTTAAATAACTTTATTTTTTATTTAAAGAACTTTTTTTTTTGTTTTATACTCATGTCTTTTGAATCTTTATATCAAATTAAATTAATTTTTCTTTAATTATTTATTTGATGAAATAAAAGTTTTAATGTCTTTAACATTTTAATCAATGTTTAATTTTCTTCGATCAACATTAATTATAATGAAATTTTACAAAACACCAATAAAGTGATATTTTATCAATTAAATTATTTTTAATTTAAGTTTTCAAAGGTATATTTAATTTATTTTTTATTAGGCATAAAACAATTTTCTTTCAATTATATTATATTTTTAAAATCTTTTTAATTTATGTTTTCATATTTTATCTTTTCTTATAACTTAAAAGTCATAATAAAGAAATATTTACTATTTAGAATTTTAAACCATGATGAGAAAACCTATAAATAGCACAGATAGATACTTAGTAGGTAGACTTTGTTTTTGGTGCAGTAGTAATAAGGTTTGAACACAATATCTTGTATAAATTACCTAAACTTCCCATTACTAAACCATAATATTACTAGTTAGAATTCAAAAATCATGAAAAAAAAAACTTCAAATAGTTTATGGCATCTTTTTCATACATATATTTTTTGACATGTTACTTCCTCTCTGTTCTTAATATGTTAAGTTTAAAAAGATTTTTTTTACTCCTTTATATAAATTATTATATAAAAAATAAAACATTAAATACTTTTTTCTAAAATTATCCGTAGTCTTTAATTACATCATATTTAATTACTCTATATTGTTTTCTAATTTTTCACTTTTTCAATAATAATAATTGATTCCTTCTAAATGATGATAAACTACATCAATGAAGTTTACTCACAACACTCTGTCACTTTCTTCCTAAAGTTGTTAGAAATGAAATTTATTAAAATCATAAATTTTGGTGGGTATTAATTTTGAATTAGAAAAGATATATATTATAAAAAATAAGATACACCAAAATTTATTATTTTCAATAAATTTAATTTAATAACAGAAAAAATGTTAAAAAGAAAGTGTTAAAAAAGGTAAGAAAGATTTTTCGTGTATTAATAGTTAGAAGTATACTAAAACCAACGAAAAATCAGAAAAATGATTATGATGAAGAAAGAAATGATCAAAATTCGTGATTTTTTCGATTAAAGAAATTTGGAGCAATGTTATAAATTGAAGAATGTCAACTAATTTTAATAAACTTTTTTAAATATTTGTGAATTAGCTTTAAAAAATTATAATAAAAAATAGATGGAGGTTTTATTCCTGTGTAGGAAGCAGAGCGTCGGAGGAACGTTCCAACGGTTTCGTAAAAAGTGAAAACTGACCGAACATCGATAGGCCTTGAATGCTCTCGATCACAAAATAGGGTCTGGCCCATCTGACCCTGTAATGACCACTTTTGTCGCTTTCTGGGCCCTATTGGCCCTATTGGCCCGTCCTTACATCGTAGGGCTAAATATGTCTCTGCTTTGGACCCAAAAAATATGTCTCTTCCCTTTTTCTTCTTTTTTCTTTAAGAAAAAAATATATTCAAAAGTAAAGGTAAAGCGTGTACTAAGCAAGCTAGATCTAGTAGAAAGAATGCTATTCGAAACTAAAGATTAAAAAGGAGTACTAATAACCTTTTCTGTGACACTCTTTATAGGATTAGCAGTAATTTATTAAAAATTATAAATTTTAATAGATTTTACTTTTTATTATTAAGTTTTTTTTCTGATTTAAAAACAAAATTGATAAAAATTGTGGTTTCCAATAAATTAGGATAGAATAATGTTAAAAGAAAAAGAAAAAGTGTTATTAACCTTCTACGTTGAAAAAAGTGTTCATATATAAATATTCCACATTTTCAAAACTTGTTACATAAGAGAAGAAAAAGAAGTTAAAACGTGTGGCATGAATATGAATTTGCTGTGCTGTGTTTGACCACAAACAAGCACCGACAGCATCGCATAGGCTTGATCGTTTAAGTATGAAAAAAGACATATTCTTTTGTTATTTTCTGGTTTCACGGGCTCCCTAGTCATCACAACAATTTACATCCATATGGGACTTATTTTGAGCATCTGGTGGGTGTGTTGCCCAAATGATGCCAAATTTAATCAATAAATAAATAAAATAGAACTTCACTTTCTCTTCATGAATGCCCACCGATTGGGACAATATAAAATGTTAGAATCCCTGAAGTCCACACAATATCTTCCCTTGTGTCCTCAAACGCGTGGATGTTGCCAGTTTTCACTTTCCAAAGCCTTGTTTTTGTTAGACATATTTAATTTAATATTATTTTAGTGATATTCTGTTCGACTTAATGTCTGTTGCGTTAAGTAGATATAATAGTTATATTTAATTATATTCATTTAATATATATTTTATCTCAAAATGAAAGCTGGGTTAGAAAGTTATTTTTTCCTCTTTTTCACTGTATATAATGTAATATAATAATATATAACATTATTTATTATAATATAAAATATTATAATATATGTTAATTTATATATTATATAACAATAATATATAGTAATTTATATTATATAATAACTTAAGAATATATTATATATACAATACTATAATATACATATATGTATATATATTTACAAAATAAAAATAAAATATATAAAATATATATACTTCATATAATATATATATATATATGCACATGTATGTACAAAATAATAAAATATATATCAATTTATATAATATATGCCATAATAATATATATCATATAATAATTTAATGATATATATTATATATAATATTATAATATATATTTATATAAAATTTATATTTAGAATACTATCTTATATATATTTTTTGACATGATAATTTAAATTATATTATTAATTAAAATATTAAAAATTAAATAATTATCATACACATATTTTTCAAAAAAATTGAATAATAATTATAATTTTTAAAATCTTATATAATTTTTTATAATTTTAAAAAAAGATAAATACACAAATAAAACAATACTTTTGTATGATTTAATTAAAATTATAAAAACTTATAAATTTTATAACTTAAAAAATTAAAAAATTAAAAAATTAAATTAAAATTTATCTTTTAAAAATTATTTTAACAAAACAATAATTTTATTATTTAAACATAATTTATAATTTATCTTATTATTTAATATGCATCTTCACCATGCTTTTATGCTATCATGTTGCTATCATTTATAATATATTATATTCATTGGGAAAGGAATAAAGTTTTGTTATTTTAGTGGCTTACTTACTATTAATCCATGGTGATAAGTATGAGATTGATTTGGTCGTTCACACTTGAAATCATCATTAAGTTGAAATATTTTATTATACCAGCTGTCTTCCTTCATCACGAGAAACACAACTTTGTTATTTAAGGAGCAATATCTAATTTTTCCCACAAGAAAATATAGTAAAAGATAAAAGGACAAAGAAGATTTAAAGTATTGAGAGCCAAAATATATAAGTAGCCATCAAAGATTCATGTCCTTCAAATTCCTCCAATTTTGGCATACTCAGTTTTATTTGGTCTCGTGAACCCAACTCCCTCTATGTAACTTCAAGAATCACAAAATTCTTCTCCAATCCAATCACATGCATTATGTAAATGTCAGGAAATAACTAGATTATTTAAATTTAAAATAATACTAAATTCTCTTTACTCTTGTAATATATTTTTCTTTTATAAATTCTATTACTTATTGAAATAAAAATTAAGTATATTTTATATTTTTAGAATATTAAATACATTCACCTCTTTATTTAATAAATATAATATATAATTAATTTAAATGAATACTATTAAATATAATATATATTTATTAAATATAATATATATTTATTGAACATATGATTTTTCATAAATACCTATATATTTAAAATATGTTATGAAACAAAAAGTAATCATTATAAAATTCATTTCGTATATATATATATATATATATAATATCCGTTAAAAAAAATTATTGTTTGTAGTATTGTTTAAAGAATTGACTTATCTCTTAAATTTTATGTTTAATAATTTGTCTACATACTATATTTATTAAATATAGTATTAAATAATTTAGGCAGTCAAATTCACTTATAGTATATTAAAATTTTAATATTGATTAAATATAATATTTATAAACATAGTATTTTTATTAAATTTGAATAAAATGTAATTATTACAAGAATTAATACTTATACATTAAAAACTAATATATATTAATATGATATTAATAAATTGATAAAACATGTAATACTTTATCCTTAATTTCCTTCACATTATATTTATTAAACATAGTATTTAATATTAATGGAAATTAATTTGACTTATAATATATTAATTATGATTCATATATATATAAAGTGTAATTATGTTTTCTCAATGTAGGACTTTTTGTATGAATTTGTATATATTAAAATATATTGTTAAATAAAATAATTATTAAAAAATTTAATGTCAAAACACATATTTATATAATATTAAAATACACATTAATTTTTATTACTTTTTTTAAATAATTATTTTATAAAATATATTTTCAAATATGTAAATTCAAATGTACATTAATATAATAAAATATAATTAAAATTAAAAAAAGTAATTTTGTGACACATTTTTGTTTCTAAATTAAAATAATGTGTGTATTTTTACTCTTTTTATTGTTTTATTACTATTTATTTTATATAACTATATATATTTACCTCTTATCATGAGTTATGTTATTAAAATGGTCATGATTTTTATTGTTATGTAAAATGAAAAATATAGAAATTAACAATGACGTGCTTAATAAATTACTTCAATTAACTATAATAATTTATATATTACATTTTACAATTATAATCTCACTAAAAAAAAGTTGACAATCCATATAATTATAATAAAAAAATACACATGTTATCTTAAAAAATTGCATATAATGAATCATTTATATAATAAGCTATAAATTGATAAAAATAAATCATTTTTCATATATCACCTACATATTTAAACCATATTTTTCATATATTAATTAAATCAGTACAATTAATGCACTAATTAATATTATATCTAGTATAATATAAGAAAAAACATAAAAATACATAAAGGTTAATATACTTGGTCGAACTTTTTTCTCATACTAAATGTAACTTGACTTCAATTTTTTTTTTCTATTGATAGAGCAATATGTAAATTTTATTATAAATATTCTCTGCGAATGATGATATTTCCTTATCTCGTGGGAGGTTCTCCTGATCTAAACTTTTCACTAAAAAATAAGAGATAAATATATATTTTATATTTTTAGAATATTAAATACAATCATCTTTTCATTTAACACTTTATATAATGTTAAAAAAGTAATAAAAATAATAAAGAAATACAACATTGTTCTTAAATTTACCAAAAAGATAGTATATAATTATAGAGAACCACAGCCATTTAGTAAATAGGAAACACTAGCAAGTTCAACCTCTGACAATTGGCCATGTCTTTCGAAGATTAAATGTAACACAATATTTTTGTACTGATGATTAGCATTTTTCGTGATTACAAAATCTAAAACCAACATCATTGTTATGAAATATAGGCTACGTAATCACATCAAGATAATTGAAACAAATAATAATAATACCTAATAATAGTACCTAGATAAGTGGACATCATCATATGAATCTGTGATCCCATTTCGATAGTGGCAGAGCTGGTGGCGCTGTAAGTTGTATACGTGGTGCTAGGTTTAATTTTGAGCTTATGTTTGAATGTTCAAGCGTGAATGAAATAAAATAGAAATAAATAAAATTATTAAAAAAATAATTTCGTATGGTCCACCAATATCCAATTATTGTTAATATAATTTTTAAAATAGTTATTGTAACATAACGTGTATAGTCATTAAACTTAATTATTAATTTATTATTTAGATACTTTTATGTAAGCGTTGAAAAAATTTTAAAAAAATTCTATCTCGTACTTAAAATTGAATAAGAAAGAAAGAGAAAATATTAAATGAAACAAAATAGAATATGCCTGTTCCAATTTATGGGTTTAAGTTTAATATATTATTCATGGAAATTTTTATTAGTATTAATTAATTTGAAATAAATTCAAAATATTTCTAAAAGTAATTATTAAAAAATTAATAATTTGTAATTATATAATATCCGTGGTTTAACAGCATTATAAAAATATTTATATTGCGAGAATATTCTCATTAAATTATTATATTTTAAAATTTGACTGATATATTTTTTTTTATTAATTGAAACATACTTTAATATATATTTTAATTATTGAGACTAAGAGAGAAATTCCCATGTTAGTCTGTCTGGTGCCGAAAGTGGAAGAAACTCAAAAAACTGAAAACTGATCCCGAAAAAAGAAAAATAAACTGACCGCGCGAAAAAGGAGCACGTAAGAAGCTCCTCAGCATCGCAAAATAATCACAAAACGACACTTTCCATTCACATTTCCTTTAATTGCGTTACTTTTTCTTGTCCAATATTCCATTAAAGGTGAGTGAGTGAGTGAATGAGTGAGTGTGAGGAGTGAGGGAGTGAGGTAAAGCACAAAACCAGAACCAGAAGCTTCTCTTTCCTCTCCCGTGCTCTGCTACCGCCATCTATATATGAATCTATCTATAATTCTAAACTCCAACACAGTAAGTGAAAACCTCCCCTGAAACTGTACAACAAAATATCTTGCTGCCACATTCAGTGCTAAAAGCCTCATTGTTCTACATTCAGTGTCAAAAGCCTTTTGGATTCACCAACCCATTTGGCTAAAGAGTTCATCTTTGAGGGAAACAATGGCAGGAAGCAAATCCAGATCCTCCATTCTCATGCTCCTTCTCTTTGTATTCCTTTGTGTTTTTGCAACGGCACAACAGCAACAACCTATTAAAAACGTTGTTGTTTTGGTTATGGAGAACCGTTCCTTCGACCACATGTTGGGGTGGATGAAAAAGGGCATCAACACATTAATCAACGGGGTCACAGGAGATGAATGCAACCCGGTTAATACCACGAGTCCGAGGGAAGATTCAATTTGCTTCACCGACGATGCAGAGTTCGTGGATCCGGATCCGGGGCATTCGTTTGAGGATGTTTTGCAGCAGGTATTCGGTTCTGGTTCCATTCCTTCCATGAATGGATTTGTGGAACAAGCTTTGTCCATGTCTCATAACCTCTCAGAGACAGTGATGAAAGGCTTCAAACCCGACTCTGTGCCGGTTTACGCTGCTTTGGTTGAGGAATTTGTGGTTTTTGATAGGTGGTTTTCTTCAATTCCGGGTCCAACGCAACCCAATAGGCTTTTTGTGTACTCTGCAACCTCTCATGGTTCAACGAGCCACGTCAAGAGGCAGTTAGCAAAAGGGTACCCTCAAAAAACCATCTTTGATTCTCTGCACGAGAATGGCCTAGACTTTGGGATTTATTTTCAGAACATACCCACCACTCTGTTCTATAGGAACCTTAGGAAGTTGAAGTACATATTCAAGTTCCATCAGTATGATTTGAAGTTCAAGAGAGATGCTAGAAATGGGAAGCTTCCACCCTTGAGTGTGATTGAGCCTAGGTACTTTGACTTGAAGGGCGTGCCTGCGAATGATGACCATCCTTCTCATGATGTTGCACATGGGCAAATGCTGGTGAAGGAGGTCTATGAGGCTCTAAGAGCAAGCCCTCAGTGGAATGAAACGCTTTTGATCATTACATATGATGAACATGGTGGATTTTATGATCATGTGAAGACCCCTTTTGTCAACATTCCTAATCCAGATGGGAACACTGGACCTGCTCCCTATTTCTTCAAGTTTGATAGGTTAGGGGTTCGGGTGCCAACTATTATGGTCTCTCCTTGGATAAAGAAAGGGACTGGTAAGCTCAAAATCCGCATAGTTTATCCCTTCTTAGCTTCTACTCTTTGGTCAAAGCCATTATACATGATTTTTTTATGATAGAGATGTCATAATTGTGTTCAATACTTCTTCTTTCATGAGGACAATGGCAGGTTTTTATTCTATTGGATGCTGCATTATTAACTTTTCCGGGACCATTGTCCTTTCTGTTTATCGCTATTCCGGTACCTTTACTTTGATGGATAGCCTTGACTTTGAGTTGAATTTAGTTGGTTGATTTTTCTTTTCTAGAGCCTACAAAACCATATTTGTCCTTTTCCTTGTGTTTTGAGTAGAGTGAGGGTTAAGGAGTGTTGTTTTCTAGTCAAATTTAGTATGCAAACTTGATATTGATTTTGAATAATGTGGGGTTATAATGGCTTTGGTTTGCCTAATCTTATTTGAGTGCATTGTTAGATTCTGAAGCTTCAACCTGCTTTTGATTGGTTTGACATGCCTATTAATTTACTACCTGATCTGGTTTCTCAGTGATAAGTGGCGCCAAAGGACCTACTGAAAACTCAGAATTTGAGCACTCTTCTATTCCTGCCACCATAAAGAAGATTTTCAACCTTTCCTCCAACTTTTTGACTCACAGAGATGCATGGGCTGGGACATTTGAGCATGTTGTTGGAGAGTTAAGTTCACCCAGAACAGATTGCCCAGGTATCTAATCCCCCCCTCTTATGTCAACTAGTTGAATTCCTCAATAATAATAATACAGTTGAATATGAATTACAACAAAGAGGAATAGCATGTACATAAAAGGGAGTTAGATTCCCCTCAGTTTTTAGTTTCAAAAACTGTTTTCTAAAACAGTTAGATTCCCCACACTGATCACTTATCAATTTCTCATCAAAAATCTTGAAAATTGTTTTCAAAACAAGTGTTTTAAAAACCAAAAAATAGAAACAGCTGAAAAATGTTTCCCCATCTTCTTTTGTTATTGTTTTGTTCAACCTCTCAATTCTACTATGCTTTGTGGTTTGTATCACCCTCTACGAGTTGTTTGAGCAACCTTGTTTAGTTTATTTTGTAAACTAAAAATGGTTTTTGAAAATAGAAATCAAACACACCATTCATCAACTTGGACTATGAAACTTCCCCAATAAAAACATTATTATGTGTAACAAAGTATTAAGACAAGTTAATATGTGTATTCCAGTGACTTTGCCGGACGTGACACCTCTAAGAAGCAGTGAAGCAAAGGAAAATGCGAGCCTCTCTGAGTTTCAGAGTGAGGTAGTTCAATTGGCAGCTGTTCTTAATGGGGACCATTTCTTGAGCAGTTTCCCTGATGAAATGAGCAAGAAGATGAGTGTAAGGGAAGCTCATGAGTACGTTCGAGGAGCTGTTTCAAGGTTCATAAGAGCCAGCAAAGAGGCCATCAAGTTAGGGGCTGATGAGTCTGCTATTGTGGATATGAGATCCTCTCTCACTACTAGATCTTCAGTTCATAATTAATACAACAAAACCAAAAAGCAGAAAAGAAAGTTGTGTGCCTATCTCTGTATCTAATTATTATAGTTTTTAGGTTATCTGATGATTCTTGTTCTAGATTGTTAGGGTTGTGAAAGTGGTATGCAATAGAAGGGGTGTTTACTAGAATACTATATGAGTATGAGTTGGTCGTGCAAGGACTGGAAGTCTTTCAAGGTGACAAGGTCTCTGTTTGAAAGAATTTATGCCAGTTAGAAAAAAAAAAAATTCAAGAGAATGATGGTTTGGCTAGTGAGTAATTTCGAAATAGAAAACTCCAATGCTGTTGTACAAAGTCATAATATAAATTTAGCTCCATAATTTTGTTTTGAATTGCTTGTATTCTTATTTGAATTTCTTGAACGAAACTGCATCGAGTTTGCTACAGAACATTTTGTTTCTTTTTGGTAAGTCATTTTGTTTTCACTACCGTGTAATAAATTGGGGATGACGATTCTGGAAGGATAGACAAATGAAAAAGCACTACCGCTTTCGCCAACTGAAAGATTCAGTTTCAATGTGATGTCAGAGATTCAACTAACTAATTGTTATGTGAAGCTATTTTCTTTTATAAATTATTTGATCCGGTGTATTACAGTATACATAAACCATGAACTGAATCCACCAAAAACGTATTGGACAAAATTGAAAAAATCCTTTACCCGATACCAAAGAAGAAAGAATGAAATGCACAACAGGATGGCCTATTTTCTCGTCAAAATGTTTCCGTTTGCAAAGGAAAGCTCAACTAATTCTGCACGAGTGACACGTTCATAAATATAATGATTCTTGGCACAAGTGTTGTGTTTCTAAAAGTTCAATGTAAATTATCAAAAGTTGATTCTGTTAGTAAAAAACGAGTTCATATCTCAAAAAGACAAGGTTCCAATCTCGTTGAGTCCGTAATTAAATTCAATGGAGATTTTGGTGCTATAGAAGTAGACCGATCCCAATTTGAAATTGCCAGCCTCTCATCAACTTATCATGAGTAATACCCAGCCCCAGCAGAGTGGATACATTATTTTGCTTCTAACTTTAAACAACTCGAGCCAATATCCCACTATACTCATGCAGACGCTAAAGTTGGAAAAATTAATCTGGCTTGAAAAGGGGGCAATGGATATATTCTAAAGTCATACATAACAGAGTTTGGGTTTACAAACCCCACTTCCCACATAGAGGGGAAATGTAGTACATGGTAAGAACGGGGTATTTTGCAGTATGTATACTCAATCCACTAGGGGATAGGTGCCCATGTCCATAAAAGGTGGAAGGTCGCACATATTATGGACGAAGAATACTACTAGTTCTGCAGCATGCAGAATTCCATTAAAAAATGATACCACATCATGGCCGTAACTCCTGCCACAGAGCATTGAAAAGCAGGTTGTCAGACCATGTTTCGAAATGCGTATAATATTTAAGAACGGGAAAGTAAAGAAAACGGCAAGGATTGATACTTTTTCCAGTCAGTCAAGAACAACTGGACTCTCTTTTTCTTTTTTAAATTGGAAAGGGAAGAAGAGTGGAGTGTCCACTCCCCATTACTCTCTTGAGTGATACTTTTTCTCCTTTAGATTGGCAGGCAAACTTTAAAAAAAAATATTGAACAAGATACCGATCCATTTCCTTATCATTCAATCTTTAATTCCTAAATAAAGTGGAAGATACAATAAACTATGTAACCACCATCCCGTTCCATTCCCAAATATTCCTCACAACCAAATAAATAGATCTGAAACATAAAATGCAGTGTATTCAATTCAGCATCGGCACAAGCTATGAATTGCTAAAATTGGTAAGTAAGATCAAGTAGTTAGTTACAATTTCTGACAATCAAAAAAATGATTACATTAAATTGTGTTAAAGATTGGCAGGTTGCTATTTCATAAAATTTATGTGAAACAATCTACAAAATACAAGCCCATCATTGGACAACCATTTTCAGACCTCTCATCATTAGACATGTCTGAAACCATTGGATGAGATCATAATGAGATCAACTGATGCAACTTCCAGTGGAAAAATATCAAGCACTATACCCATCAACTGTACTCTGAATCAGGTTTCCATTTTTTGGTACCACTCTACAAATTGAAGTATTCGTCCCAGTCTTTAGGTTGAAAAAGGACTTTGCCATGTTGATATGTCAGTGATAAGATCGCGCAATTGATCTATGAGTGTCTTCAGGTGCAAGTTCTTGTTGGCAAGCTCCTACATTTATGAGCAGAAGTTCAATGTTTACCACTCAGTTAAAAATAGAAGACAGCCTATCAACCACTTCAGTCCAGAACCTAAATATTGTTGCCAAATTAAAGACCCGTTTGTGCCTTTTTTTTTTTAAGAAAAAGTGTTTTTCTAATTAATAAGTTTAAAAGATTTATAACAAAAATGACATTTTTCAAAAAAAAAAAAGGAAAACCTAAAAAACCTATAGGCATAATTAAAAAAAGCACCAAAATAGGGTTGTATCATATAATTATTTTTTTAAAGCTAATACCAATGGGTCATAAATTGTTTCAGAAATACGCTGAAAATCTAAAACCCATAATACGAATGTCATTAGATTCCGTTAACTGTATCTTGACATAAAATGACGGAAAAGTAAGTGTTTCTGAATCCCAACAAACTAAAATCCGAGCTAAAACGACAATTTCAAAGCTCAGGCTTGGTAAAGAACATCATCAAAGAATAGAGATAGAAATGAATACATTTATGAAAACCTGGTTCAAACCTACCCTTCTTAGAGAAGAGGCTCGCTCCTCCAACTTATCAATTTCAGCTTCATCTGCAGGGCTAGCAGCTGCGCCAGCATCAAATGTTTTTGCCTGTAATACTAACCACATTAGTTTAACCAGGAAACAAAAGCTTCACTTAATAAAATTTAGTTGTAAAGCTCACAAAAAGATGAAAGAAATAAATATTTAAGCAAATCAGTGACATGCATATTAATGAAAAAAGAAGATGCGAGTGTGTCTACCAATATCCTTTAAGCATCCATTTACACAGTATGAGTTCTGTGTCTACATTAGGGAGAGTTTGTCTACCAATATCCTTTATGAATCAGTTTCTTTTACTCCAATCATCAATAACTTCAAATTCAAGTGGATGGTACAACAATATAGCAGAAACATGTTTAGCTAATTATGAAATTATTCCAGGCAGTTTGATATCCCCTTAAAACTAATATTTCAAGGATGAGTTTGTCATTAAGTTTTTCATATCAAGCTCATCCCTGATTTTTTTCACCCTCTTTTTTAGAAGGACATCAAATTGAACCTTAGGAATTAGGATAGAGTTTGTATCATCTATTACCTTCTCCAAAAGATATCTCAGGGATTATAATTGAAATTCACCATACATTAGCTAAAAATCTGGTTAGCAAAATAATAACTAGTTACTTATTATTTCAAGGGTTTAAGTAATAAAACATAGTCAGGTAGACAGAAGCCAAAAGTCATTAATTAAGCCACTTAAAGCTGCAGTCAGCTCTGGAACATTTACAGGGGTGTATGCATTGGAGTTTTCATACTTTTCATTATATTAGTGAAGCACCACGAGGCAAACTTATGTAGTTCAAAACTCAGCAACTTGACCCCCTAAACTTACAAACTGTGGCATAAATTAAATCTCCCGCGCATGTGCAGAAAACCCCCAGTATGGGGTTAACAAGCATGATTTGGTAAGTTCAAGTAGTTGAGTTACTGATTTTTGAACAACAATGACATTTCTGCAATTGACCTATGGTTGAAGGGAGTTCCCTACATTTTAGCCACTACATTTTGAAGGATGCATTATTTTTTAGGATTATATTTTGGAACTCTCAAACTAAAACCTTTTCAAATTTCCATTCAAGGTGGTGGATTCCTCCCATTATTCCAATACCACCTGCCTATTGTTTGTCATTTGCTATAAACCCCACATTCCAGTTTAAACCCCTTGGGCCAACAAGGTGCCACAATGGCACCAATGAATGTTGCAAATTTGGGATTGCCAAAAAGTGATAGGAGCCAATCTTAAGGTGGAAGATCTTAGTTCTTATAATGTATCCAATGAATATGCACATGAATAATTGACAGCCACAACACTTCCTAAATATCAAGAGTAAGGTTTTCAATAGCGCATGATAGTGGCACTAGTTGTGATGCAGAGTGGCTCCTGGCCGCTACAGTGCTCACCATTGCAGAGCACTTCAATGTTGCAGCCACTTTTGCAAAAGAAATAGTGTGGATTCCAGTGGGATAACACTGCAATGCTGAAATTCCAAAAAATCCCTCCTTACTTACACATTAGGGCTTTTTTTCTGTGGCTCGTCTCTTCTCCCTGTCTCCGGCTATGATGAGACCTGCTCCCTTTGTTTCTAGCAAGACCTGTTAACTATCTTTTGTTGGTATTTACTTGTATGTTTTGTTCAAGACACCTACGACTTTTGTTAGTGGTTACCACGACTTTTGTTGCTATTTACTTGTATGGTTTGTTGAAGACACCAATGACTTTTATTGTTAATTATGAATGTCATGGATTTTTAGTAATTTTTATCATTTTTGAGAATTAACATGTATATAGTATACATTATATATAAACTATAAAAGAAACTCAACAGCTGTCATCTAGCTATGGTATTTTTGGGGTCGGCTGCTATGTGCCAATATCTGAGATTGATAACACTAATCAAGAGCAGGTGATGCAATATAAAGCATAATTGATGCACGGGAATTCTACTAGGCACACAAGTCGAAACCTGAAACAAATTTCTTAGGATGGGGAACCCAATCTAATAAAAAATTATGTTAATGCATCTGTCTTTGAGTACAAGAATCAGGAAGGCTATTCAAGAAATCCGTCAAAAGCTGGTAGAATTAATGCATAACGATAAAAAAATATCCTTTATACGCATTGTTCAGCGCATTTAGTAAGTAAAATAAATCCAGACAGTAGAAAAATTTGATCTCATAATTACTAATAAGTAAAGTATTTTGAGTTAAACTCAAATATTTCATACATTTCCTCCATTTCTAGTACTAGATTTTTGAAATCTTTTCAGATCTCTATCCAAGGAGAGCTAGACTACTCGCATTTCGATTCCAATCCAATCCAACTTATCGTCGTTTCAAAATTAACACAACATTTCTGCTTAAAACCGCCGAGCAGCATCATTTGTCATTATTCCTACTCTCTCACAGTTCAATACAGTTTATTGCATTTAGTTTTGGCACCCTAAAGTTCACAAAACCCACGAATAAACAAAATTCAACGACAAAACAACATTTAACCAAACCGAACACATTTCAGGACAAAGCAAACACGATAGAGATTCAAAAGAAAGAAAACAAGCGAAATTAGGTACCTTCTGGGAGTTAGGAATGGCAGTGAGAATGGTCCGGAGTGCGGCGACGGCGTTCTTATACCGGACGCGAGCCTCCTCGAGGGCGCCTCCGGCACCGGCAGTGGCGGCGGCGATGTCGGCGTGGTGGTTGGAGTTATCTGAAGTGGAATCGGCGTTGGGGGAGGAAGGAGAGGTGGACCACAAAACGGGGTTGCAGAGCTCGTCGTTCATAGAAGAGAGGATCTGAAAAGCGTTCTCTATGGTTTCTTCCAGGTACTTCTGTCCTTCCATCGCTAACTCTTGGGTCGTTTTGGCGCTGCTTGACCTTGACATTGAAATTATGCCGTTCACCGACTCTTCTTCCATTCTAGTGCCTATAAATTATGTTTCCGAGCTCCAAAACGTCGAGATTCAGAAATCATAAAACCCTAACCTTCAAAATTGAAATTGGAAAGAATGGCGATTTTTTTTTTTTTATAAAAAACGTCGACAGCAGGATTCGAACCTGCGCGGGCGAAGCCCAGGAGATTTCAAGTCTACCTCCTTAACCACTCGGACATATCGACTGTTATATTAAATTAAGAGATTTATTTTATATAAACTAAAATTTCCCCTATAATCCTTGCATAACTATTAAAATATCATGGATTGGATAGAAGTTTAAGTAATTTGTATAAAATTATGGATTGATTTTCATTGTTTATTATTATACAAGAAAAGCAACATTTAATATATATATATATATCATTGATTTCGCTTGTTTACATTTTTTTTAAAAAAAACCTCAATTTAGGCGGGTCGTAAATTATTAATTTTTTTGCAAGAAAACTATATTAAATTATTTTAATTATACAATAGTTGATCTTATTTAAATACTAACATATTGTATTGTTTTGATTATAGTTAGTAATAATTAAATTAATTCAAATGTCTTTTATGAGTGAAAATGAACATGATTTTTAACCTATATAGTTTTAATTGAAAATATTTATTTCTGTAATAATGAAATTATATACTTTCTCAATGTGATTGAAATTAGTATTATAACTTTATTCTGTGAATATTATTGGTGTTATATTATTATTTTTATATATTAATGGAAAAAAAATTACTTCGTATCACTTTATATTTTTATAAAACAAAAATAAAATAAAATAAAATAAAATGCAAGGTTAAAAAAAAGAGATAATGTAAAAATAATAATAAATAATTTTAAAATAATTAAAAGATATAATTGTCTAATAAAAATGAAGATAAATAAATTATCAAATATTTTAATGATATAGATAAAGTTTTTAACAAGGGAATTTATGTTACAAAACACGACTATTATGTTTATTTGTTTTCCTCTAAATACTCCTTTATTATAAACTTTTTTTATTTATATTTATTATTATTATTATTATTATTATTATTATTATTATTATTATTATTATTATTATTATTATTATTATTATTATTATTATTATTATTATTATTATTATTATTATTATTATTATTATTATTATTATTATTATTATTATTATTATTATTATTATTATTATTATTATTATTATTATTATTATTATTATTATTATTATTATTATTTTCAGTTCAACTAATACAATTCTCAAATATTTTGAAGTTAAGAAAATATACTTAAATACTAAATGCACATAATATGTATAATAATTGAAAATACGTTAATTTTCATTATTGATATATTAAATCGATAAATCGTTGTTTTATTAAGTGATTAAATGAGTAGTAATTATTTATCATATATATTTTATGTAAAATTTAATATATATTTTATTATGTGCTTATAATGATGGAATTTTCGTGTCCATTAAAAAATGCCGTACTAAGCAAGTTTTTTTCTTCTTCTAAAATTATAGGTTGAATAATTAAAATAAAATGTATAATTTTTTCAACGTTTTTGGTGAGCATAATTATTTCAATTTAAAAAGTTTTAAAAGCTTATTTAATGAAAATAATAATAAATATCTCTAATGCACACATCGCAAAGTATTTGATATTGTATTTAATCATAAATTATTATATATAACAAGTTATTAATTTTTATAATTATTATTTTAAAAGTATATTTAAAATAATTTTAAATGATTTATAGTGTAAAAAAGTTTATACTAATAAATGGTATATATAAAAATTAAAATCTATTAATTAATAAAACTCCATTAAAAACATAGTTTATATTATGACTTTATTTACTATATTTTTTTGAAAAAAAAAATTGAATTTGGTTGTCAAAAGTTTTCACCATTATGTACTATCGCCATTTAACAAATAATAATATAAATGTTAGTTACTCTATCCGCAACTACCTTTTAGTCGTTGATAACAAGTTTAACCTCGCAGAGGATAAATTTTCAAAGGCTGGAATGAAGTTTGGTGTCTGGGAAGTAAAACTAGAAGAAAATGATGGAGCAAAGGTGATTGAGGGTGGGAAAGGGACTCCATAAATCATGAGTCTGATGGGTCTTCTACCTCCTCTTGCTGTTTCTTACACAAACACAGTTCCTAAACTGAAAACTCACAGTCCTAACCTTGGAGTTGGACAGAGGGTCCTACCTAATCTCCTCTCTTTGGCCCTTGCTGCTGTAACCTTAGCCTCTCCTTTACCATCTCATGCAATCCCATCCCTCAATTCCCAATCCCCTCCAATCTCCCTCACCACTCCTTTTTCTCAATCCAAGAACTTGGAGCTTGGACTAGAAAATGGGTATATCAATATTCCTCATGCCTTGCCCTTTTGCCTCAAATGTATAATTACATTTCCTAGACTACATTTTCTCAGCCTCTAAATTATGCTTAATTTGGGAGCATATAGTGACTATTATATATATATTGTGTGACATTGTTAGCATATAATTATTTCTTTTAAGTATATAATCAGAGGTTCAATTTCTAGATCCTTATATATTAAATAACATCTATTAGAAAATGTCAGTTTTTTAAATGAATTCCAGTTTTTGAGATATTAGTTTTTCGTTCTCAGCTAGAGAATTCTCAGATAAACAAAAACATATATCATACATTGTTTCATATATAAATGGATTGCATGCTTGATAATAATACCATGGTTTATTATCACCAATATTTTCTGTGTACCCCTTCTCTTGCAGAAAAATTAGACCTTGCCCATCAATCAATCCAGGTTGTATATCAACAAATCCCAAGTCATCATCTTTTGCGTTTCCTTGGCTGATTCCCGCAAATTCCACGGATGATGCTATTCAGGTTTCTAAAGCATTCCACAAAAGTCAAAACTATCCTATATTTTCATTATCTCTATTTTGACGGTGTATAACTTTCTTGGTATGCTTGTTTGCATGTGAGTTATGTCTAGCCATTCCTTAGGTACATCACCTTATTATTTTTATTTTTCAGAAACTACGTGAAGCAATCCTAAAGACTCAAAAAAATGTGAAATTCCTGCTTGTGGAAGATACCCCAAATGGTAATATTCAAGCTCAGTGCAACCTGCTTTGTTCAGTTTTAGCTCAATTTAGAAATAATAGCAAACTAGCAACAGATTAGGAACTTATAGGGATGCCAACTCAATACTATAAATAGAAGAAAAGCATTTTTATGAGACTGTGGTGTGGAACTGGAATGCGGAGGGATTAGATCTTAGGTTCTGGATTTTATATGATTGTATCTAAGTCAGGCCAGGGAAGTTTTTTGAAGAGATTAACAAAAGTACTATCTAGCAAGCCACAGGCCACGGCATAACTTCACTTTATTAAAATTAATATGCAGGTCAATACCTACAAGCTGAAGTTGATGGAGGATTTGGTAGAGATGTTATTGAGTTTCTGGTGAAAGGTGATGTGGTTGCTTACAGGTGTGTGTCAACGAAAGTAACTTATGTGTACCCTTTCACTACTGCATTGGGAGATTCAAAGGGTCAAGAAGCAAGACTCAAGCTAATTAATGACCAGTTGGGATGGTATGCTCCAAGTTTTGATTCCATGGAATAGTGTTGTTTCAGTTTTGTTCTTCGATTGGTGTCTAGCTGAATGCCTTTATTGTTATTTTGCCTTATTATGTGCAATTGTGCAGCTTATTATTTTAATGGTCAATAGTCTCAGACTCACCATGGTAGAAACATTTTTTTTATCAATTATTCTATCTGTTAGTTTCAACCGTTTGCATTAGCTTTTGCTGCATTTCGCCTACCTAATTGTGGTAATTACCTTAGAGCAGTAGGGTAATATACTAAAGCTATGTTATTCACCAAATTTATTCAAGGGAAAGAAGACTCTAGGAGGAAAATGGAAAAAATATAGCAATAATGATTAATGTGTCCAGCCAAAAGTAAAAGCATTAAATGCAGAATTGTAAATGGTGGAAATTTCTCCATCTGTGAAGGAAATTTCACATGGAGACAGGAGGAAAGCTATAGGCTTATTTGCGTTCTCCTCTATAGTGCCTTTGGGAGATGAAAAGGCATCAGAAGCTGAAACAAAAAACAATACTTTTTAAGAGAAGTGAGTGCTTCTGAAAGGGAGAAAAAAAGCATGAGTAAATCTTTAGTGTGTGAGAAAAATACACTGAGTTGAGTATGATTTGCATGACTTTTTTCTTGGTACTGCAAAAGTGTAGTATTTGAATAGAAGTGGATATCGTTAAGAAACTATATTCTGTATTTCTTATGTGAGAGTGCAGAGAGGATATTGTAATTTTCCATTAATATAGTAAAATATTTTTCTCTCATGATTTTTTTCCCTTGGTATTGAGGGTTTTCATGTTAAATCTTGATGCTCTTTTTCAGCTCAAGATCTAGTTTTACTAAATATGAATTATTATTTGTCAGTCTCCTTTGGAATTTTGATTTACACACAAATTCGCTTGTTGAGCTCAACAATGGTACACCCTTCCCTTAGTTTTTGAGACTCTGATTAGTTTCAACTTTCAACCTACTTATCCATTAGCTAGGGTAGGCTAGGCTATATTCAACTTTCTCCTTTCCAAATTTCCTTTTCTTGTTTGACTTGAAGTTATTAATGCTACTCTTTGAGAATAAAGTGAAAAACTAGTCTGTGACTGTGTTAACTTGTGACCATATTTCACCTTACCACCAAGTTGATTGAAAATTATTGAAGTGTTACTGCATGGACTTATTCTTCAAGAATTAGTACTCAGCTCATTAAAACATTCTTGACATAAGACTAGCAATAGATTCTAAAAAAGTAGTGCCTTTTCTGCTGTTAATCACGGTAGACAATCATCATATGACAGTAAAAAGTATTGTAGTTTCAAAAACGAAACCAATGTTGATTATTGAATTGTTGTTCTTCCATTTCTCCTTCAAATGAATGATTCATCATGTGAACGGGTTCTTCCTCTTTCTCTTCTTGAGCTTTCTTCTTGCAATGCGACATTCACAAGGCAAGAGTGGCTATAAGTTTTGTACATGTAAAAGATTTAAATAACCTGGCCTTTTATAATTTTTCTACTTCAAGAATTTGATGTTAACTTCAACTTGAGAGTAGTTATTCTTTCGTTATTTGATTCTTTGATTTGAAAGTATGTGATTTATGTTGAATTTCATGGTAATAGTTTTCTTGCGTGTTTCATTTTAAATGACATGATTTCAGACTGAAAACAATGTTCGTGTTTGCATTATATATATATATATAGAGGGGGGAAGCTATCAAATAAAGTGTTTACAATGAGAGTGAAAAGAGTAAATAATGTGATATACTGCTCTCACTTGATGCACTCCTTTTATATATATATATATTAAAAAAAAGTTTTGGATTCTTGCATATTCATTCAATTTTTATTTTAATTATTGTATTTTTAAATTGATGAAATTAATTTTTCAACTTCTGAAAATATATAATTCTTTTCTTTTTCTTCTATTATCCAGACCAATTACTTATTAATATTTATGAATTATTTATTAAACACTTTTAATATAATTTGATATTATTCAACTTTGTCTCGGTAACTTGTTTTTTCATTTCTTAAAATATTATTGAACAACTATAGAAGTTTTGGAAGCATTTATCTTTTGTGATTAACATTTAAATTTCTTTGATTAATATTATATATAATAAATTATTTATTTGAAAATTTCAAAATTACAAATTTTAAATACCTATATTTTGATATTTATTTTTCTATTTATTGTCATTAAATTATTTTTATGTCAATCAAATTATTTTTACACAATATTTTTTATTTTCATAGATATATTCTTCCATTAGATGAGACAACTATAAATACGATAAGAGCTTTTAAATTTTTTCATAAACAATTTTTAAATTAAAAGAATTTTAAATTAAAAAGTAAAAATTGTCAAATAATTTTATTTTCCTTTAAAAAATTGTTTTAAATTTTAGCTTTAAATAAAAAAGTACCCAAAAAAAATCTTATGATAAAAAACAATATTTCATCAATAGTTTTAAAAGCGTTACCTAATATAAATAACCAACGTTTGTGTCTCATAATTTTTTAAATGGTATAAAATTGTATATTATTGTCAATAGCTATAAAATCATTGTTTAGATAATGGTTTTTTAATTGTGCATATAAAAATATTGTTTAAAGTAAAAATTGTTGCTGTATCACAAAAAACAACTAGTAATGATAACATAAATGGGTTCCAATTTGTTAAAAAAATTAATATAAAATAAAAAGAATCCCAATCAAATGTTTCACATTGCACAATCTTGTTTTAGGAAAGTTTGTACTTTGTACAATCTCAAATTTAGGGCATCAACAAAAATAATACCGTTAAAAATTTCAGTAAGTTTTATTATTCAAAATTAAAATAAACTTGTTATATTCTTCACACATTATATATTTTTATATTTCTATTGTGTCAGAATTAAAATAAAATTAAGTTAATTTTAAATAGAAGTAAAAATAAATGTTAATAAGATATAAAATTTTGGTGTTTTTTTTAAGAATTACACTGTTTAGGAAGAGAATTGCTTAAATTATATAAAATAAAAAATAAGTAATGTATCCTAATAAGACCCATTTGAAAACTATAAATAAAAAACATCTCTTACAAAATGTTAGTTACTTGTCTTAATCTTTTTTTGACACTTAATCGCCCCCCTTTTCTGGCTCTTTTTCTCTGTCTATTCGTACTTAAATAAAAAGGGTAATGGATATCTCATTATAGGGTGTGTGGAGTGAAAAGAAAAAAGAAATAGAAAAAAAATTGATAAATAATTTACTACACGTTTTAAACAATTTTATCTGCGTACTTCCCTCTACAGTTTTCATGATTTTTATTGATTGGATGTGAAAATATTATACTAAGTGCGTTTTAAACGCTAGGTTAAACACATTAGCAAAAAAGAAAAACATAAAAATAAAGTAAAAAGAAAATAAATAAAAATAAAGTCTTATTTGCAAGAGATATTTAAACTTATCTTCCAAGAACTTATAAAAATATTTGAAATAACTTAAGAAAATATCTTATTACTAGTTATAATATATTTTTAACTTATTTTTATAAAACCAAATATATTAAGTATGCATATTTTTTTTATTTGTTTGTTTCTTCCTCAAATTATTTTATTTTTTTTATTTATTTATCTAAAGTAATATAAATATTAAATCATACATAAAATAAATTATGATTATTTGTTGCTATTAAATATTTTTATTTTTATATTTTTCTTTTTAATGTAAAATATAATTTAATTAAATAAATTTATATTTTTATAGGTGGTTAGTAATTTATTTTATATTTTCTTGTAGAATAGTGTGACTTTATTGAATTTTTATAAGGATTTACTTTTATTTTATTCTTATATTTACTTATATATGTGAATGATAAATTTTTTAATTTTATATTATTATTTTAATTTTAATACTTTAATTTATATTTTAGTTGGGTTGGGTTTTAATTTTTTTAATATTTTCTTTCAAAATTATTGATAGGTGTGCATGATAAAAAAATATTTATGTGTTTTATAACGTTTTTTATTTAAATTTATGATTATTAAATTTTTTCTTAAATTAAAAATGGGTAAATAGTGATAAATAATTTTTGTTTTTAATATTTTATGATATATAAGATTAATATAATAATTATTTAATTAATTTTAAAATTTTAATCATAATTTATTTTTTTTAATTTTAAAATATAATAATATTTTATAAGTATTTATATAATAATGATCCAAACACTTTCCAACAATATAAACACTTATTAGCATGTATATTTAAATTTAGGTACATATAATATAATATAAGTTTTTATATAATAAAAATTTATTAAATAAAATATTCATTAAAATATCAAACCGACTTAATATATATATTTATGATTATTGATTTTTTTTTAGGATTATCATTATTGATTGAATAACTAATATTTAGAAATATAATATCACAATTATAATTATAACTTTACAACAAATAACATGATTATGTCTGAAGAGTAAAATTTGTGTCAATTTCAGGCCTTTTTGTGAAATAAATACAAATTAGAAGCTTGTTGTCTTCCTTACGTCATTTGATTGTTTGCTTGCCTTTTCTCTTTTGATGTCTGTATCCTTTTTTTTATTTTTATTTTTCTTATCATTGCAAAATGACATAGCTTTAATAGCTGAATTAAACTGAATCATATATAAACCAGCGGGTCTAGTTAAGGTGATTGAATAACGTGTGGGTATTCTGTTCGATTTTAACGAATTAAAAAAAAAATGAATCATATAAGTTCTTGAACATAACTACCCAAACTGTGTATTCAACCAGGTTACTAGTTCATCGGTCTTTGGTCCAGGTTTAATAATTATGAACATTTTATTATTGTTTAAAAATTAAGAATCAATTAAAAACATTAATTTAATTTGTTATATAAATTTAAAAGATCAGTACCGCAAAATGAGAAAAATACATAATTATGTAAAAGAAAATTTCATACAAGGATTTTCTTACTTTTTAAAATGACGATTCAAAATTATTTCGTAGAAATGAAGTAGTAGTGTATTTTATAGTTTTCCGTTTGAATTTTCCCTTTTATGCGCTAATCAATATGGCAACTCATTACATAATACATATGACATTTTTACCTGCTTTCAAAACACATTATTTAAATTTATGTTAAATTTATAATTTAAAAACACTAAAGCATTTTGTCTCTCTTTTTTGTTTGGTACGTTAAAGCATTTCTCTCTCTACAATTATACGAGTGAGACCCAAAATTAAATTTTGATAGTTGAACTAAGTAGTCTGTTTTCGGCCCCACGTTGATGTCTTTGGATCTCTTCAATCTAAAAGAATTATGATATTTTTGAAATTCCAACGCATTTAATTAAAGATATCTTCCATACTTTTTCTTCAGGAAATATCATGTTCAAGGTTGAAAGCCTGAGAAGAAGACAATAAAAATATCCTTTATTTTTTTATTAAATAAGAAATATCTTTATTTAACGACAAAAACTGCCGCCTCTGACTCGCAAATATCCAATGGCTTGAAAGTAATTTCAAGGGAACTATTTTCTTGATTTGCAGATATTTTCATCTTTACAAAACTGGGATTGAAATTTTGGATCCTGACGGCGATGGATCATAGAAGTGCGATATTTTGGTTTAATGCTTAAAAGTTAATCATTAGTCATTAAGAACTAGAAGACAACACTCAACCACATATACTTTTCCTGCCCTTTTATTTATCTCATCCTTTTATACATACCTTTGGACCACTATTTGAAAATGATATTTGTATACAATTTTTATTCTCATTGTCATATCATTTTGAAGTTAATTAATTACAGATATAATTACATTTTTTTTAAGCTGCGTATGATTTTGTTCTCTAAGTTTTCGATCTTTACATAATTTTATCCTTTTATTTTTTTAGACGAAGTATATATTTGGTCATTTTGTTAATTTCTTCTATTTAAAATCTTATTCTTATTCAAATCTTTATAAAATGAATTGGTTAAATTGTTTTAAATATTCTTATACCCAAATTTTATCAATCAAACATCAAATCTTAATTAAAAAAAAAGAAAATATCTTTTTTTTTTCAAACCTTAACCTCTCATCCTATAAAATTTTCAAAATTTTTCAAAATTTTCCCTAAATTTATAATTTCCAAACTGTTAAATTATATCATATTTCAAATTTAACAAATCTCCACTCCAAATATTTAGATAAAAATAGTAACTTGAGAATGTTAATAAAAAAATAAAGGTATAAGATAAAAAATTATTTAATTTTAATGTAAAAAAAGTTAAAAAAAAATAAAATTACACACATTTTAAATTAAAAAAATTAAAAATATAATTAACTCTTAAATTTAAAAACAACATATCATTGAGGAACACAAAAAATTGTAAGTATGACTCTCAAATTAAATGTTAATCCCACAATCGATCCAAAACACTGAAGCTTGGAAAAATATCTCAAAATTGCATAAAAAAAGAATAAAAATCGTGATTATAATAGTTAAAAAAGAACATACGGACCCATTACTTTTCTTTTCCTTTTTGTAGTGAAAAAGAAAGTACTAAAAAGAGAAATAATGTACAATGTCATTTTCAAATGGCTAACATAGGGACAGTAATTGGGCCATAGGCCCTCCTTTTTAAGTGAGGTGGGAAAACAAGTGAGGTTAGAAAATACTACAAGTATCCCCGTTCAAGATAATTGACTGTACCTATATGTTAATCTGAGGCGAGCTTGATAAGCAGGCATCGACTTCAGAATTCAGGATGGTTTCAGTGCACGAGAAATTGAAGGGGTTCGTGGGTCACCGATGGGTGGTGTTTGTGTGTGCGATGTGGGACATGTCGTTTGCGGGCACCTCCTACATGTTTGGGAGTATATCGCCTGTCATCAAGACCAGCATGGGTTACAACCAGAAGCAGGTGGCTTTCTTGAGCGTCGCAAAGGATTTGGGTGATAATGTTGGTCTTCTTGCCGGCAAAATCAGCCAGGTTTCCCCCATTTGGGCTCTTATACTAGTTGGGGTCTTCCAGAATGTTCTTGGTTATGGCCTCGTTTGGCTCATCGTCACTCACCAGTTTCCCGCTTTGCCCTTGTGGCTCGTAAGTTCAATTCAACAATGATATTTCTCTCTCTACATCAAAACTAGTTACTAGTCCTTCATCCTCAACAATTTTTTATCATTCATATTCTGTCTCCCCAATCCTGGTTTCAGATATAGGACCCTTTCCTCTCACTTTGTGCTTTAATAGGATAAAGTCCCTTCTATAGTTATTTAATTGTTTTTCACTCTGATTTCTAATCACTTTACCTCACAAATCATTTATGTTTAGTTACCTTCTTACTATAACCACCTTTTTTTTTTATTTGAGGTGTTCACCATTTTCCCCCCTAGTTTTAAATGTCCATATTTAAGTTGCTGAAACTCTAATTTTAATTTTGTTCCTTGGATTAAAAAAATAAAGAAAAAGGGTTATACTTGTGAAGTCTTTCCCCCTTGATTAGCTGGGAAAACTGAGGCATTACGTCTTGTGTCGCGTGATCATAATGATTCAACATAGTGAAACGAGAATATGTATAAGGGAAAAAAAACAGTTGGATATTGTTTTCATTTTACCTCCTATGCTTTGATAGGATGACGAAGGATGGGAGGGGAAAAGTTTAATCGTTTAAGGTTAGCATTGACCATTTGACATTTACACTCTTTTTTTTGCCCTGTTCTATATTGCAATTTTGACACAGTAAATACTACTACCATAACACTATGTTATCCATTAGAATTATTGGTGAATTAACGAGGCGCTGATTTGCAGCTATGCATTATAATCTTCGTGGGACAAAACGGGTCAACGTATTACAACACAGCGGCACTGGTTTCGTGCGTGCAAAGTTTCCCGGAGAGCAGAGGCCCGGTGGTGGGGATCTTGAAAGGCTTCGTGGGCCTAAGCGGGGCAATTTGGACTCAAATAATCGCCATGATCCAGCTCCCCGATCAGGCCTCTCTCATTTTCATCATAGCGGTGGGACCCGCAATGGTCTCATCCACCCTCATGTTCATCATAAGACCCGTCCAGAGTTACAAACAATCTAGAGCCTCCGATGCTTCCGGTTTCATGTTCATCTACAGCATTTGTCTTCTCCTGGCTGCTTACTTGATGGGAGTTTTGTTGCTAGAGAACATGTTTGACTTGGACCAAAGTACCATCACATTGTTCGCAGTTATTTTACTCGTTCTCATATTGCTTCCGGTTATAGTCCCCATTCTATTGGTTTTCTTTTCTGGACCGCAAAGTAATGACCAAGAAGCCCTCTTGGAACCACCCTTGGTAGAAGCAACTAAGTCTAAGCACGTGGTTGAGGAGACTAGTACTAGTACTAGTACTAGTACTAGTACCAAAACCAAACACGTTCAAAACCAGAAGAATATTAATGCTCCGAAGCTAGAGGTGCTTCCTCTATCAGAAGGGCCAAGGGATGTGTTTCAGTTTCAAGCTAGACTTTGGCAAGCTGTGACCAAAGCTGCGAAGAAAATCAAGGGGAAAAATGGACCCCACAGAGGAGAGGATTTCACCTTGTCTCAGGCAATGGCCAAGGCTGATTTTTGGATCATGTTCTTCTCTCTGGTCATGGGCGCTGGTTCGGGCTTGACAATGATAAATAACATGGGGCAGATTTGTCAATCGTTGGGAGACGACAATGTCAATGTTTATGTGTCGGTTATCAGCATATCCAACTTCCTTGGTCGTGTCGGTGGCGGCTACTTCTCAGAGGTTATAGTAAGGTACCATCTCTGCTCTTCTTTTTAATCCTTCTGTATCTTCCAAGAGTAAACCCCACTTTACCTATTGAGATTTAAATACTAGTTATTTTAGCTCTTTACAAAATTTTCCATTTTTACCCATAAATTTTGTAATTTTCTGTTATTTATTTGAACAAAAATGATACATCGAGATCCCTTAATTACAAACACTTATTATTTTTATTTTCTTCCTTGTCATGAAAGAGATAATATCTAAGCACCTCATTTTTTTCATTATTTTATCAACATAATTTTTTTTATTTTCTTCTTCTAGTTATATTATATCACCTATTATATTTATATCATTTTTCGCTTTTTCTTCTCTTTCTAAATGTTGTATTGCATTTAAGATGATATGATATCGACTCATCTATACATGACATATAATCACATTTTAAAAAATTTTTGTCACATAAAGATTAATCAGAATCAAGTAATCTTAAGTTATATAATAATATTTTCTTCTTCTCATGTCATAGTACCGGTGATATTTACATTTCTTTTTCTTCTCTTTCTCTCCCAATATTTTAATTCTCAGTGTTATAATAAAAACCTAAAATAAATGACATTTTAAATTTCATGGATAAGTGGGAATTGCGTTATCTTAGAATCTCCCAGCATGAAACACATGATCCATAGGAGGCGTGTCAATTTGCATGATTTTTGAAACAGAAATTTAGGGTACCCGAGGGTTGTTGCATTGGCAGTGATTCAGGCAGTGATGTCTTTGGGACTGGGCTACTATGTGTTGGGGTTGGTTGGACAAGTGTACGTGGTGGCCATATGTAATGGTTTTGGGTATGGTGCCCACTGGTCCATTGCGGTAGCAGCAGCTTCGGAACTATTCGGCTTAAAGAACTTTGGGACTTTGTACAATTTTCTTACCATGGCTAGCCCAGCAGGGTCTCTCTTTTTATCTGGATTTGTGGCAAGCACAATATACGACTATTACGCGGAGCAGCAAGCAAAGCAGCGAATGCTGACAATGCCTTATGTCACTGGAAATAATGAGTTGCTTCTTTGCGAGGGAAACATTTGCTTCTCCTTAACATGTGGAATTTTAGCACTAGTTTGCTTATTTGCGGCTTCTTTGAGCTTGGTCCTTGTTCACCGGACTAAGAGGTTCTATGCCCAACTTTATGGGGAGTCTCGAACTTGAGACTGGAGAGTCCACTATGGTTTCGACATTGTGTGTATATACTCTGCCTCTTAAAGTTTAATGTTTGTAAGGGAAATGCTACCAATACTCTTAATAGGACTTTCACCCTCTCTTGTTAGGTGAGGGGAGGAAGACTTATTGTGAGGCCAGTTTCTCATCTTACGTATGTTCCCATATATATATATAAGGGCATTTGTTGATTTGATCAGCCTGATATTCAACTGCAAACATGTAGCAATCGTCATATTATTTGATGTAATGGTAAATCTACATTCAAAATTTCCTAAATTTTAAAAGACTATGATTTATAAGATTTTTTAAAAATATTTATAATTAAGGTTTTATACTTTATTTGTTAATGGATTTATATTATAAAATGTTAAAAAACTTTATAAATTTCTAATATTGAAAAGAATTTTATAGATTTTTAGCAAACCTACGAAGTTACAAAAATTATTGTAATTTTATATCATTTTCTTTGTTGTGATTCCTCGTATAAATTACTAATACAATATATTTAAATATAGTTGTCATCAATCAAGAAAATCAATTTTAAAAGAATTATCTTGTTAATTATGTAATATGTTTGTAAATATTTATAAACTATATTATTTTTAGATATAAATATAGTTTATGTATTTAATTTTTTAATTTCTTCGTATCAATGGATTAAAAAGGTACAGAAAATATATGAGAAAAAATAAAAAAAAAGACACAATAAATGACGATTTACATTAATATAATGGTGTTAAGAAAAATGCAATATAAATGTTTCTATAATAGAATTAATTTAAAATGCATCATCCATATAAAATAAAAGATTATCTTCATGCATTTTGACTAAGTAAAGAAAAGGCTAAGTATCCAAAAATTGTTATATATTTTTTTACATTGTCTTTTTTATGATACACACAATCAATTTATCAAATTAAATTGATTAAAGATAAAAATAAGTAAAAATATCTTTTACTTATAGCATAAAAGACATATAGAATTAGAAAGAAAAAAGATGACCAAGCATTATATTAACATTTATATCACTTTCAACAATTATGTGTGATAAAAGAGAAAAATCTAACATCGATACAAAAAAAAAAGAGTTCAGAGAGTCTTAAGAATTTAAGTGAGATTATTGGATAAGTGATTTTAGAATAATAAAGTCTTTTAAAATCTATTTTAGAAAATAATCCGTTGAAATTCATATGTTTTTTACTATTAATAATTTTTTTAGGTTGTCAAAAACCTCAATTAAATAAAACTGACAAAATGAGTCGTTCGACCTAACCTAACCCGAAATCTATATGGGTCACTTTTTTCATGGTTTAACCTAGTCTGATGGCCTATTAGGCTAGGTCACTTTAGTCTTTTTCTTTTGTTTAAAGATACATATAAATTAAAAAAAAGGTTTAGCTACTTATTTGATCCTTATACTTGCACTATCTTTATGTTTTACTTTCTACACTTAGAAACTATCCATTTTAATTATTATACAAGCAAAATTTTTATGTTTTACTTCTTACCATTAAATAATATTTAACATCATTAACAGTATTTTACATTTTAGTTCTTATACTTGTATTATTTTTACATTTTGGTCCCTATACTTGCACTATTTGTATGCTTTGGTTCCTATACATACATTATTTTTATGTTTTGGTCCCTTTACATGTATAACATTTACATTTAAAAGTGACTCGTTTTAGTTCTTATACGAGCAAAAGTTATAAGTTTTAGTCCTTTTATGTTTTATTTTAACTATTACACTATTTTTTATTTTTAATAAAATATTTAATACAAAAAATAATAAGAATTTTTATGAATTAATGATAAAATTGTATATATATAATCATTAAGAAAAAAATTTTACCTACACAATAAAATATATAGGATTAATTGCACTTTTGATCCCTCTAATTTGATATATAGATAGTTTTGGTTCTCATAATTTGAATTATTTGATTTTGGTTCAAATATTTGAAAAATGGTCAAGTTTAATCCTCATAAATTTAATTGATCAATTTTAGTTCACACATTTGAAATTGAGTAGCTTTAGTCCTACTGTTAATTTTGATTTTTTAAATTGGACAATTTATGACATAAATATCTTATATGACATTAACTATTTAATTTTTTACAAATTAAATTATTTTATATAAAATTATTCAATATTTATATTAAATAATTTGATTTGTGAAGAATTAAACAATTTAATGTTACCTTAGATGTTTATGTATCTTAAATTCTTCCAATTTTAACAAAATAGTTGATTGACTTTGTTATGTCATTATGTCCGTTAAAAATTAAATAAGAAGTTAAAAATAGAATAAGAAGTTAAAAATAGAATAAGAAGTTAAAAATAAGAGTAAAATTGTCCATTTTTATTAATGTATGAACTAAAATCAAGTAATTAAAACTATAAGAACTAAAATTACCTATTTTTCAAATATGTGGACCAAAATTTAAAATTATGAGACAAAAATTGCTCACACACCAAATATGAGGACCAAATGTGCAATTAAGCCAAATATATATAATATTCATATAAATATGTCTTTTATTTCATTTTGCATTAATCATCTAGTTCAACAAATAATTTTACCAAGTATTTCTAGTTTAATAAGTTAACAATTTTAAGATTTTATTGAAACTAGATTTTCAACTATTTTAACTAAATTAGCTTTTCAACTATTTTAACTAACTTATTAATAATATAATATATATTTAAATATTATTAATTAATATTTTAATTATTAGTTTACCATAAAATTGAACATTTAAATTTATTATATATATATTTGTTTATTTATTTAGGTAATGAGTTTAATTAAGTATTTATTTGATGCACTCTTATCATATAAAATAAATGACTAAAAATGATATATTTATTTATTTTAAAACCTACTTGAGATACATCACATATAATTTGGTATTGATTGATATCTTGTTTATATATAATATATAACATATTTTATTTTATATAAATCAAATATACTTCCTATTAAATAAATAGATATTAATTCTTTTGAAATATAGAAATTACTAAAATAAATTTATCTCTCTTAATAAACTATTTTCAATATTCAAAGTTAGAAATCAATATGTTTAAGACTTTATTAATAGAATAAAGATGGTAAAAAGATAGGAAAGAGAAAAAATAAATGAGTAAAATTATATATATATATATATATAGAAAGAGGAAAAATATCTACTTGTTCCAGGAGTTTTTCTTTATCCTCAATCTTCATTTTCCTACAATTGAATGATTTTAAGGAGTGACACATCTTATTCGATAGAATTGCAAGAAAATTAAAAATAAAGATAAGAAGTAATTCTCTTATAGGTATCCTAGGAGCAAGTTGATCATTTCTCATGTATATATGTACAAACATACGTGTATATATATACAAACATACATACATATAATTTTTTTTAATTTAGAATACTTATTATGTTTTGTTAAAAGATTAAATATTTAATAAACAATTAAAAATGATATAGTAAAATGTAAAGGTTATATAAGTATAAGGATTAAAACATAAAAATAGTGCAAGTATATGGATCAAAACATAAAAATAGTACAAGTATAAAGAGTAAAATGCAAAAATAATACAACTATAGGAATTAAAACGTAAAATACTTTTAAAGATGTTAAATTGTATGTGACTATAAGGACTAAATTGTAAAGATATTTCTCGTATAGAGATTAAAATAAGTAGTTTCTAAGTATAAGAATAAAAATTAAAATTTTAAATCAAGATCAAATAAGAAATTAAACCTTAAAAAATATTAGAACAATATACCCAATCAGTTTCAAGCTATTTTTTTTTATAAGTTGAACTAATTTTACTCCCTCTATAATTAAATAATACCTCAATACTTAATGTTTAATAATAGACCTAGATTTTTAATAATAAAATCTTAATTAAATGCTATAACCTTTTTTTTAAAATTCTAAATTAATTCAATCATTGAGAATTAATAATAGACCTATATTTTTAATAATAAAATTTTAATTAAATACTATAACTTTTTTTTAAATTCTAAATTAATTCAATTATTGAAAACCACTTGGGTCATATCTATTAATTAAAATAAATCATACGGGTCATACTGAAAAATTAATCGACCACAGTGGGAGTCGAACCCACGACCTTCTGATCCGAAGTCAGACGCGCTAATCCACTGCGCTATGCGGTCTTAGATGTTATTAAAATTTAAGATTCGGTAAATATTATATTCTATTGTACCATTGAGAAAAAAGTTTCTTAATAAATATGTTTTTTTTTTTTCTTCCTTATTCTCTATTTCAGACTGAGCATTAAGTTTTAAAAAAATTTAAAGTTAAAAAAATTGACAAATAACTTTTAATAATGATTTTATTTCTAATTTTTAATTTAAAAGTAGCTTTTAATTAGAATAAAAGTTAGGTTCCGTGGCCTTTAACATTCACTATTATTTCCCTCTTTCCTTTTTCCTTTTTTTTATATTATTTTAAAAAAAAACTTACTGTGACTGTGCCACGTTGTCATATAACATATTTACTAGAATTTCAGAATTGAAAAAAAATCATGAAAAAAGTTATTTTTTCATTATATTATGTGAAAACTTAATATTATTCTTTTTGGATCACGTTCATTTTCAATTTTAAACAACAAATTAAAAGCCTATTAGATTGAATATATAATAACAATTGTTTTTAATAAAGTAATAATATAATAACAAGTTGAAAAAAAAGTTGTTGTATTTATAAAATCTTTTCAAATATTTGATAATTGACGTCACTAGTTAACCATTATTGTTCAGACATTTATTTTTTATTTTTATTTACATATTTTATAATTTTTTTACAAATTTATGTACAAAACAATAATAATATGATATATTACACAGCCTTTCTATTTCTATTAATTATTGAATATAATTTTAGAACAAGAGAATTTAATTTGAATAATTAAGAAATTTACAGATTTAGATTAATACTATAAAAGTTTATCTGAAATATTGATAAAATATTAATTTTATTTAAAAATATTTTAATTTAAATATTTATAAAAAATAAAAACAAATTAGTTAGTTTATAGTGTGTTAATTAGTCTATAGAGTGGGCTAGCTCAAGCAATGAGCTAGGTCAAAATTTTAACAATATATATATATATATATATATATTTTTTTTTTTTCTTTTAATGGGTTCATTCTTGCTCAAAAGGTTTTTTTTTTTTTTTTTTACTCTTTAGGCTTTTCGACTCTGGCCTGGGTGGACCAAGACCAAAGGGCTAGGACCGGAACAAATTGCAATTCACACTGCATTCAAATTACAAATTGAATGGTTTGGAAATTTAAATTTTGTTTAATATCACTGTGAAGGTGTATCTTGTAACTCTTTTTCCCAGAGTAGTTCATATTCCTTTACTTCCTCCTCCTTTTTTTTTTGTTGTAACTGAAATCAATATAAATAATATTATATGATAAAGTTTTTCCCAGGGACGTGTTTCTCAACAAACTGCTCCTTGGGATTCTTAAATTAAGCGTCTTTTTCTCCAACTTATTTGCATGTATGGCATCTAGACATAAGCTTAGCTGTAACTTCTATGTTTTTTACATATTTGACGTGGTTTTATGCGATACATTGTCCAACCACACGTTAAAGAAAGTGCTGAGTCTGGAATTTGTCCGTACTGCACAACATGCACCTCTGAATAACAGTAAGTGCAACGCTGGAATGTGTCTGTACTGAATAACGTGACGCACACAACATATTTTCTTTTCTTTTTCTAAATATGAAGACTAGTGTTTTACTCTTCCAACAAACTTATGTGTGTGATGAATGATCATACATTTAAATCCGATTGCTGAATGATCATACATACATAGCCACCGGCACAAAAGACAATTTTACATACAAACTGGAGGGTGATGATATTTGGAACAAAAAACTGATGAATCTGTTAAAAGACAAAGCCGTTTGCTGAAGCACCATGCATAGTGGATGACATCATGGCTCAAAAGACAATTTTGCATGGAAGACACGTTTTGTAAAAAAATGTTTCGTTATATTGATTACAATTTGAGACATTCTATTCTTACTTTATATTTTTACAACATTTTATACAATTAAGTGAGAGGTAAAAAGAGAAGAGAAAAGAATGAATGACGTGATAAAAAAAAATGAGTTATAAAAAAATGTTATATATGTTGCAAGAACATGTATTTTTGTTGGAAAGATTACGCACGAAAAAAATATATTATATAAAATAGTGAAAGGCATAATTTACATATTTCAACAACAACTTTTTGTCTATGTCCAGGGAATAAAACAATTTGTTCATTATTTCAATCAAAATTACAAGTTTTGTAAAAACTTAAAAAAGTCACCCCCTAGTATGTATCAATTATCACCCTATGAGCACAAATAAACCACGTAAGAGTTGTGAAGAATCATGAAAGCATCTACTCATAAGAGACACATACTCATTATACTGCAAATGATCACTAATACTTGTTCACTTTTCTTGGACTTGAATGACTCAACTATTTATCAAACTCCCTAAATATAGTTAGACTTCCTCTAAGAATAGATAAGTACATATTGATGGTTCTTAGCTTTCCAAGGTTATTGAAATAAGTTGTTTCCTTTTCCCAAAGATGATTGTGAGCTCCAAAGGCCATTGAAATATAGATATGTAATAGAGGAGAAGATTCCTCCTTAGTGGAAGCCATAGTGAAGGTATGTTATAGGTTATATTCCTCTTACTAACCCTGAGTTTTACAACTACAACAAGTATTGGTCCAATTAGAATTATTAATCACCAAAATGTAATGCTACTTGCAGCTACATTTACGTAAGTATAAGTAGTTTAGTCATGATCAGCAGTGGAAACTTTCGTGATTATTTCTTCAAGACAATCGTAAGGTGTCAACTAATTTAGGCATAAAATAATACATTTGAAATTCTTGTAGTTGTCCTTCTCTTAAAATGTTTTACTTACTCCTGGTTTGTGTTGCATGTTACTATAAATTGAATGACAAAGCAAAAAGTTAAGGATTAATGCGAAGCTTCAAATAAACTCAATGACAAGACCTACCTTTTGCTATCATGTATACTGAACTTTTACTGTGAATTTCACTGTCAAGGAATGCTTCAAAATCCCATCAAGGAAAATTAACAGCATTATTATTTGTAAGATTCTTGGCATATTAGAGGTAGCCTTCAATCATGGAAGAAAATCCTATAGCATTTAAGTTGAATTGTGTACAACAAAATCCTCATAATCCAATCAAGTACGTGTGCATGTCTATAATTTGTGCTCGAAAAGACTAACAAGGAAGTATCAATATGTGCATGATGGAAAACCATTTTATGATTAGTAGTAAATATATTTGTGTGGTAAAAAAGTTAGAACTGTGTTAAATAACATGAAAGTTAATTACCCTCATTTTTTCAAAACTACGTACCATCGAAATTGGATTAATTGCAGTTAGTTGCAATCTGAAAGAGTTAGAAAAACAGACTCCAGCAAACAAGGTTGTCCGGATGAAGATTAACTAAATATAGTGCACCATTTCTTCTCCACTGAAAAATGTGCCTTCAATGATACTAATTCATGATACATTTGTAGAGTTGGCACAGTCCTAATATTTGTATAATGTCTCATACAGGGTGAAGAAGAAAAAAAGTATGAAGCTAGGAATGGCAATAAGTATTGGACCTCAAGAGTACCTGAAGGTTCTTATTGTTGAAATTTGTTGCAATGTATTATAATCATGTTTATAATGTCTAATAAATGGTCTTTGAATTTTTGTCAAAAAAATATATGATTTTTGAATAGTATTTTAATTAAATTATAAATGTATTTTTAATTATTTTTATAATTAATTAAAGTACATAAAAATATGACTATTAAATTATTATCTATTGCTGGTAAAGATATATATCTAAATATTTTTTTAAATGTAAGTATAAGGATGGGTATTATAATATTTTTTATAGACTTTTTTCACTGGCATCCTTATGTATAGCTATTTTTTTTGTCTCATGTAAAGCTAATCTACTATAAATAAAAGCATTTATTTTTCATATCTTTTAAAAAATAAAAATATCTTTAATTGAGCTTACCATGTATAAGAAATTTAACCATACAATAATTACTTTACTAATTAGTTCATTGAACAACACGACGGTTCACAAACATGGTAATATTACACAAGATTTTAAACTTTTAATATTTATTTCCAATATGTAATTTTTTTTTAACAAAAAGATATCTCTGCATTGATCTAGTAATTACAAAAGAAAACGAGAAGACTAACGTTGGGTAATTAATAATTACCATGTTTTTCACCCAGGTAGCATTAGTATTATCATAATTATAACAGTGTAAGATTTATTTTTCTTATGATTTTTTTAACTGTAGCTTTTTATTATTATTATTATTAAAATAAGATAAAAACAAAAAATTGCCTTATTTAAAAATTTTCAGAGGTGAATGAGAAACAGTATAAAAACCTCTCACCATGAGGCCTAACATGCACCGCACAGAGTAAGGTTTGAAACTCTGATCGGAGCCCAATTTTCTAAAGTATTGAGTCACCGTTCTCCGAATCAAGAAAACACAAAGAGCTTCCTCAACTCAGTTTTTCGCTGCGCTTCATTCCTGTGTCTTCAGGTGCGGCCTTTACCTGATTCTCCCTTTGCTTTCTCTTTATCTGAATCAATGTGGTTTTGGATTGTTGTGATTGTCTTTTGCTTTTCGATTCTTGTTATCTGCTGCGGTAGTAGTTGATTCCATTGAAAATTAAGAATGAAGGGAATTTGTGTTTCGTTTTGGATGTTTTTATTTATTTGTTTCTGTTTTTTTTTTTTTTTTTTGTAACCGAAACCGAACCACCAATGTGGTCTGTAACAACCACAACGGTGCGCTGTTGCAACCTCATTGCCGTCGACAATTTGAAACCTTGAATTTTACGTGATTAGAAGTCTTCGTAATTTTGAATTTTTTTTTCTGTATTTATTGTTCATTCTTTGCGGTTCTTGCTTGTTCGTTTCAAGGGCTGCATGCGGATGATTTTCCCCTTTTGTGGTGAGTCTTAGGGTGTGTTTGGCTTTTATTTTCAAAAATTGTTTTTAGTTTTCAAAATTCAATAGTATGAAATTGTTTTGGAGAACAGTTTTTAAAATCAAAAAGTGATAAGAGAATCAAACAGACCATTAGATTTTGAATTTAGTTTTTAATTTCGTCTTTTATTGTTATTGTGGATGTTTGTTAATGTTGTTCATTTGAAGAGCTGCATGAACGAGGATTTGCTTTTAAGAGATATAAAGAAGCATGCTTAGTTTTGTTGCCCTATTATTGAAAGGAGTGATTGAAAGTAGAAACTGCTGTTTGGTATTTGTGCATTTTGAAATTATGTCATGGTTCCTTTTCTCCTTTGCAATTTTCTTTTTGACAATCAGCAAGGGTTTGGTTGTTCCCTGGATTGTGGTTGGGAAGGTTGCGAGGGACTGAGAATGTGAAAATGTATTGGAAATTTAATATCATGATATTGTTATGCTTATTTCGGAAATTCGGTACTCAAGTACATACATTGAATTTGTAGTTACCTGATTGTTTTGGTAAAATGTTGGGAATTAATGGAGAGTAATAAGCATTGGACAGAATTTCATTATCCATTATTTCTGTTAAATTGTTAAGATTTCGTTATGCCATTATCAGTTTTTTTTTTAATTTCCTTGTTGCTAATGTAGTTGTGTCATTTTGGACTATTTATAGGGTTTATTGGGCTTCTGTAATTGAAGGAAACATCTTTGTTGTGCATGTGGAATTGTCAGGTTCTGGGTGTAAATATTTATGGTTGGGTTCGCACTCCTTGTCGGTATCACCCTGATGTATACTTCAAAGGAAGGAAATAAAGAAGAGTAATCAGTGGCCATTTGTAGAAACATACTAGCTATCATGGAATGTAATAAAGATGGCGCCTTAAGGGCTAAAGAACTTTCAGAGAAGATGCTTTTGCAGAGAGACTTTGGTGGAGCAAGAGTGCTTGCAATGAAGGCTCTAGAGTTATGTCCGAATCTCAATGGCCTTCCTCAATTGCTAGCAACTATTGAGGTGTATATCTCTGCTGAAAAAAAAGTTAATGGAGAAGTTGATTGGTACAGGATCCTTGGTGTACAACCCTTGGCTGATGAAGAAACAATTCGTAGACATTATAGAAAACTGGCTCTTACTCTACACCCTGATAAAAATAAATCTGTAGGTGCTGATGGGGCATTTAACCTCATCTCACAGGCTTGGAGTTTATTATCTGATAAAGCCAAGAGAATCACCTATGACCAAAAGTACAATTTATGGTATCATGGTGGGAAACCTTCTATTCCAGCTAGTCAGAATGGTTTATATAATAATGCCTTCAATCCTTCAACGTTCAGACCCACATTTTGGACCATCTGCATTTTCTGCAAAACAAAGTTTGAGTACCATAATGTTTATATTAACTGCAATCTTGTCTGTACCAGCTGTCAAAAGCCATTTTTGGCTTCTGCAACATTGCCTCCACCTGGATACAGAAATGTTTCATCCACTTCAAGAATTTCTCAGATGAAGCAACATAACTTAAACTCAACCAGAATGGAAAGAAGTTGTCACGTTTCAGGAAGGACACCAATGTCCACCGTCAATTCATCACTTGGGCCAGGTCCTTTCTCTATGCCTAACGGTATTTCCCGTGTACCGACATCAGCTTCTGGTGCTGTAGAAGCTCCTGGTGTTTTTAGGATGTCATTTGAGAATTTGAATAGAAAGCATGAAAATTCGACACCTGTTGTGAGGGAGGAGACCCATTTTGGGAAAGCTCATGCTGTTGAGAGAACTGGTGTTGGTTCAGCTTTTCAGTCCTCTCAATTTGGTTCAAATTCTATTCTGAAAGGACACAAACCAAGGAAAAAAAGGTCCACTGATGAACATAGAGTTGGAAGTGATAGAAGAGATATGGAAACCAAAACAGCATCTCAAAATGAAGGAGTTAACTTGGCTAATGAATTTGGGTCTCAGAAGTCTAGTTTTGATACAGGAAGGGTTATTGCTGCCGGAAATTTCAAACGCAATGGTGTTAGGGACATATCACAGCTTCAAATGAAGAACATATTGATGGAAAAGGCTAAGAAGGAGATTCTTAAAAAGCTTGAAGAATGGAATGCTTCTTCTGCATCAAACAATTTAGTCAAGTTAAAGAATACTGATGCAGAAATCAGAGAGAAGGGCAAAGAAAGGGTCAGAGATGGTGTAAAACCTGGTGCACAAGAATTTGTTGATTCTGAGACTGGTGGCAAAAAGTGTTTCTATCCTGATCAGGAGCCAGAATTGCCTGGTTCTCTCTCAATGAATGTTCCAGACCCAGATTTCCATGATTTTGATGGAGACCGCATTGAAAATGCTTTTGGCGAGAACCAGGTATGGGCTGCATATGATAATGATGATGGCATGCCGCGCTACTATTGCTTAATCCACGATGTAATCTCGAAGGATCCTCTCAATATGAGGATTAGCTGGCTGAATGCCAAAGGCAATGATGAATTGGCTCCAATAAAGTGGGTTGGTTCTGGTTTTCTTAAGACCAGCGGGGATTTCAGAATAGGAAAGCGTGTAACCTATAGAACTCTTAATTCCTTTTCGCACAGGGTTAAGTGGACAAAAGGTTCAAGAGGGGTTGTCCATATATATCCGAAGAAAGGTGATGTATGGGCTCTATATCGGAACTGGTCCCTCAACTGGAATGAATTCACTGACGATGAAATCATACAGAAATATGACATGGTGGAGGTGCTTGAAGACTACATTGAAGAGAAAGGTGTGAATGTTGCTCCACTTGTCAAGGTTGCCGGTTTCAAGACAGTATTCCGCCAGAATGCTGATCCAAGAAAAGTCAGGAATGTTTCAAAGGCAGAGATGTTTCGTTTCTCACACCAGGTACCTTCGCACTTGCTTACTGGTGAAGAGGGTCACAGTGCTCCTAAAGGTTGCTTGGAGCTTGATCCTGCTGCTACACCCATGGAACTTCTTCAGGTGGTCGCCGAAGATTTGGAGCAAGAATTGGTAATGACAACTGAAAAACCTGTGGAAGATGGGTTGAAGCAGAAAGAGAATTCCAGGGAGGATGGTTTGGTTGAGAGGTGCCAGACAACTAAGGAAGAAGGTTCTGGTGAAGGATTGGGAGAGAAGAGAAGAAAGCCAGAGATTTTGTTTGTATATAAGAGGAGACGTCTAGGGAAAAAGAAAGAGCTGTGAAGTGTTAAGTAATGTTAATGACTGGAAGAGATTATGTGTTCCATTTAGCGAGAGATAGCAGATTTAAATAGTCAACAAAACTATAGCTTACAGTCACCAATTCAATATAAATTAGAACAGGTTTTGTTGTTTTTGCTGTATATTGGGGGGGCTACAGTTTTGCATTTAGTATTGGAGTTGCCCTCAGGACTTATTTCAGTTGTATCTATGAAACTATCTGAAATGCCAATGTACGCGAGTTTTACTAGTTTCTGCAAGTCAATAAAACTCAGCATCATTCAGTTTACCTAATGCAAACATTTATCTCTAATTTTCGGGTTCATTACACCTCATGGATAAAAGCATATATAATTTTCAAGTTCCTCATGAATTCTGTTCCTTTAACAAACTAGTACAAGTCTTAAACCTTAAAAATACTAGTAATATATTCAGTTTTTTAATTAAAAAAGAAGTCAGTTGATATTAAGATTCCGTTAAAACTGGAAGCTTTTTTCTTCCTAGGAAGCTGCTACCTCCGCTTAGCACTAGCCCGTTATGAAGTTGTTAGAAAGATAGAGAGAGAGCTTGAGATAGGGACTTTTTTTTTTATATATATATACTTACAAATTTTTGTTCATCCATCCATCATTAAATTATTCTATACTTATAATTTCACTACATTTTTTAAATAAGTATCTATAGTTAAAAAATTTCTGATTTTAAATTCTAAAATCTCTCAAGTAAGTTCTAATTTAAGAATTTTGTTAAATTGAAGATAGTAATTTAAGAATTTATATAGATTGTAGTAACTTATTCAATCAAATATATTAAAATAAGTTCATATCTATTTAAACTTTTAAATAAGTTATTAAGTTTGATAAGTTAACAGTGCCTCGATGATGATTGACATGCACAAGTTTATTTGAAAAAAAAAATAAAATTATTGACTTTTTTTTTGTATTCATGCGAAACATCTATCACCAAAGATAGTGATGTTTATCGAAAACTGTAAATTTACCAAACAATAAATATTCTTCTTTCAATATGATTTTTTTTCTTTAAATTCGAGACTAGTGTTCACACCTCTAACATATTGGTTAAGACATACAAGTAGTCCCTAAAGTATTATTCTTTAAGTAGTCCTTAAATTAATAAAATTGTATAAGTAGTCTATAAAGTATTAGAAAACATGATATATAGTCTCTCAAGTATTGAAAAATCTTTCAAATTAATCCATCAATCTTGGTAAAATATATAACATGAGAACTAAGCTGATAAACTTTCAATACTTTAGATATTCCTTATATAATTTTATTAATTTAATGACTATTTAGGAAAAAGGATAATACTTGGGAACCAAATTGAGAGTTTACTTTTAAAAAATTTAAATTATAAAGACCAAATCACAACACTTTAAATTATAAAGATCTATTTATAAAATGAGGAAAATTATAATAATTTATAATTGTAACTTGATTCATTGTAACTTTACACTTATATTCTTAATATAAAATTGATATTATATTCTAAGTCGGATGGTTTACTTTGTATAACAAGTATTTTGAAGATGAAAAAAATTATAAATATTCATTTGTTTTTCCTTTCATCTCATTTTTATTATATTTTCTTTTTCTATTATGTCACTTATTACATCCATCAATATCTTTCTTTACTTTTTTTTTATCTTATCTCTTTACTCCAATTCACCCTAAAAGGGTGAAAGTTTATCATGACTCTTTCACACATTTGAAATGATAAACTAGATGCAAGTTCACCCTTGTTTTGTCAAAAAAGACGCAATCTCACTTTAAATTATATTTACGGTTGGAATTTATATTTTCTTATTTAATGTGAGCTCATATTTTAATAACAATTATATTAATTATTTGAGTTGTATTTTAAGTTATCTAATTATGTGAGTTTGTTAGACTATCAAAGGGTGTGATGTGTAGTTAATGAGTAGATACTATTATTGGTCGCTACAACGGAAACCTTGGCAGAGTCAATAAATAAGAACCTCTAGTTCAAGCCTCTCAATTGTCTCCCTTCTTCCTATTTGAAGAATTACCAAGGTTCTATTAAGAAATCAAGAGGCTTTGGTTAAGGAAGAATCATAAGACCAACCATTGCTCGTGATTATAATAAGTCGTTTGTATCGATCAAGTAATTAATACCTATGTATTTTTATTCATTTATTCTTAGGATCACTAACCAACCATTAATAATGATTTATTGTAATAATTTATTTTATAATTATTGTAATTAGAACAATGATTTAGACTGTCCTAATTATCGTAATTAGGATAATGATTTAGGTTTTTCTAGTTATTAATATTAGGACAATGATTTAGACTTTCCTAGTTACCATAATTCGGACAATGATTTAGACTTTCCTAACTACCATAATTAGGACAATGATTTAGATTTTCTTAGTTAACCTATTTATAGGATTAATGATTTAGCTCATAACATTGGATAAAATCATATCATTTTCAAAATAAGAAAAAAGAAGTGAAATAAGAATACTACATAAAGTTCTTCTCGACATAAGGAGCAGAATAAGCAATGTAAGAATTTTATTTACTACTTCTACAAGAAGGTAAGGCACATGGTAAGGCACATGAAGAAGAATTGTCCCAAGTACGCCAATTGGCATGTCAAGAAAGGTATGCTTCTCACTCTTATTTCTTCTAAAGTTAATTTAGCTTTTGTATCTAAGGATACTAGTGTTCCTACTTACATAAGTATGTCTATGTAAAGTTGCTTATGAAGTCGTCCATCAAGTGATACTTAAAGATTCATCTTTGTGAGTGATGACAATAAAGTTGCAGAAAAGGTTGTAGGAACTTTCATATTGCAATTAGATACTAGTTTTCTTTTGAATTTATTTGACATTTAGGAGGAATTTGATTTTTATGTTTAGTTTGGACAAATTTAGTTATTCTTACTCATTTGAAAATAATAAGGTTAGTCTCTTTTATAATTCAAATGTTGTTAGTTCTAGTTCTAATTCTTTGATTGATAATTTGTGAATGGTTAATGTTAAATGTTCCTATAACATTATATTGCAAACAAATTCAGGTGATATGAAGCGTAAGTTATTTGAAAATCCTACCACTTTATGACATAAACATTTAGGTTACCTATCTAAATAAAGAATGTAGAGACTTGTGTTAGAGGAACTGATTAATATTTTAAATGATGAATACTAGTAATATTCTCTCTGTTATTGACTAAAATTGATTAGCAATCACAAATCACAATGAGTCTTACTCATTTAATAAGTTTCTCTTCTGATTTAGAAGTGAGACATATCAAATTTTGTTATTTCCAATAAATTTTAGCAAATAAAGTATTAGAAAGAGAGTGTTAGAGAGAATGTTGCTAGTATTCTTATTTCTTAGATTTATCATACTTTGAGGTTTGCATTGAGTGCATTAAGGGAAAACGGACAAAAAAAATAAAGAAAGTGGGTGTTAAAAGAGTTATGAATGTCTTAGATCTAATACATATGTATATTTGTGGTCCCTTCTGTATGACTTCTTAAAATAAACAACAAAACTTTATCATGTTCATAAACAACTACTCAATATAAGATTACATATATTTAATTCATGAGAAATCTCAATCATTAGACATGTTCAAATCTTTCAAAGCTAAAGTTGAGCTTCAACTTGGAAAAAAAAATTAAGGTTGTCAAATTTACTATGGTGGTAAGTATTTATGGTAGATGTATTGGATTAAGTGAACAACAACTAGGCCCTTTGTGCTTTTCATTGAAGAATGTGAGATTGTTTTGCAATATACTCTGTCAAATCTTACTATTAAATCCTTCTTTGAAATGGGGAATGTAAGGTTTCTTTAGGAAGTTGAGTTTGAAGGGAAAGATAACATAAAAAATGTTGTCTTTGAAAAAAAACATGTGGTTGATTGTAATCAAATTATTGTGTTTGTTCCTATACACATTGCAAATCCATATTTATGTAACAATGTTGAGACTACAATTCCTAGCATTCCTCAAGAACAAGATAAAATTGGTATTCCTTTTCAAACTCTACCTAAATGACACACAATATTGATTGGACAATAATTAAACGTGTGATTCATTACTTGAAAATGATAAGAAACTACATGATCACCTATCAGAAGTCTAACATCTTAGAGATCATTAGGTATTCTGACTCCAATTTTATGGGATGCTTAGATAGCATATGCACTACATTAGGACACATATACATATTGGCTAGATGAGCTATCTCTTAGAAGTCCACTAAACAAACTCTTGTAACTTTTTTGACTATGGCAACAAAGTTTATAACTTACTTTGAGGCATCCAACCACACATGATATGGATGTGGAGCTTTGTCATTAGTTTGCAGGTGTTACCAACATTGAGAGACCAATAAAGATTTATTGTGATAATAACTTAACATTGTTATACCCAACAACAACAAAAATTCTATCAAGTCAAAGGTTATTGACATAAAGAATTTGTTTGTTAAAGAAAAAGTTAAGGACAAATAAATATCTATATGACATACAGAGACAGATTATATGTTAATTGAACCATTATAAGGTTGATACTTATGGTTTTTCGTGAGCATATTGATCATGTGAGTTTTGTTTTAGATGTTGCTTGATTTAGTGGGATTCTTTATGTTTTATGTTTAGATTTGGTAGTTCTGTATTTGAATTTTTGCAAAAATATATATATTACAATTTATTAATTTATTATTAGATTTGATTGTTTATGTGTAATATTTATATTATAATTAAGAATTTTTGAATTAATCATGCTAAATAATAAAAAAGACTAGTTGAAGATATGTATGATTAAGATCATATTACATGTAATCTTCATGTCTCTCATTCATATTTTTTTGGGAGGGTAACCGTGTTATAAGTGTGAAATATCTACTTATTTTGTTGATGACTATCCTCTATTGGAGGACTTGACCACTTTTAATGGGTCTCTTCTTCTAATTACTTTTTCATCCACAAAACTTGAACTTGAGTCTTTGTTTAAGTTATTTGAGTCCAGTACCACTAAGACCAACATAATGTTAATAGTATTTTAACTTGTGCATTGCATATGAAAAATATTTTTTTTATATAAATAATATTTTAATATATTAATTGTATTATAATTAAAATTTATAATAAGTAAATATTTTTGAATATATAAATTATATTTTAGATTTATAATAAGTAAATGTTTTTTCACAAAAAGATTATGATATAAGATTGTATTGACAATTTATTTTAAAAGAAATATTGAAATTGTGGGAGATTTTTTTTTATCTAGTGACAAAGATAGTATGTAAAATGTATCTATAAATGAGAAAAAATATTAAAAATGTTTAATTGAGAGATTAAGAGCAACACTCTTATTATGGTTTAATATATAATATAAGAGTATAATATATTAACTATTTGTATTTAATGAATTGTATTTTAAGAAATATAATAAAGTGAACTACATCAAAGAATGTAATACATATTTAACAAATGGTCATCATTATTGTTTCACTTCAACATAATGAGAACCATACTGAAGTTAATAAATAAGAACTAGTGAAAGTTAATAAATAAGAAACTCATTGTATGATATCCAATATATCACGTCACACAATTGTTTTTTTTTTTTTTTTTTTTTTTCATTTGAAGAGTTATGAATATCCCATCTAAAAATTAAAAGACTTCCACTCGAGGAAGGGCAATAAAACTAATCCTCTTGTTTGTACTCTTAATTGCAATAAGTTTTCTGCATCAATCAAGTGATTAATAGTCATAAATTTAAATATTTATTATAATCTTTAATAATTTAGTTTATAAATCCATTCTCATGCATTATTTTGAAATATATGCATATAAAATTAATAAATGTTATTTGTACAACAAAATTTATAACAAAAAAAGAGAAGAAAAGATAAAAGACAAAATAAAGAGAAATGCGATATATAAAAAATGTTGTAAGAAAGAGAAAAATGAACAAACAAAAATAATTGTTATATAAATTATTGTACGAATAATACATCTTTATAAAATTTTTTGACTATCATTCTTTTGCATATAAAAAAATGTGTATAGAATTTTTTGGCTTTCATAAAAAAAAAATAAGATTAAAATTATTTGTATTCAACATTTTTATTTAATAATTTGATCAAAATATACTTATGCCGTCTAAACAAGAAAACACCTTGTGAGGTTATTATCTTGTTTCTTTGCATGTGGTTAAATTATATTTTTAATATTTAAAAAATATGATAATTTTTTAATTAATCTCTTGCATTTGAAAAATTATTACGTGCTTTTGAAAAATTATTATATAATCTTAAAAAATTATTATATAGTCTTAAAAATTATTTTCATATAAAAGTTGTTTTATTGTTAATTTTCTATTTGTTTTATATATATTACTTGCTTAGGTATAAAGGTGATAAAATAGGTGGCTTGGACAACCTATTGCTTATCGAGGTAATAAAATAGGTGACTTGGGAGCCTACTGGAACAAAATGCTAAAGTGAGTTAGCCGAAGCCAGTTTAATTTATTCATAAACTGCATATTTCAAAGTTTTAATTAGCCTGTTATAAAGTTTATACAAATTTTAAAAAAATAAAAAGTATTGAATCAAAATAAACTTAGTAATGTTCAAAATTATAAAGTTTTGACTGATCCATTAAATTGAGTAAATTTAATTTGTTATTTTTTAGGCTACAATTTTGATAATTTGATTACCTACAGATTCATCAAAGTAAATAAGTGACTTTAGAAAATAATAAATCAAATAAGAGTTTTGTAATATTATTTTAAAAAATATTGTAATATTTAGAATATTTTTTAAAATAAAATAATATTATATGAATAAAATTAGCAAAAAGACTAATAAAAAAGTTACATGAGAACTAATTTTAGAAATTATAAAAATTAAATTATAACATTTTAGAAATAAAGAAAAATTAAATAAAAATTATGATATTTTAAAGAATAAAGATATTATTTAACTTTTTTTAAACCAAAAAGTTACTCGTTGAGGATAAAATAATATCTTTAGTTCATTTCGAATAAAATGGTCTTTTATGTACTGTTATAGATAAAGTGGTATCTTAGTTACTACTCCGTATTCAAAGTTAACATCGAATTTCAAACCTTAATTAACAAATAAAAATGACAAATCTTTTGATAAATTATTTGTCGATTATTTAATTTTCATATATTTCATAATATAAACTATGGATAAGCTTAAAAATTTAAATAAATTTGTACGAATAATGATTACAAAATGAATATTTTATTTTCAAAGAGAAAAGTAATTATATCATGCAAAGTAAGTTACATTCACTAAGTGACAAATTGTCAACTTGAAAATCACATGCGAAAGCAAAGAAACATTCAGAAGAAGCCAAATAGCTGGAACGAAAGCGCTTTTGCTTTCCTAGCAAAAAAAAAAAAAAAAAAAACAATTATATTCCAGTCTAGTCTCTCGCAAGTATTCAACAAAAGAGGATGGACGTGGACCCAGCACGACATATCGATGGAGCAGGAGCACCCCACAGCAGAGCAACGCTAATCAGAATATATTAACAAAACTAAAGGCCATGCTTTCTTAATTCAAAAACACTTTTGGTTAACATTCATTTTTAAGTAATCAAAACTAGATATATTTTTACTAAAAAAATGCTTAAACTTATATTATCATTCAAATTACAAATTATTTTTAATATAAAATTTAAAATATATGTTATAAAAGTTGTAATTAAATGATACTCTAAAGTGCATAATTTATTTTCTAAAAAAATTAAGAGCAATAAGTATATATTTAATTAAAGAATTCACTTTTAATAATTAAAAACTAACCTTAAAAAACAAATGTTAACAAAATTTATTTAAAATATTATAGATGCAAATTTATTTAAAATATTATAAATATATTAAAAGTAAAATAAATAATATATATTATATTATTATTCAATCTCAATTTATAAGTAATATATTATTATTTAATAATATACTCAATCACCTTAAATATAATTTTAAAATAATTATTATAAAAATTAATAATTATATATATATATATGTATATATATAATAATTTATAATTAAATAGTAATATAAAAAATATTTATATTATTAGTACACGTAGATTAAATTCTATAATATTATATTTAAAGTTAATTAAAAATAGTGGTAATGGAAATAAAAAAAATGATGAGTGAAATTGTTGGAAAAGTGAAAAATTGAAAAAGAGAAAGGGAAATATTTTTTGAAAGGCACTTAGGCTTGTGCCGTTGAATCCCCTGCCTAGGCTAGGGCAGGTTGGGTTACCTTATCCCACCATATAATTTATTTTCCATTGAATTCCATCCATCGGATCTTAGTCTTCCAACACTCACTCACGCGCAATCTGGGATCAGAAATTGGGGCAATGGAGAACAACCAGCAAGGGGGTCAAGCCCAATCGGGTCCGTACCCGGGAGGTGTAGGTGTAGGTGTAGGTGTAGGTGTAGGTGTAGGTGTAGGTGTAGGTGTAGGTGTAGGTGTAGGTGCAGGTGCAGGTGCAGGTGCAGGTGCAGGTGCCCTCCGTTCCAGCACCTGCTCCACCACCAGCAGCAGCAGCTTCAGATGTTCTGGTCGTACCAGCGCCAAGAGATCGAGCACGTCAACGACTTCAAGAACCACCAGCTCCCCCTTGCCCGCATCAAGAAGATCATGAAGGCTGATGAGGACGTCCGCATGATCTCCGCCGAGGCTCCTATCCTCTTTGCCAAGGCCTGCGAACTCTTCATCCTTGAACTCACCATCCGCTCCTGGCTCCACGCCGAGGAGAACAAGCGCCGCACTCTCCAGAAGAATGACATCGCCGCCGCCATCACCCGCACCGACATTTTTGACTTCCTCGTCGACATCGTCCCCCGCGACGAGATCAAGGATGATGCTGCGCTCGTTGGTGCCACTGCCAGCGGCGTTCCTTACTATTATCCTCCCATTGGCCAGCCTGCTGGTATGATGATTGGCCGTCCTGCCGTTGATCCCGCCACCGGAGTCTACGTCCAGCCGCCCTCTCAGGCGTGGCAGTCTGTCTGGCAGTCCGCTGCTGAGGACGCCTCTTACGCCACCGGCGGAGCCGGTGCCCAGGGTAACCTTGATGGCCAGAGGTAACTTCTCAGTTCTTGCTTTTTGTTTTCTTTCTGGATGTAATCTTGTCTGACACTAAATGTGGATAATTCTTGTAGCAAGATTTCGAACTTTACTTTAATTTATCACGTTGTGGTGGACTAGTCCCTTTTTATATGAATTTGGTTGAGCTTAGTTTGGAGAACATGATGGGCATTGGATTTGTTTTTATGCTGAGCTTGGATTGGGATGCGTTTACCAACCTGTTTGATTGTGTGAACTCTAATGGTTTGATTATAGTTGTTTGAGGTTGAAAGTTCTGTTGTCCTGTTTTTGTTATATCGAAACATGAGGCTGATTAGAATTGTAATATGTAAATGCAATGTTCTTTTTTAGGGTTTTTAAGGGAGTTTTTCTCTCAGAATTTGCAAATTGCAGCGTCAATTTGACATATTGACATGATTATGTTTTAAGAAGCATCATAATTCATAAGACGTATCACATTATCACATATCATTGGATGTTGAACAATAACTTTGATGGCCTTTTATGGGTTATTATTTACTTGGTCAAGGGGTTCATATGTGAAAGTTGAAGAGATGTTTTTTTTTCTTGCAAACTACCTTTGGACTCTTAAAAGCCATTCTCTCTTAAGAATTTAATTTGCATCAGATATTTTTGCTGTTAATGAGTATCTATTTCAGCTAGCTATTTGGATGTGAATGTGATATCTAAACTAGGAATATATGAATGTGGGCAGGATTGGAATAGTTTTTTTATATAAAAAAAGGTATTTGAATAGTCCAACCAAGAAGAAATGTCAGGCCCTCCCCCCTGCAAAAATGAACCTATCTTTCTAGGGAAGAAAAACTATGATGAAATGAACTCAGTCTTGACAGGGTTAAATGAGCTTTTACATATTTTTAACATTGCTAAGGTTCTTTTTATTCCCTCATACTTTAGACTGTTGAAATGTGTCCCAGCTGGTACTTGGAATATGGTAAAAGAGAGTAGGATCCTTCCATATTTTAAGGATTAAGTCCAACCTGATCCAATTCATTTATTGGGTCAGACTTGCAACTGAGCCAGTATTTTGCTACCCAAGAACAGTTTAATTTGATTTGGGCAGGTTCTTTTCCTGTGTCAACTTTTGACCTTTGTTTTGGTAAATCTATTTTGCTAGTTAAGAGGTGAGACACCAGCAAATCAATTTGTTTAGAGCCCAAAGGACAAAGTATAACGTCATGTTATTGATGTGTTTGAGTGTTTAACACTTGCAAGGCCATAATAATTGAGGTAGCTGGAGGAGGTTGCCCAATGAAGTGGGGGAAAACTAGTTCCATTTTAATAGCAGGCAATGTGGGCCATGTACTCCATATGATTATTAGTTTAAGATATCTTCTAAGATGATTGAATATTTAAACAGAATGTGATTTACTCTCAGCATATTAGAAAACAAAATTTGATATTTTTCAACCATATTTTAGATATATGTGTATATTTTAAATATATACACAATTAAATGTTCAGAACTAGTGTCCTATTGACCCAGTGCCTCAATCAAATTGATATGTGGTCCAAGTTTAATTACTATGTTTCACAAGTGAAGATAATTAGATATTGAATGTTTTTATTCCTACACGCCCAAATCTGATGAGACAATGAAAGAATGTGTCTCTTGGCCAGTTGGCCTTTAAAATAGAATATATACATATGCAGATTGTTTGGTTTGTAACAGGTATTGAGTAATTGAGTATATTGTATGAGAAAATTTGAGATGGTGAGTATGATGCACTTTGTTTTATTGTCATATTTTATGGCACTGGTGCTACTTGATTGCTTCTGATCTGGTAGCATAAGCTGTCATTCCATTTAATGTGCTTTACCTTGGCAAATTGTTGGAGTTAGAGCTCCTTGAGTAATTATTTAGTTTACTTGATTCCCCAGGTTGTTAAGATATTATTTTTGTTTCATCTTGGTATGGGTGATTATATAGAGGTACAGTTTGCCCCAACATTTCGTTGAAAATTAGCAACCTTACAAACCAGAAATTTGTCATTCCTTCTCTTCCCTTGAAATTCAAGTAACTGGATTGACTTAATGTTATAGCTTTTGTTCTTTATTTACCTTTTTTTTGTGGGGGTGGGGGAGAAAGAAGTTTTCAAATTTTATGAACAGAAAGGATGCATGTAGCACATTGGTAACTCTTTTAGGGCTTAATTGATGGATTTGTTTTCTGAGCTTTATATCAATCATATCAATTAACATTTCTACCTGCACAATCTTGTAAATATGGCTTCAACTTAAATCAAGTTGCTATGTTAATGTGTCTTCAGTTTCCTTCCTTAATGCCAATAGGGAACACTAGCTTAATGTGGCTTCAATTGGGGGAAGTAGCCTATATTTTACGAGTAAAAATTTATAGAGATAGATCTAAAAGGTTGCTTGGTCCCATTCTATGTACATTGGTACTATGTTAAAGAAGTATAACATGGAAAACACCAAAAGAGGCTATTTGTCAATAGGAACTGGAGTCATTCTCAGTAGAGAGGATTTCCCTAAAACTCATGAAGAGAGAGAACACATGACCAAGGTACTGTATGCTAATGTAGTGGGAGCTATCATGTATACCATAATTTGTACATGTCCTGATGTTGCTTATGCACTAGGTGCAACTAGTCAATATTAAGCAAACCTTGGTGAGGAGCATTGGAAAGTGGTTAAGACCATTCTTAAGTACTTGAGAAGAACTAAAGACCAATTCCTCATTTATGGAGATTTTGAATTGAAATTAAAGGGTTATATACTGATGCAAGTTTTGCATCAGACAAGGATGATAACAAATCTATTTCAATTTATGTTTTCACCTTAAATGGTGGTGTAGTGAGTTGGAAAAGTACCAAACAAGCTACAGTAGCAAATTCGACAATTGGAGCAGAGTATATAACAACAAGTGAGGCTGCTAAAGATGCAGTTTGGACGAAGAAGTTCACATCTAAACTCAGTATGATTCCTTTAATAGAAGAATCAATTCCTCTATTGTGTGACAATAATGGGGCTATCACTCAACCAAATAAACCAAGATTGCACCAGAAGTCTAAACATATTTTACAGGGAGGTGTCACTTGACTAGAGAGTTCATTTAACATGGTGACGATAAGATTGAAAAGTTGGATGGAAAAGAGAATGTGGTAGATCTATTCAACAAGGTGCTTGGGATAAAAGAGTTTGACAAGCACAAATGGGAATTAGGAATGAAGTACATGACTGATTGGCTCTAGTGCATGTGGGAGATTGTTGGGAATAAATGTGTATTCCCAAGATCCAATTTGTCATGTAATCAATTCTAGTTTTAATAATAAAGTATTACTTTTATTTTAATTATCATATTTTACTGTTTGATTAAATAGTTGATATGATAAGGTCTTGATTAAAATTTGAGACTTGTTATCACGATAGAAATTATGATAACGAGAAACAAGTCTATTACAATTTTAATCTAAATTGTTCTTGATCATAGTATTATGCCATTACTACTTTTAAGTTCAAGATATTTGATTAGCATTAGCACACAAGAAGGCTATAGCTCATTGGTTACTCATTTATTTTAGGCTTATTTTATGGATTTGTTTTTCGAGCACTATATCAAGCATATCAACCGGCATTTTTACTACTTAATCTTGTAAATATGGCTTCAACTTAAATCAAGTTGCATTTGTTAATGTGTCTTTAGTTACCTTTAATCAATGTCATTCATCTGATGTAACAGTAACTTATGCCCTTTGTGACATTGCAACCATTACTACTTATGCCCTTTGTGACATTGCAACCATTTACTATTTTAAGTTTAGAATTTGATTACTCATTAGTACTTGTATTGTGGTAGGATTCAATTGGAAGGTATGGGACTACTCAGTCCCACATTGGAAGTATGAGATTCTAGTGTGTGGTTTATAAGACATTAGACTCTCTAAGAACAATAACTAGCTTTTGTGATGTAGTTCGAAGGTTCTTATCAATTGGTATTTGGTATTAGAGCCTTTCACTATGTCTCTCAGTTGTAAATGAGTGGTGTGGGTGTTGATGCCAACAATGCCTGAGATTAGTCAAAGGGTTATTGTACAACTATCCTGCATGGTGGTCAGGGCTGCGAAATGTGGTGGAATGTTAGGGTCTAGTTGCAAGGTATTAGACTTGAGTCTCACACTAAAAGTATGAGATTCTAGGTTTATAACACCTTGAGCTCTCCAACTACAACACCTAGCTTTTGTAGTGTGGTTCTCTCAATGTATCATTTCACAACAACAAAGCTTTTTTTCATTAGGTGGGTGGGGTCGGCTACATGGACCATGTAATGTCCTAAATTTCTGTCATGTATTAAGTACAAAGATAGATCATTTACCTCTAAATCTCTAAATTTCTGTCATTAGCATATGTAATGTGAAAATTTGAATGGAACTTTCCAAAACTATTACCTGTTCTGCATGAGATTGAGAGTTGTAAGACAGAAGTTATACACCTCTGCTTCAATGCACAGAGGTGATGTTATAGTGGACCATTGACCATTGCCCTGTTACAATTGCAGTTGGAAATGTTAATTTATAATTATAATATGTGGAAGTAGCTACTTATTTTTTTCCCCTCTGAAATGTTTTATTTGCATATGTAGTTTTTGTTTATCGTGTATACTAATAATCTATGGAAATGGTTCTGACGTCTTGTGTTTTCCCTTTTGTTCTCTGCAGCTGAGTGACAATAATGCCGACGATGGACAGTCAGGAGTCATGAAGATGCTGGACTTGCTTGGAATTTTGATTGCTTGCAATTTAGAAATGGTTCTGTTAACTAAATTTTATGGGATGATACTTTGAAATTGTTAACTCGATGAACAACAGCATGATTTAACTACTTGTGTACAAAAATTTAAAACTAAACAATGACCCTTCTGTGTGAAACATGCTTGATCATCAGCTAATAGACTGTTTATTTCCAAGTATCCCATGATACCAATCGTATACTTTGCCATGTGCTTCTGTTCTCAGTATTTGATGTCCCGTATCGGATATCTCCAGCAGCCTTTTTTTTCTTCTCTATCTATATATGATTGGGTAAATAAGTTTTTTTCATCTTTAATAACATTTTTCACAATTACCACTTTTCTTGCATTAAGCAGATTAATTGCTTATAAATTTAATTGAAAAAGAAATATACAGCTCTAATTTCTTATTGAAAGATTCTCAAGCTCAGTTTGTTTTATTAACTAGATCCTCAAGCTCAGTTTGTTTTATTAACTAGATCGTTTTCAATGTTGATTAAAAATACTGATGTTCCTTACTATTTTTTTAAGGTGTATCTTGTTTCAAACTATTTGGGTGGAGGCGGGCGCAAAAGGAGAGAACATTATATTATTTGTAACATTTAATAAATCTAATATTAACCGCTTAAACTACCAATTTTTCAATGAACCGAAAATTTCATGGTGAGAAAAATTTTAAACAACATACACTTAATTTGTTGACACTAAAAAATTTAGTGGCATACGATTCGGATAACATTATACAAGTATATCTGTTCAGTGTATTCTAGCTCAATAAGAGGATGAACAAAGCATGTTAGAAGTTAAGTTGAACATGGTAAAGGTTGAGTATGGTGACTCATCAGTGGACAAGCCAAAATTCGATAAATAACACTGACTGTTTAAGTCATTGTTTTTTTGGAATGTAGTTGAAACACAAAATAAATAGGCCTTATCATTTGCAGAACTCCTTTTCCTTTTGGGACCGTTCACCTTTTTTTTTTTTGTTTATTTATTTTTAGATAGAAGTATCATTGATTAGTTGCCATTGTATATGATAATATACATAAAAATTAGTTTCTTTTGTATATTATTGGTTGACATTTCTTTGGATTAATTAACAATACAATGCCTACAGTTTTTTATTGTTATTTTATTTATTTTATTTGTGTATAATGTCTCTTTCTTATTAATTGATTTAATAATTTTTATGAGTTTAATAACTTGTTAAAAATACTATTTAATTTAGTTAATTTTAGTGCTTAATTTTTATTAGTTAGGAGAGATGACACATTATCTAGAGTGATGGTTATCTCCCCTACTAGAAGGTGGAAAAAGTTGATGTCTTTGTGCCTACTCAACAAAACAAACAATAAGCCCTTGTTCTTTATGCAATAAGATGCATTTATACGAGGCACCAACCTAGACCTTTGAACATATCCCCTCACTTGCTCGTATTGAGGAAAGGGTAACATCTTACTCCCATGACTTACCATTTTTAGTTCCTGGAGGTTCAACCCTTCCTATAATTCTAGGGAAATATAGTCCATATTGGACCTCAACACATAATGGTCCTCATGACCTTTTAAATAAGGGGTCCAATAACTTATGTGATGCATATATGGAAGGAGCAACCCCTGCACTTGAAGGACTTACCACTATGGGAAGGCTTAAGAGGATTCAAGATGAAGTACAACGTAATTTGGCCACTTTCAAGGACCAAGGAGAAGATCAATAAGGCCATACTTTGTACCACTTATCTAGCTACCTTGTGGACAACATTTAGAGCCCAAAACACTTTGTTTTTCTTGTATTTTTTTAGTACATTCCACATAGGATAGGATAGCCTTGGGCCAAGGCCCATTTCAGATGCCAAAACTCCACTTAGCTCAATTCGTCTCCAATCTGGTCACTAAAGGTGACTAATTTTCGATTGCTAAAATAGTGGCTAAGATGGTTTGTGTTTTGGGCATTGTTGCTTGTGCATTTTCGTGGGGCTTTAAGCTTGATTAGTGGAACTTAATCCAGCCACTAATTAAGGCTATAAAAGGACCATTTGTACTTACACTAATCTCTCTATTCTTGACTTGAACAAGAAACCTTTATTCACATAAAACATTTATAGTGCTTGTGGTGAAAATCTCACTAAATCTAATTCATCTTGAATTGGTGGTGATAATCCATTTCTATCTCTTTCATCTATTTCCTTTCTTTCTTACTATTTTTCACAATTCTTGCATTGTCTTGGATTTTCTTGAATGCTAGGTATGATTGATGATCCACGGTTGCATCATTGTGACTTAGGAACGAGTACTTGGGACTTAGCAACTAGTACCCAAGACTTTTATGATGCATCAGCAAGCACTGCATTGTGTCACACAACTATAACTTTATCTCTACAAGCTAAAGTAGTGGATAATAAATGCTCAAAAATTTCATTTCTCATTCACCTACATTATCTTTTTTGTTACACACCTATGTATCCACTAAAAGCTTTATTTTCCATTCACCTTATTCACATATTCACTTTGGTTGCAAAGCATTTTGCATATAACCTATTTTTGTATATGATTGAGTAAGAAATGTAACTAAGATAGAATAATATTGCATACTAAAAACAAGAAAGGAACATTTGGTGTCATTTATAAGAATCTAGTAAAACATTGAGTTTAGTTTCTATGCAATACCAACGTAAAGATTTTTTACATTGTCATCTAATAAAAAATTATGATAGGTATGACTTTTAAGTAGTTTTTATAAAATTCAATAAACTTATCATACATAATGTTTTTTATTGGATACCAGTGTCAAAATTCTTTACACAATTAGTGCATGCACTATTTTTTCTATAACATTTCTTGTATTTTTTTGCTTCATCTTCCCCTTTTCCTTGTGTGCCTAAGTGAGAAAGTAATAGCATGAGTTCAAAAAGATTGTTTTTTACTAATCTGACTGATGATAAGTACACGATCATGTCAAGTAATACAATAATAAAAAAATTATCATTCACACAAAGAATTGAACAATAAGTGATTAATGTCAATTTGAATAATCACAAACAAATACAATCACAATTTAATATAAAGATGAAAATTTTAAAAATAGATAAAATAATTATCTAGAATGTTCAAAATATAAATTCCTCTCTTCTATACTATGAAAAATTCAAAATGATATATATTCAATTTCTATATTTATAGTTTGAATATGGTAGATTAAGTCTAATTCTTTATTTCATAACCTTTTTAGACAAACTAGTATACCCAATACATCAAGTAATATCTAATTTGATTAAATATTAAAAATAAATATTCTTAAAAACTCAAAGACTGAACGTTCCATCTCTATCTCTAGATAATCCAAACCTATTACTAATTATTCCAATTCTAACATGTACCCACTATTTCACACAAGCCAAAAAAATTGATCCTAATAACTACAGAAACTATAGAATTGGATAAAATACATAGATGATTGCACAAAACGTAAACCTAAAATACAATTACCAAGTTAAGCACCAACTACATAGAGTTTTAAGAAGAGATCATCATCTTTAGTCCAAAGGCCTTTAGTTACAAACCATAAATCTAAATTAAGAAAATAATTAAGTTCTTGTTTTCTAGCCTTTTACTCCAAAGAACCTCCTTCCATTATGAGCTCCAAAATGTCTAGAGTGCCAAAAGCTACCTCTTCTTTTGTCCTCAAGCATTTCATTATCACCATTCGAAGCCATGACTTAATTGCCAGCTAGCGTCCAAAACAATGGCCTTTGGCGCTCAAAGCTCTAGTGCCTGGACTGTTGCAAAATCCTAGAAAACTTAATAAAAATAATAGAAAAATATAATTAGATATAAAAGGAATATAAATATAAAAACGTTTTTAATTTTTTTTATATGAATATAAAGTGCAAAGAGCTAAATTTTGAAATGTAAAAGTTAAAAAACGTATAATAAATCCATACCACTTGTAGATTTATCACTATAACAAACTTAGAATTTTGTTTGTCCTCAAACAAGAAATTAAAGTGATTTTTTTTTTAATTTAAGGTTTTGATTGGTGATGATTTTGCTAGACAGGTGAAAGATTAGTCTCACCCTCAAATAAAAAACAATAAGTACACTTAACCCAATATTTCTTGAAAATCTCTTGAATTATCTATTTTCCTATTATTTTTAAGGGTTTTTAAGTCATTTATTACAATTTTGTACGTGTTTTTTCATCAAATAAATAAATTTTAGAATATTAGAATAAAAGATGTTATCTGTTTTATTTTTTGAATTTTATTATTTTATTATATTTTGTGTTTAGGTAATAAAAAGAAAAATCAGAACACCAATAAATTAAGAAAGAGGACTAAAAGAGTATATCAAAATAGAGATTTAAAGCATTTTGAGTTTCTCTCTTTAGTACGAGCTATCGGATTCATATATAAAAAGAAAGGAAAATAAGAGAATTAGACTTTTTTTTCTCTATTGTCTAGTTTTGGGAGTCATCAACTTCGATTCTTGCCCTCTCTAGGCATTTTAAGGGGAAGAGAAAAACTATTAGGATGAAAACTGACGTTTCTTCAAGCATATGTAGTTCTATTTCTCTTCTATTTTATTTTATTTTTTTTACTATCTTTAGTTTTTCTATGTCTAGTTAATCTTTTTTTTTAAATGGGATTAGGTGAATTTTATAGATCCTTGATTTAGGAATTTTCAATAAAGTTTCATTTTTTTTTCTTATTTTTGTGCTCTCTAATATTCATGCCTCTTAAGAATTTTTCATCAGTAGAGAGATTTTATATATATTTTGTAAATGAGAATTTATCCAATATATACATTCTAAGACAAACCTAGTAATTCTTTAGGGTAGGAATATTGGATGTTTATTCTTATTTTATTCAATCAAATCAAATATAAATTATACTTTATGGTTTGTATTAAAATTATTCTTGTGAAATTACGAATTGACCTTTGACTTTAAAAATTATTTAATTTTTACCATTTTAAAAGTTATTATTTGAAATGATTAAGTACATTTGTTGAGTTTTTATTGTTTCTCTTATTCCTTGATTCCTTTAGTATTCAAAGTCGAGAACAAACATTAAATTAGCTCATAAAAAATGAAAGAAATATATATTTTTTTTTCAATCTAAGTGTTTCACTCAAACTGTACAGGACACTTGTTACTTTTAAGTGTCATCACAAACATTATCCTATTATAGGCCTAATAAAGTTTCAAAAATATCAAAGAAATCATATAAAATAAGTTTAAATATATTTTTAGTTGATGTAAAATAAATGATTTTTTATTAATTTTATCCCTCTAAATTTTGAATAATTATTTCTTATCCTTATTATTATATGACATTTATTAATTATATATATAATCATCGAAAGATTAAGTGACTATTACATATTACACACTAATGTATGTAGTATTATATTAACCTATGACATCTTAAAAAAATTAAATCCTTAAAATAAATGTTATTTGTCTATCTTAAAATAAAAATTAGACTAAAAATAGTTATTTCAAATTTTAGAAGGACAGATATTAAATAAAAATATTTTACATAAATCAAAACCAAAATTTACTCATTTTATAGAAATAAAAATCATTAATTATAAATTTTAGAAAGATAAAAATTAATTAAAAAATTTACATAAAATAAAATAAAAAAATATTTATATTATAAGGACTAAACATATTTAACCTTTAAAATACATATGAAGATGTTGTGGTGAGGCTTAAGAAAAAATAGATAAAAAATCATATAGGTTAATTTCCCTTAAACCAACACAGCAGTACAGGTATACCCAAATCCCCCTCTTTCCCACGACCCCAAATGTCTTCATCAAATGTAATCAAAAGTCAAGGCCAAAGTCGACTCGTTAGATACACTTTTTTTTTTTTTTTAATTTGGACTTTTATATGCAAGTAAAATAAGATTAGAATAATAAAGGAGGGTGGCTCACTCTCAAACTTAAAATTAAAAAGAAAATAAGTTATATATAGAAAATATAAAATAATTTTATATTGTTATTCAATTTCAAATTATTATATATGATAAGTTTATTGATTTTCATATCAATTATCTTAAAAGTTATACTAATATTAATTTTTGATTGATTGAAGATGTATTTTTTTTTTACCATGTATATGACCATTAAACTTTAAAACTAATGTTTATCCTCCAAACATTTACAAAATTATAACTCTAAAGATAGTATTTGATCTTATTTCTAACAATGTTTAAACTTGCAATAACAAATAAAAATATTTTAAAAAAATTAAGTTCTTTAAGAGTAAACAAAAGATAACGTTAAAATGATTATTTTGGTACTAATTTTAATAAAGAAAGTATCATAAGAGAAATTAGATAAATAAAAATTTAAGCAGGTCCTAAAATATAATGCATGAAAGATATGCACAAAAAAGGAGAAAAATAATTACCCCAATCAAGAATTTGTTACTTTTTGTCTTACTAGGATTGCTAGAGAGGTTCACAAATCTCCAACCATGTGTCTAACCAAGTGCAACGAAATACACTTCTCAATTGTAAGTCAACCAAACGTATCTCAACAAAATTATAACAACAATCAAAATTCAACGAGGACAAATAAAATTAAAAATTATATATATATATATATATATAATAAACCTATACATTAATAATATAAAATAATTTTATAATATTATCTAATCGTAATTCATCGTAATAGAAGTTTATTAACTTTTATAATAAATATATTAAAATTTACATCAACAACTATATATAATTAAAAGAAAAATATAAAATTATTTTATTGTAATTATCATTAATATATATGTTTTAAGTCTAAAGTCTAGGTCATTATTGTGCTGGTCCTGCACAAATTGATGTTATAATTTTGGTTTATTACGGGGTTCCCCTCTTTTTTATTTTCTTTCTTTTACTTTTGTCATTAATTTAATGTAAGGTGTCGGTCAAATGTGTCTAGTTGAATTGGATAGATTATCATATATGGTTTAAATATTTAAAATAATTATATATTTAAACTAAAATAACTTCACACGACAATTGATTCACGCAGGCTCTCAACTATAACGACAATAGACGAAGTAGCTACTTGTGTGAACAAATCAAATTAAAACACGTGAAGTGAATATGTTTTTCGGTGATCATGTGAAACTCATGCACACTTTAACTTGGAATTGGAAATTCAGGTACAGACAGTGTCTTTTATTGGAAGTTGCTTTCTTGGCCGATTAAGGTCAATTTTTCAATAAATTGTTCTATGGCAGGCCCACTGATTCAAGATATAATTATTTTCATTGCAACGCTTTTTTCGCTTAATTAGGATCGACTTTCGATTTTAAATTTGTCGTGATTGTATTTTTTATTTTATTAAAAAAAACTGAGATAACATCTTTAAAAGCTTATTTAAATGTATGAAAATAGGTTATGATTTTGTGAGTTTTTAAACTTATTTTCTCGAAAAAAAAATTATTTTCTTAAATTTTAAGATTAAATTTATGATTTAAACTCATGATAAAAATATTATTAAAATATATTCAATTAAAGATATAATTGCACTCCGACAAGTCTGTGTCTTGAGTAGTTGTTGATTGATTGTCTCTCACGGATCTTTGTGTCCTAGGCGATCATTAACCGACTGCTTCTCATATGTCTTTGTGGTGCGATGTACATTTATATATGCTACAATTGAATATTCATTAATTTCTGATAAGTTACAATTTCAATTGTAATATTTTCTCAACATAGCTGTATTCCAAGTGTGGGGCACTAGCCTCCCATCTAGATGCTCTAACTTGAATGCTCCTTCTCGTACTTTCTCCTAAACTCTAAACAGTCCTCCCAATTGGGGGTGAACTTATTCGTGGTCGCTTGTTTAGGAAGTCGTCATAGAACTAGATCATCCCTTCGTATAGGTCGAGGAAACACCGTAGAGTTATGCCTTTTGGTCACTCTAACCTTTGTTGCACATTCTTGAATATGAGCCATTTCTCTTTCGTCTTGCAACAATTTGAGATTCACCCTCAACTCATCCTCATTATTGTTTGGCTGGAAAAAGGTAGCGCGTGGAGATGACTCCTCAACCAACAATGGGATCATTGCATCCTTTCCAAAAGTAAGACGAAAGGGGGTGTCTTGTGTGGTCGAGTGAGGTATGTGTGGTATGACTAGAGCACCTACGGTAGTTCCTTTGTCCACTGTCCCTTTGCCTTCTCAACATTTTCGTAGTCCTTTGAGGATAACCTTATTAGTGACCTCTACTTGATCGTTGGTTTGGGGATGTTCTATGGAGGTAAATGACTACTTGATTCCATACTAAGTACATAACTTAGCTACCGTTCATGATGCAAATTGGGTGCTATTATCACTCACAATGACGGTCGGGAGTCCAAAGAGGCATACAATTTTTCTCCAATAAAATTGCCTCATCCTTTCGACCAAGATTATGGTTACTGGTTCCACTTCTATCCATTTAGTAAAATAATCCACTACCACCAAAAGGAATTTGACTTGGCTGACCACTAAAGGGAAAGGGCCTAAGATATCCACTCCTCACATGTAGAAGGGCCATGGGGATGTTATTGAATGAAGTGGTTCTGGGGGCTCCCAGGGTCCAACATTCTTCTGTTGAGTGGCCAACAGCTCTGTGAAAATCACACCACTCCCTCCTGTTTTTCCCCAACTGTTTTCCTCCTACTGTTTGAGGAAAATTTAACAGCCATGTGTGACAGATTTCCCGCATTATATGGACCTTTTTCTTCTTTAATGGGGTAAACTTTGGCGGGACCTCGTGCCTTACCTCCAAATCTTGTCTACGAGGGAGCTCCCAACCACCTATTAACAACGGCCGCTGTCTCATTGGTCTGGGTCGGCCGTCTCTGCTGAGATGTTTCGCCTCTCTTTTCTCAAAGCGACTATCTTCCATTTCTACGTGCTTCTCCGCTCTAACACGGATTTCTTCCATACTCATGGGCTTCTGAAGGGCTAGGGCATCGCTGAACGGGCCTACTCTCAATCCCTTTTGAAAGGCTTTAACGAAAAATTTATGATCGGGGTCGTTGACCCTCACAGTTGCGTCGTTGAACTGAGCCATGTAACTCTTCAGGCTTTCTCCCCCAGCCTGTTTGATGTCAAACAGGTTCGCCACTTCCAAACGCTTCAGCTTGTTTGCTGCGAACTGGGATAAGAAAAGACCCGCTAGGTCACTAAATGCATATATGGACCTAGGCAGGAGATTCATTATCCACTATAGCGCTACCCCCTCAGCGTCCCTGGGAAAAGCTTGCAGCTAAGCTTATCATTACCTCCGCTTATATACATCTGAGTTTGGAAGGCTTGTAGGTGTGCATGGGGGTCTTGAGTTCCGTTGAAGGGGTCCACTGATATCTCCCTGAAATGAAGTGGGACGCGAGCTTCATCTATTTCTTCACAGAAGGGTTGCTTCCACAGAGGCTGTGCCACGTGTTCTCCTCTTACCTCCTGCTCTTGCTCATCCCTCGCCTTCAAACTTGCTATCCGCCTCCTAAGTTCCTCTTCTCTCTGCTCTGCCATCTTCATCGCCTCTGCATGATGTTCCTTAGCTAGTCGATGTCTGGTCTCCGCTTCTGCACTTAGCCTGGAATGCTCGTCGCTTCGAGCTTGTAGCTGTGCCACAGTTCTTAACAACCTCTGCAACATATCCTCCTCTCCTTCATTGGTTGAACTGGCTTGGTTTCTCGTTATCGGCATTATGAGTTCGTCGTTGTTCGTTGTTTTCTTTCCTTGTGATGGTGAGATTAATTTTACCTGCCCCACGGTGGGCGCCAATGTTCTAGTTTGAAAGAACTGATCCTTGCTACATTACAATTTCAGCCTTTTATACCTTAGTCCTAACAACTCCTATCCTATCACACGTGTAATGTCGTAATCAATTACTAAGACAATTTACACAAAGAATAATTAATGCTGAATGACCCTAGCTGTCTAATCAAGCAGAACCGGCTCATCTATCCGGCCATCCAATCGGTAGATCAAACCGACCCGTTCGTCCGTCCTTCTGACCGGCCGAGCTATGACCGACCGTAATAAGTAGCCATACATTACTGAAGCTGCATAGCATAGATGATAGACCTATCCTATTCTGGTTCTACTGATCTGAGCTATAGATGTTGAATCCCCTAAACAATGATCCAAAATGAGATCGCTAAGTGGTATTGGATCAGTGAGTGAACAAATTTAAATTTTCCATCTTCAGTTGGCCATGAATCAACAAGACCAAAAAATGCTTTAGGGTTATGGAGGGTATAATGGTATCCATAACGTGGTTGTAGTTCTTTCACAATCTTTAAATTGTGAAAAATTGTAGATAAATAAGTCGAATGTTGCAGTCAGATATTACAAAATTCAAAAACCTTGACATTACCATCAAAAGTTTTATCATGAAATGTTTTTTTTAAAACCTTGCATGCGCACTATATCTCTTATTAGGGAATCGGGAATCTACAGATTCGTGTAAAACGCCTACCGTCACACTCACAATGACGGCAATGACAACTTTCAAAAAAGATGAGGCTGAGAAAATTTGTTTATTTTGAAAAAAGTTTATGCTCTTGATCTTCCTCTTTTATAGTTTTAAATTATTTTAATTGATGATTTTGGCATCTAATGATCTCATTCATTTACATGTTTGTTCAATTTCCCAAATATTATCTGTCATCCACATGAACTAACCTAACGATTTCAACACTCGTGCTTTCAAGAAAGTTAGCTTATTACTTCAACTCGCACAAACTTGACAAGGAGAGGAGCAGAGAAGGAAAAACAAAAGGGGAAATTTTCGGTGTGTATATTAATTACCCCAAACATTGCTTTATAATCGAATAGAAAGAAATTTTCTTTTCTCTTTATTTTTGTGATGCTAGAAAATTAAAAATAAATTTTTTATTAGGAAAGAAAAAATAATTAACTTTTATATATTTTATATATTTTTAATAAAAAAATTTCTAAACAAAACCGTGTTTTTTTTAAATAATAAACTATACAATGAAAATTAAATAATACATAAATGGATATTAAAAATTTATAAAAAAATAAAAATTAAGTATTAACTTGTATTGTGAATACAGATTTATAAACCCAACTTTGTAATTTAAGTATTATTATAATTTAAATATTATCAAATTTGGGGCGGATGTTTATATTTTTATACCTATTCCATTAATTCTATATATATATATATATTGGAGGAAATTTAATTTCAATCAGATTAAATTTTATCTGTTAAAATTAGATGCAATTAATACTATAAATATGTATAAGAACCAAATTGTTTGATATGTATACGTAAAAGATTTCACTCCTCTAGTATAGGGTGAAAAGATTGACCTTAGAAGATAAAATTTATTAAAAATTATTAATTAAAATTAATAATAATAAATTATGATAAAATTAAATATGCATATAATAAAATTAAGAATGAATTATTATATCAATAATTAATAATCATTATTACACTCAATTCTCTTATCTTTCCTCATATTTTCTAAGTCACAATCATCTTACCAAACGTCAGTAACCTAATATGAAAAGGCATTAAAGTTGACATGCTTGATGTACTTAAAACTTTGCTTTTATAATTTTTCACCTTACTTTTAAATAAAAAAATAAAAAATTGTCTATCTCTATTCATTTTTACCAGCCTAATCGTAGAATACACAACCTTGTTTAGGTCAATTTTTCATATATATATATATATATATATATATATATATATATATATATATATATATATATATATATATATATATATATATATATATATATATAAGCATTATTGATTATAGAATATTATTGATAATACTTATTAAAAATAATAATAATATAAATTAAAATTACTTACACATATAAAGAGTTATTTATTTGAGTTTAAATTTCATGTATCAACAATATACTAAATATTTAATATTAACTAATTATAAATCATATTAGAGATTATTTTTTTTAAAATAAATTATTATAAAAGTTATAACTATACATGACAATTTCTTATTGATCGATTGTATAAAAACCTTTTTATTATCAATACATGTATTTTTTTATTTATTTTATTTTTATTTTTATTTTTGGCAAAGATAAATACCCATTACTACATTCCTCTAAACAAATGTTTAAGTGAATGCTATGAGATTAAGCTTGTAGATTTGTTATTTGATCTATCATACTACAAAGGTAACTAAAGACGTATGAAATTTTAAAGCGGAAGAAAGTAAGGTTAAAAAAATAGGTGAAGTCTAAAAGTTTCAGTGTCTTGACTAAAATTTATGTGTGAAGGTTAATATAATATAACTTATCAATCTTTATTTTATTTTTTTGATTTCTAACAAAATTATGAATTAAGGCTCTGTTCGAGTAATAGTAATTTTTTATTTTTGATTTTCAAACTTAAATTTGAAAACAAAAACATGTTCAGATAAAAAAAAAAGAGTTTCAAATTATTTTTAAATGAAATTAAAAATTATTTTAACTAGCTTTGAAAATAGGAAAAAAAAGTTTTCTAATTCTAGTTTAAAATTTTTAGAAGTTGTCTTGTCTCTATTGATATTTTCCTCCTTCCTTCTCCACTTCTTACTTTATCATCTTTATCTCTTGTACAATCTTGGTTAGAGATGAGAAAACAAATTTTGTAGGCTTGAACACCGCTCAACGATTTGTAGGCTTGAACTTTAAATTTTGAAAACAAATTAAATTTGATCCTTTTTAGCTCGATCCAATCATGGTTTGATCTTGGTTTATCGACTTAGCCAACAAAATATCTGTACAAATTTGGCTTGGGAAAGCTTGAATTGAATATGGGATTTCTGGCTTAACTGACTATAGCCTACAACCTGCATTAAGTCCATGACTAGCCTAACTTTAACTTGCTTAATGAATTGTTGGGCTTAGCCTTTAAATTTTAAACATGAATTAAATTTGAGATTTTTTTGCCTAATGGGTTTACCCCGTATGATAACTAACTTCTTCATTCCATAATCACTCACACCCAATATCATCATCTTGAGCATATGCATCTGACAGATCCAAAAATTTTTAGTAGTTTAGGAAATACTTATATACAAAAATTTATAACGGTAAAATATAGCACATAATTTTTTAAAGTATAAATATACATTGCAATTGTTCTCTAGGAGTTTTCAAAATTTGAAAATATTGGATAATTTTCTCATTTTCAATGCTATAAAAAATCTCTCTATCTATATAAGTAACTAAATAGTCATTCAACCATTCATCTTTCATACAATTTTGCATTTGATTCTTGATATGCTATATAGCAAAGAAATCTCTTTCAATTGTTGCAGTTGCCATTGGTAGTATCAAAGTTAACTCTAAAAGTATATACCAACAAATATATAACATGTTTTCTATTCTCCACAAGCTTTATAGAAAGATCATTTATCTCCCCTAATTATGAAAATGCACTATTAAAGTATATATCTATAAAATAATTTTCAAGTTGACTATCTAGTACTAAAAGTTTAATGGGAGAAAATTCTGAAGGATAAATTGAGCAATACAAATCATTTTTTCCTTATTACATTAAGAAAATGAATCTCTTAGATTTAAGCATGCTACACAAAGAAGAAACTTAGTATTAACTTCTGTAAAACAATTATTTAACTCTTGAAGTTATTAATCACTTGATATAATGATTCAATTTGAAAATGATGTAGATTAGAACTTTTCTCTATTTTGTGCCTTGACCTTGTGTTTGAAAGGTGTCATTCATATTTGGAATAACAACATTATGTTTTTCACAAATAATGAAATATCACTGAGCAAAGAATGTCAACCATCACCCTTCACAACTTGTAACCTTGTTTCGACACTGTAACTAATTTTATAGAATTTACGATATCTTGATCACCTATTTGTAATGCTTAAGATAATTCATGAGTAATCCCTAAAATATTTTTCACCAAGTGCAAAATGAAAACAAAATCAAAAGATTGCATAAAAATCAACAAATCACATTTCATCTTTTTACTCTAAACTAATTTCATCTTTCTTAAATATTTCAAGCACATTAATCATGGAAGAGGACAAAGAAACTAGATTGAGTAATGTATCAATAATACAAGCTTCATCTAGTATCCTTTGCCTTCTTGATTATAGTTTCTTAATTCAAACCACACCTACTAAAGACTTTTCCATTTTGCAATGTTTTTTCACCTTTGCATATTGACTTTCTTGGAGAATATCCAATGCTTACATGATGCTCTGAAAACACTAGACAATTTTGGAACTACATTAATAAATAATTTAACTTCAACATGGTTTTGTGCTACTATAACAAGATTGTAGATACCCAAATTTGTCACACTTTTTTTTTTAAAAAAAAAAGAACATAGAGTGTTCTATTCTTCTTCCCACGTGAGCTCAAATCCCACCAACAGCTGCCAACAGTTGCTAGCTCAACAGCCTTTTCTTTCATCAACTTTTCTGAAAAGGTGCCTCCAAACACTGTTCTCTTAGCGGTTGCGCTTCTTGAGCTCCTACAAAGGTGCAGAAGCAAAAGCGAGGCAGCTTTGCCTCAGCGATTGGAGACAAAATTCAAGGGAAAGCGGACCAAATTAATGGAGGATATCTCCCTAAAAGATTTGGGGGAGGGAGTTGGTTTACAAAAAGGGGTGACGACTCGAAGAGAAAGGGCCAAAAAAAAAGAAGGGAAACTCTGCTGGAAATTTTCTTGGAGTTGGAATTTTGGAAAGAAAGTGCGTAAAGAGAATAGGAGACAACACTCTTCGTAGCATTGGAAGGATAGAACATATCAATAGAGGAAGGGGAGCGTCAACAACAACGAAAGACCTCATGTTCGAGTAAGTTGTTATTTAGCCGGTCTTCTTACCTAGAGGATTGGTTGTTTATTGATTTACCATGTGATTTATCGAGTTATTCTCGGGAAGGGCCGTCAGATGGCCCTTCCCCTCCTTTTTTTGCAACTATAGTTAACCAATCATCACCCAGTCTACTATCTCGACCAAATGACTTTGACTCAACAAAACACCTCAGCCAAAAGACACCTCGACCAAACACCTCGGTCAAAAGACACCTCGACCAAATAACCTTTCGGCCAAATGACCCCACACTAAGTCAAGTCGGCCAATTTTGTTAAGTTACACCCAACCGGTAGACCGACCTACAACATACATCCCTTCCAACTTCTCAGACGCCCATAGACAGACCCCTTCTTTGGACACCAATGGATAGTCCATCTCTTCTAAACTTTTCAAGAACTACATAAACTTTAAATTCTCCATTACAAAAGGAGATATGTAGGAGTAAGAGACAACTCTTGTCAAGTTCAAAAAATCTAAAAAAATATACTTCTTTCCTTTTCTGTTAATAATTCTAATTCAGTCTACGTTTAAAGGGTAACAATAATAAGTTAAAAGTCATAGTAGTTTCACGTGTTTAATTAAGGTAACCATCTTAGGACGGACGTCGTAGGGAGCTAACACCTTTCCTACGTGTAATCAACTCCCGAACCTTTAAATTTGATTCCAAAAGACTAGTCTTATCATTCCCAAGGTTTTCTAACGTTTTCCTTAAAAACGTTGGTGGCGACTCCATTAAATTCATTTTTCTTTTCCTAAAAGGAACTTGAATTTCTTCTTTCTATTTTTCACTGTCCCGTCATGATTACGGTTACGACAAAGATCTAATTGGAGTTAATGAGCAAACAATGACTATAGATTGTGAAACAATTCTCTTTTAATTTCATGATTCTTAATAACCTTGACAAGTTTAACCTATATTTTGAAAATAATGACTTCAAAGTCAATTTTAATGTTCGAGCATTAGTACTACTAGAAAAAAGAACAAGACCAAGAAAACACTCTATAGCTTGTCCTTTCTTATTTATTATAATGTAAAATCACAACCATTTTCTCTTTGTTGTAAATATTAGAGATATTTTAGGAGATGTTTGTAAATATTAGAGATATTTTAGGAGATATTATGAGATTTTTGTTTCCTATTAATATTATCTCTCCTATTTCCTTCCTTCCTTTTCTAGGCATAATCTTTACCTTATAAAAGGGAAATTAATGATTGTACAGAATACACAATTAATATATAATTTTTTTCTTCAACTTGGTACCAAAGTTTCTAATCTTAGGGGCTCTATTTTTTTTACTTAGTACCTATGCTACTATTTGTCATCCTTGCTGTTATCATTACCACCTAAGAGGTTGGTGGTCAGACCATGGCTAGTCATCTCTTTGAACCCTAATGATCTTAGTAAGCTTTCTAACACTTGCTCCTTGACCATGAAGGGTAAAAGTTCTTTAAATATTTCTAGTTTTGTTTCCCAAAGTATTTTGATCCTTGATTTTGAGGCAACCAATAACATGACCTCATTCTTTTCACCCTTGACATCATATTTTAGAGTATTTGAAAAATAACTCATCACAGTTGCTAATAGAGATTAAGTCCCTATTTTTTAATCCAGCAACGTCCAACTCTAACCCTTTCCGTCCCTACACAATATTCTCCATGTTCCTAATTTGGCTAACAATCTTATCTCTATATATATACTTATAAGATTTGAATTGTGCATTAACTTTTTATCATTTTTATTGTGTCTTTTAGGATCTTGCCTTTAGGAGGACGATTTTAATTACTAAAGAGCAGGGTGGGTTATACATTTTGCAACATAAATATGAAGTGTGTCAAATATTTTTATTTTTTTCGTCTTGTCAAAAATCAGTCTTGTAAGTCCATTAAAAGAATCTGGTCTTACAATTATATTGAATATGTTAACCTTGAATTTTCTAAGTTTGTAACAGATCGGGGTAATATTCATGAGCTCATCTATGTCAATACCCCTCAACAAAATATGGTTGTAGAGCGAAAGAATCGTCATTTTCTTGAGGTCGTCAGAACTTTACTCTTTCAATGTCTATTCCAAATGTCTATTAGAGAGAAGTTGTCTTAATTGTCACCTACCTTAAACAAACTACCCATTCATGTGTTACAAGGTATTAGTCTAGTTTAACACATCTTGTCATTCTTTCCTTCTTCTCCCCTACTATTGAGTCTCTTATGTCGTGTGTTTGGATGTGTTTCTTTTGTCCTTCAAGTGTATCTTTATTGGTTATCCTTCAAATAAAAATGGATGAGTGTTATCACTCTCAAACTCTCAATTCTTTGTCGAGATGTCACATTTCATGAAACACAATCCTTCTTTGTCAACCCTCAACTTCAAGAGGGAGAGTATTCCAAAAGTCGAGTTTGTCTTAGGATCATTACCTCTTCTATCTTTATAGGATGTCCAAGTCACCAATCATAAAAACACACAATAAGATCACAATGAAGTAGAAGGAGAAGATCACGATGAAGTAGAAGGGGAAGATCATAATGAAGTAGAAAAAAGGATCAGTTCTTTGAAATAAAATATCGAAGACAAGAGAAACTCACTATGCTCTCACAACAAATTAAGTTGTCTAAACGAAAGGTAAATGTCCTTGAGGATGATAACAATTCTAAGGAAGTTATTAACAATATGCCTATTACCTTGAGGAAAGGCAAGAGATCATGTGTCAGGTATTCTATATCTCAATTTATTTGAACTAACTATTTATCTCGCTAGCATCGAAGCTTTATTTTAGCTATTTATGCAATTAAAATACCTAAATCAGACCAAGAAACTATGGAAGATAGCAATTGAGGTCAAGCTATGAGAGAAGAGATGAAGGCATTAGAAAGAAACTTAAGTTAGGATATTGTTGATAAACCAAAAGACAAGAGAGTTGATTGTAGGTGAATATACACTACGAAGTGTAAATCTAATGGTACTCTTGATCGATACAAATTGAGATTGGTTGCAAAGGAATACACATAGACTTATGGCATTGACTATGAAAAGACATTTGCCTCCATGAAAAAAATGAATACAATCAAAATCATTTTGTCCCTAGTTGCCCACTTTGGCTGGGAACAACAATTTGATGTTAAAAATGTCTTCTTGCATGGAGACCTAGAATAGAAAATCTATATGAAGATTCCCCCAGGATTTGAATCTCATAGTGGCAAGAATAAAGTATGCAAGTTAAAGAATGATTTGTGTGGCCTCAAACAATCTTCATGGGTGTAGTTTAGAAGATTTACTCAAGTCATAATCTTCTTGGGACACATGCAAAGTCAAGGTGATCATACTCATAAAATATTCCCTTGATGGCTAACTCACTCTTCTCCTAATGTATGTAAACGATATGATCATAGTAGGTGATGATGAGATAAAGTGATTATCTCTAAAAGAAAGGTTGACAATACATTTTGAAATGAATGAGTTGGGAAAATTGAAGTATTTCATTGGAATAGAGGTTGCCTATTCCAAAAAAGGCATCTTTGTCTCCTAAAGAAAATATATGTTTGATCTACTTAAAGAGACAGGAAAATTGGGACGCAAGACCACGGGGTGTTCATTAAACAAAATCATAAGATTGGAAGTGAAGAAAGTCCACCTATTGAGAAGTCTCAATACTAGAGATTGGTGGGGAAACTAATATATCTATCTCACACTAGGCCAGATATTGCCTATACTATTAATGTGGTTAGTCAATTTATGCATGACCCCCATGAGAGACACCTTTAAGTAGTTGAGAGGATCCTCTATTATTTAAAGACAAGCTCGGGCAAGAGACTATAATTTAATAGAGAAGGTTCACTATCCTTGGAGATATACATTGATGCAAACTATGTTTCTTGGATCCACCTCCAATTATTGTTTGTTTCTTGGAAGGAATTAGTGGCGTAGAGAAGTAAAAAACAAAATATTGTCGATCATCTAGTGCAAAAGTTGAGTTTCAAGCCATAGCATATGACATATATAAAGGATTACGAATGAAGATTATTCTTGATTATATGAAATTGTTTTGTGATAAACAATTCAACTATCAACATTATTCACAATGTAGTCCAACATGATAGAAAGAAACTCATAGAAATTGATAAGCACTTCATAAAGGAGAAGTTGGATAGTAGCCTTATTATTACCACATATATACCTATTGGGCTCCAAGTAGCATATGTCTTTACTAAAGGGCTTCCTAGTGCTAGATTTCAGGTTCTTATTGGCAAGTTGGAAATGATTGATATCCATTTGCCAATTTGAGGGGGGTGTTGTAAATATCAAAGATATCTTAAGAGATATTTTTGTCATAAATATCATAGATATTTTAGGAGATATCATGGTATATTTATTTTTCTATTACTATTATCTCTCTATTTCTCTCTTCCCTTTTTTAGGCAAAATATTTACCCTATAGAAAAGATATTAGTAATTTACAAAATATACAATTTTCTTTTCTTTCAACTCTTCTAAACGTAGATATCTCAAGATTTGATACGATTTAGTTAACGCTTAAGGGTAAGTGTACCTTATCACGGTAGTAATAAGGACATGAGTCTAAATATCGTACCCAAGGAACTAGTATATCAGTTTTCAAAAAGTTTTGGTATAGATTAAACAATCAAAATTAGAAAAGATTTGAGTAGAAGAAGTAAAGCAAAAATAGGAAAATGATAAAGCAAAAATAGGAAAATGATAAAGAAAGATTAGTTTTAGTTCTTTTTGGAATTAAGGGTTATGATTTCATTATGTTTTTCCCTATTGACCTCAATTTACGCAATTCTCTTACCTTACTTTCGTATGTTACTGATTATACTTCTTAATGCTATTAAGGGACCTGGTCTAGCACCCATAACATTCTTTACCTTATGATGGTTCCTATTTTCTCATATAGAAACACATACTTCAGTAAGCTAAAGATCTATAGAAGCCACTATTATTAGTTGAATCAGAATCCTAGGAAAAAGGTTGATCATACAATTTCTCTAAACCTAATTATCTATAGTTCCACCAACTAATTAAGGTACGATCGCCTTTAACTAGTTGACTAACATGCAAGCATATTCGAACAATATGATAATTCAAGCAGTGAAGATAAATAAAAAATTGCATTCAAAAGAGTAATTAAGTGTTATAAGCACAACTGCACCATAACTCTTAAAAATAAACCTACCTACTCATACACGTATCGAAAAGATAGGCAAACATAATTAAAAAAAGGGAAAACTAGAACTCATAAAAGTTTGGGGTTTCGCTTCTTTGTTCTATGTCGCGCTTTTTACCTTATCTTTAGGTGCCTTCCAAGGAGCCTCGAGGATAAGGAGACCACTTAGATGGATGGAGATGGTGGAGTATGGAATGATGGAGTGGAATGACATGTGTCGAGAGTGTTAGGGGTGAGTTCTACAGCCTCTTTTTTTTTTATATTGTGCAAAGTGGGTCTTTCAGGAGGCTTACACAAGCGATGAGATAAAATAAATAGCGTATAGATAAAATAAAATAACATTAAAGATAAAGTAAAATAAATGGTAAAGATAAAATAAAATAAGAGAAAAGGATAAAATAGAATAAGAGATAAAGATAAAATAAAATAAGAAATAAAGATAAAATAAAATAAAATAAAAGATAAAAATAAAATAAAATAAAAATAAAGTTGCACGACTATGCTAATCTTCTATGACTTCATATTTTTTGGCAAAAAAATCCTTATTTTTATTGCATTTTTCTCTTTTTTTTGTGGGTTTGTGTTGCATTAATCTCAAGAAAAAGGTGAATTATGCATAGTATTTGGAAAGAATATTTAGGATTTTACCCAAAAAGATACAATATTATTGTACAAAATATTAGTTTATCAAGATTCATCAATTAAAACAGCAAACAAATTATCTTTTAGATCATCAACTATAACTTTAGTGGTTTCACTAGTAGCAACTCTAATAATATTTGTTTGTATTGTAGGATTTGTCAACTTAAGATTTTCTGAGCATTCTTTAGCACTTTATGAATAGTTTCATTATGGTTAACAAGAAAATCTAGAAATTTAAGAAAATTCTTCTTATTACTTGATGACATTGACTTATAATTATCATGAAAAGATAACCCTTGACACAATTAAAATTAAATGCAATAAACTATTATAGACAAATGAATTCAATATTTCTTTTTAATTTGATCTTATTGCTTACATATGACAACTTTAATATGTTGTTTTTATTTCAAAGCTTGACAATTTCTCCATGTTTGAGTGAAAACTATTTGAACCTCTAACATAAACTTGAAACTTGTCACTTTTTTTCCTAATTTATAAAACCTTTTTGTTGTAAACGCATAGCCACTACCTTTATTTTACCACAACATTTGATCTGATAAGATAATAACATAAACAATATGTTGCATGCTCTTGAATTTAGGCTAGATATTCAAGTATCATACTTGACTCAACAAGACGACTCCTTTAACATCTAACTTATAACTTAGTGAAACCAACATTATAGTTTATAGTTCATTCCTTTAGTTTGAGACTATAGGGGTTGTGTATTCCCTCAAATTTTAGGTCAGACTCTACACTTAGGTTTGTAATTATTGTACACTAACTCATATGTGTTAATCGCCACAAGCTAAGAACTAATCAGTCACACGTCAAACTTATATTCTTTCCAATTAAACATGTCAATTAACTTATAACAAGTCAATCAATCTCTAATACTCAAATTAATCCTTGATACAAACTCACTAAGGGCCCATTTGAAAAAACATAATTAAGATCTTATTCAATAAGTTCTTATTGTATAAAAGTTTATGTTATAAGTGCACAAAATTTAATAAGTTATTTGTATTTGGATATGCATGCCAATATGCGCTTGTATAATTTTAAAGTATTTGAATACATTAGTATATAAGTATTTATAACATATTATCTCATTTTAAAATAAAAAAATCAAATTATGATTAAAAATAAATTAAAAAATTTTAAAATAATTAAATCATTATTATACTAATATTATATATCACAAAATATTAAAAATAAAAATTACTAGTCACTATTTATCTATTTTTATTTTTTAAAAATAAAAATTTTAAGTATCATAAATTTTTAAAAAAATGAAACTAATTTTTTTTATCATACATCTATCAATAATTTTTAAATTTAAAATATTTAATAAAAATACGACTAAAGTATAAATAAAGGTGTTAAAATTAAAATCATATATCTTAAAATCATTATATAAACTTGAAAAATTCACCATTCACATATATAAATAAATAACGGGTGAAGTTGCTCAGTTGATTGAGTAAGGTGTATAAGTGTTGTAAACTCATTGGTATTATCTTTAATTTATATGGATAAAAAATATATAAATACATAAAAATAGTAAATTATTATAAAAATTCAATTAGTACACATTATTATAGAAGAAAACATATGAAAATTACTAATAACATATAAAAGAAATTACTAGCAAACATAAAAATTCAAATTTATTTAATTAAATTATATTTTATAGTGAAAAAGAAAAATATATAAACAATACAAAAGATTACTTACAATGGATAATTATAATTTATTTTGTATAGAAGTTAATATTTATATTTTATTTTGTATAGAAGGTAATATTTATATTAATTTAGATCAATAAATAAAAATATAATATTTAATTTAAATAAAAAAAACAAATAAAAAAATACATATATTCTATATAGTTGACCGTGTCAAAATTTAAAAATGAATCTTTTTATAAGATACGACATAACTATTCTTATAAGTTATCATAAATAACTTATAAAAATAAGCTAAAAACATATAATAGACTAGTCATAAATTTTCATCAACTCTTTCAAATATATTCACAATATGATAAATTTAAATAAGTATAAACTTTTCTAAAGAAATCTTAATTAAAAGCATTTATTATATATAGTTTCACTGATAATAAAAAAAATATAACAATACATGAAACAATATCAAACTTTAGAATCAACCGAGTGCCCAAAATTCAATATTAACTAGAAGAAGCCACAAACCAAACAAACAAGTGCTTATTTTTCTATTTGTATAATGTTATTCCTACTCAGACGAATCCAAGTTGAAGCAATAATTATCATTGATTGTACAGTCAAAGGATTACAATGCACGAATAACTTCTATGGAGACCTTGTTGCAATATTATAAATTTCTCTGTTACCTATTGCAATATTACAAATTTCTTTGTAACCTATTTTCTAGTAATTTTCATGCCCAATCATAATGGTTGATGTTTCTTATTATATATCTAACTATTCAAAATGGGTAGTGTGTGGCGAACCATGATGTCTGAGTACTATAATCTTCTGAATATTTAACACTAATATATATTTAAAACTCAAATTCAAAATTATTTTTATTGTTGAAATAATCTCGTCCCCGCATTCATTAATGTCTATACTTACATTTATATAATATACAGAGACAAATTAATTTAAAAATAAAAATGATATTCACTGCTTTAAAATTTGTAAAAATGTATTGAATCTTTTATCCAATTTCATTTCTATTCTTTGTGCCTCCCAAGTACAATCAAGAATTATCCCGTTTCCTTTCGTTTATACTATTTGAAATATTTTTCCATGGTAAGTATGAAATTAATAATTGAGAAATATATACGCATAGTTAATAAAGGGTTAATTAATTTTTTAGGTCTTTTAGTTTAAATTATATGAAATTTTAGTCTCTTATTTTTTTTAGCCAATTAAATTCATATATGTTTAAAATTGAGTAAATTCAATTTTATAATATTTTTTACATAAAATTCGTAATTAATTATTTTCTATATAAATATTCTGAAATTTATGATAGATTTGAGATATGAAATAATTTTAAAATAACAAAAAATAGTAAACATTTGATAAAATTTGAAAGATTTTATACGATGTTAGTTTAGGACTTGAAGATGAAAAATTTTGAGATTTTTTAAATAAAATTTGATGTTTCAAATAATGAACTTTGAACTGAATAAGATTTAACATAATTTAATCAATTTCGCAAATATTTTGAAGTAGAAAATAAAAATTTAAGAATTTTAAATAAGAAAAATTGATGTAAGGTTAAATTTTTTTAATTTAAAAAATAAACAGGCTTAATTGGATAAAAATTAAAAAAATAAAAGAAATTAAAATACTACAAAATTTTTTTGATTTTGTTACTAATTTTAACTACCAGTTTAATTGGTAGCTAAATCCTAACTAATTAATTATTAATTAACTAGAATATTATTTTTTCTATCTAAATTTAAGTTATATTCATTTATACTTCTTATTACTACAAATTAGTTAAAAAATAATTACGAATTTTAAAAATTTACTATAAATTAACAAAGATTATTTTCTTAGCTAATTTGCTACTTATTTCATGCTATCATTAATATTATAGTAAATTTTTACCTAATTATTTTTATTAGAAATTAGTTACAAAATAACTATTAATTTTAAAATTAGCCACAAAATTATTTGGTAGCAAATTTTAAATTTTCTAGTAGTGAAAATGTAATTAAGTCAGTAATAAAATATTTTTCCAATAATATTTTATATGTTATAAAAATATAAAATAAAAACAAATACGTTTAATATTTGATAACATCAAATTTATATAATGTTAATATTATGTAATAAAGGTTTAAAGATTTATAATTAAAAGAAATAATATATATTCAATATAAATATTTATCATTTTGATAACATACACCATTTTCAATATCCATTATTTAAATTAATTAAAATATTTAAGAAAACATATTAAACACACTTTAACAAATAACTTATAGAAGTTATTGTTGAAAACTCTTAAAACTAGTATTGTTGACGATATGCCTAAGTATCTTTAGTTTAAAAAGGAATAATTTAATTTTTTTCTAAGAATTTGTTATTTGTGTTTCAAATCTTTATATGCTATTTAGATTTAAAGATATTATTGATCTTAATTATTTTTAATATTTATTTCCTCTTTTAAGAATAAAATGTTATTAGTATCTAAATTGTATATTATTGTTTAATTCTATATATAGAGCCAAGAAATAAAAGTTTAAAAAGTTCTTTTTGTATAATATATTTCTTTTCTTTTTTCTACAAAGAAAAACACCAATAATTGATATAAAGATCCAAGGTTCTGACAAACAGAAGCTTTTTACAAATTGTGCCTTATATCTTTGATCAAAAAGTTTTAATATTTGAACAATGAGAATAGAGTCATACCTAAAGGCTTTATATCTCTATAAAACTATGTAATAAATTTGATAATGTAAAACTTTACATTGTTACGATTAAACTCATAATTTTTTATAAAAAATTAAATATAATTTATTTTTTTTAAAAGTTTAGCCTGTGTTTAATATAAGCTAGATCTTTAAACTTTTATTAAGCGATTGGACCTATTTTTACTTTGAATCTGGCGACAGTGAAATCCTACAATTTATTCAAAATGATTTTATTAATTAAAGTAAGAAGTAGTATTAGTGTCTAGTGTTTAAGAGGGTAGGGTTTGGTGGGCCGTGCAAAACAGAAGGATGTGAAATGGCTGCTTGGTCGCAAGTGATGCGTGGTTCTCACATTCTCATGCGAGAGAATCCACACCACCGATTTGGCATAGTCACTTATTTAGAATAGCAAGTAGTGCGCCGTTTACCACTTTTACCCACACAAGAACCAACATAAGGGACAAAACCCAAGGGTAAAAAAGGCAAAACAAACAACCAAATCACCCTCTTCCATCTAAAGCAGCGTGCCTCCATCCATACATAAAACACACACTTCCCACACACCACACACCACACACCGCATTTAGCAATGGCGGCCACAGCTTCCAGAACCCCATTCTCTTCTTCCTCTTCGTCTTCATACTCCAACTTCCCCAAACGCATTTTCAGACCAACTGTCCCTCACCTGGAGACCCCCACCAAACCCAACCGCGCTTACCCTCTCGCAATCTCATGCTCCCTCTCGAAGCCCCCGGCGGCTTCCGCCACAACAACCGCCGTCCCCGCCGCGGAGCCTTTCCTCTCGCGGTTCCCGGCCACCGAGCCGCGGAAGGGCTCGGACATCCTGGTGGAGGCGCTTGAGCGGCAGGGCGTGACGACGGTGTTCGCGTACCCCGGCGGCGCGTCGATGGAGATCCACCAGGCCCTGACGCGCTCCAAGACCATCCGCAACGTGCTCCCGCGGCACGAGCAGGGCGGCGTCTTCGCCGCCGAGGGATACGCGCGCTCCTCGGGGTTCCCAGGCGTGTGCATCGCCACCTCTGGCCCCGGCGCGACGAACCTGGTGAGCGGCCTCGCGGACGCCATGATGGACAGTGTCCCCGTCGTGGCCATCACCGGGCAGGTCCCTCGGAGAATGATCGGCACCGACGCTTTCCAAGAAACCCCCATCGTGGAAGTGACCAGATCCATCACGAAACACAACTACTTGGTCCTCGACGTGGACGACATTCCTAGGGTTGTCAGCGAGGCCTTCTTCGTCGCCACTTCGGGCCGGCCCGGCCCAGTCCTGATCGACGTGCCCAAAGACGTTCAACAGCAACTCGCCGTTCCTAACTGGGAGCAGCCCATTAACCTCTCTGGTTACATCTCCCGGCTTCCCAAGGCCCCCAGCGTGGCCCAGTTAGAGCAGATTGCCAGACTCTTAACGGAGGCCCAAAAGCCTGTTTTATATGTCGGGGGTGGCTGTTTGAATTCCAGCGCAGAGTTAAAGCGCTTTGTAGAACTCACCGGGATCCCCGTTGCTAGCACCTTAATGGGTCTCGGAGCTTTCCCTATTGACGATGAACATTCCCTTCAAATGTTGGGTATGCATGGTACTGTTTATGCTAACTACGCCGTTGATAACAGCGATTTGTTGCTCGCGTTTGGGGTAAGGTTCGATGACCGTGTCACCGGGAAGCTCGAGGCTTTTGCAAGTAGGGCTAAGATTGTTCACATTGATATTGATTCTGCTGAGCTCGGGAAGAATAAGCAGCCACACGTGTCGGTTTGTGCGGATTTGAAGTTGGCCTTGGAGGGTCTTAACATGATTTTGGAGAGTAAAAGTAAGCTTGATCTTCAAGGTTGGAGAGAAGAGCTTAATGTGCAGAAGCAGAAGTTTCCATTGGGTTACAAGACGTTTGAGGATGCGATTTCTCCTCAGTATGCTATTGAGGTTCTTGATGAGTTGACAAATGGAGATGCTATTATTAGTACTGGGGTTGGGCAGCATCAAATGTGGGCTGCACAGTTTTACAAGTATAAGAGACCTAGGCAGTGGTTGACCTCGGGTGGGCTTGGAGCTATGGGTTTTGGATTGCCTGCAGCTATTGGTGCTGCTGTTGCTAACCCTGCTTCTGTTGTGGTTGACATTGATGGAGATGGTAGTTTCATTATGAATGTTCAGGAGTTGGCCACTATAAGAGTGGAGAATCTACCCGTTAAGATATTGTTGCTGAATAATCAGCACTTGGGCATGGTGGTTCAGTGGGAGGATCGGTTTTACAAGTCTAACAGAGCTCACACCTATCTTGGAGACCCATCTAGGGAGAGTGAGATTTTCCCAAACATGCTCAAGTTTGCAGACGCTTGTGGGATACCGGCAGCACGTGTGACGAAGAAGGAAGAGCTTAGAGCGGCGATTCAGAAAATGTTGGACACCCCTGGCCCCTACCTTCTTGATGTCATTGTGCCCCATCAGGAGCATGTGTTGCCCATGATTCCCAGTAATGGATCCTTCAAGGATGTGATAACTGAGGGTGATGGTAGAACGAGGTACTGATTGCCCAGACTAAATGTTCCTTGATGCTTGTTTTGTACAATATATATAAGATAATGCTGTCGTAGTTGCAGGATTTGGCCTGTGGTGAGCACCACAATTTGTAGTAGTTTTGGTAGCGAGTTTTGTATTTCCCCTTTTATTTAACTTATATGCAGTGGAATCTATCTCTGTAGTCTGATATCTCATGTTGTTTCTATTGTACCATTTGATTTTGCTGTGGTTAGACTGAAGATGATGTGCAAGTAATTATATTTCTGTTAGAAATCTAAGTAGAATCTGTTGAAGAAGTCAAGAGTTAATGTAGCATTTTGAAAATGAGATGAAGATATCACGTTTTATAGTCAATCTATTTCTTTTCCTTTTAAGCCATTGGTAAAGGTGATTCAACATCTATTGGAACTCATCTACTTTATCTGGGCAATCATTATATGCGCTCTTTTTTTAACTTGCCATTTTCATTAATGGAAATTGTGACTAATTTGCTCATGTAGTTAGGATTTGGACCATTTGGTCGACAAAGCGTCTCTGTTGCTCTATCTTCACCGAGCGATTGCGAAATCCAGAGATAGATTTCTAAAGTCAAAAATGGCAAATTGTAAATAGTAAAATAGATACCAAAAACGACTTCAATTATAACTGGCATCATGTTTCAAGTTTAAGATAACTTCATGTTGTAAATAGCAAAGTTGTTTCTTTCTTTTTTTTTAATAATAAGTTTTCACAGTTAATTTAACATTCCAATATTGTTTTATTTGCTTATTATAGGTTCATCATTTATGTATTCAATAATAAATTGCATTTTTTATATTTTCAATAAATCACCTAAATTTATTTGCCATTAATTTTAAGGTTTGTATTTAATTCTATAGCTATTGACGTTAATGCAAATAACTATTTATTGTTGGTCCTGGCTTTGTTTACATTCGTCAAAATATAAAAGAAGTTGAAGATTAACCAAATTTATCCTTAAGGTATGAGGGTCACAGGTTTATCTGGCATGTTGGCTTCCAATATTCACATGGAAAAGGTGAGTCGTAAACTAGTAATGACAATGCATCTACTTGGCATAGACAATCTTAACACGGAAAAATTGAAAGTTATGATGCAAAAGAATTTAGTTAATAGATTGGCTAAACTCTTTTTGGAGGATAAGAGATTAGTGAAGGATGCCAATATGGTAAGTTAAACCATCACATTTGATAAATCTCTTTCAAGGTGCAAAGCAGAATCGGAATTAGTCCATAGTGACTTGATGGGTGCAACTGAAAATCCTTCGTTTTCTGCTTGTAATGATGTATTGTTAATTTATAAATGATGTTTAAAGATGACACAGGTCAGATGTTTTCTCATAGTTTTTGGAGTTCAAGGCTCTTGTGGGAGGCGAACTTTGCAAAAAAAATGAGAATTAGCAAGGATTTGCCCAAAGCCTTGTAGTCAGAGAGTATAAATGTGCTACTTAGTCCTATTTATATGAAGACTCCCTATGAATTATTATTGTTCAGAGAAAAGCCTACCATCAAGCATTTTCGAGTCTTCGATTCTATACGGTATGTTTACCTGCCAGATTCTCAGAACCAAGCAACGCAATGGCAAATAAATGTAATTTTTTAGCAAATAAAACTAGGAAAATGTTAACAACACAGTCTTTAGAAACTATTATTTTTTATTAGCTAAAATTTATTAAAAATTATAAATTTTAGTAGGTTTCATTTTATATTTAATAATTTTTTTCTTTGATTTTGTAATTTTTAATAAATTTCAATCTAAAGATTATATTCAAAAGATTGTGCTGCTGGCCCTCCTCCTAGAACCAATTAAGTATAATTGTTTTTAATGTTAAAGAAAGTCAGAAATAAAGAAGCACTTTGAGCATGAGATGAAGATAGCAAGTTAGTTATTGAATCTATTGCGTTTCTTTTTCGACATTTTCTTAACTCTTTCAGGCAATTTTTAACTTTGAATAATGGGTATCATGTTTCAAAGGTAACACCAAGTCTCGAGTCCCATCCCATTCTCCTATATACACTGTTTGCTTCTGAATTCCAGAACATAGTTTAACTTATAAGAAATTTATGTTGATGTACTCTAACATAGTACAAAGCAAATCTTGGCGTAACGAGGGAAGGACAAAACAAACCTTTTGACCTTTGCACTGCAGACAACTTCCTAACGTGACTGGACATACTTCATTCCAACAACTTATGGATAACATATCTTGGTCTGCACGTCCCTAAACATAGATGTTACCAAATGCCAGCAAAGAATTTCGTGACAGCACTCAGCTAGCTAAAATTGCACGCGTATAATGACCACTTGGGTTTGTATTTTTGTATCTTGCTAGATAAAATATACATGGCCGGGGTTAGCGAACGGAACAGCTTCCGGTTCTTGGAACCTAATGGTTTGATGACTGACTAAGCATAACAAAACAGGATAAGAGAGTTTTGGGGCTGTCATTGATTTTGGTTAAGGCAATAGGAGGGACTCATGACCCATTAGGTTGGCTTAATGGTTGAGAGTTTAGATAGTTTTTATTCAAGATCTTAGGCTCACGTCATTGTACACCGAAATAAATGATGCATGCATTTGTTACCCTCCGAATTAAAGTCAGAAGTTAAATTAAGATATAAAATTCTTCAAAACCAATTGATTACTGAGTAATATGGAAAAAATGGGTTTGGCAGAAATAACTTACCAAACTAAGATAATTAATTATATAACTCATAAATTACAAACAAACTAGATGATTAGGAATGCTTAATGCGTTCCAACCAGTAATAAGTGGTCTTATATACGCATGTGTTAATTTATTCAATCTACAAAGTACGCCAGAAAAATTCATGGCTTCTTAGAGTCCATGATACCAAATTTACTGAGGACAAAATTTAAATGTAGTTTCTTAAATACTCATAACATTATTCTCTAATCAGAATTGGAATTTCACTGATAAAAGTTTGCATTAAAAACTGACACAAGTTATTAACGTGAAATTCCAATTCTCATAAGAGAAAAAACACAAACTGCATGAAAATTTTATCCATTTGCTAATTGCTCTAAAATCAAAAGCAAGAACTCATTCAACTACCTGAGATGAAGCAGCTGAGATCTCAAAGGATTTCTTTCTGACTAAAAGGCAAGTGATTCTTGAAGGATTAGAATGAGTGTTGTCAAGACTGCAGATGACAAAGTCCGGCCGGTGGAGTGCAAGAAGATGTATCCGATCCTTTCCCACCACCAAGGCAGATGCATCAAGTAGAACATGCCAGTTGTTCCTATGAGCCTCAGAAATCCAATGCATTGTGCTATTTGCATCAACTGAATAAGAGAACAATCCTTTTGAGCTGATCTTACACCTCCTCCTGAAGTTTTGGCTCAGCTGAGACCCACTGATCCTCAAATCCAGCCAAGTCTTGGGTGCTGAGATCACCTTGGACTCCTTAAAAGAAGCAAATTCCCTGATGTAGTCCTCTTCCTGATCAAGAATGGTCATGTAGTAGTTTCCCTTAACAAAAGGGTAACTTTCTCCCACCAACATCATAGCATCCTTGTAGCTTGGAGTGAAGAGAACCAGGTACTCGTCATCAGGCAACCCATAATGCTTCAAAACCTTGTTATGAGCTTGGATTTCTGGGATAGAAATGAAACTTCCAGGAAATGAGGATTTCTTGTTGAGAATGTCTAGTAATCTTGATGGCTCCAACTGGATCTTGGCCCTGTCCATTTCAGGGAGATTACTACCAAACAAATATGTAGAAGATTCTCTTGGTGACTTGCCCCTATCATCCATCATGGGTTCTGAAGCCTCCTCATAGATGATAAAGCTAGACAAGTCTATCCCATTTCCATCTCCTTCAATTAAGCCTCCATATTCTGGATACTTTGCTAGCACATACTGTTCAACATATTCCATTTCTTTCTGTGTTATTGGACCTGACCATCTAATGTCAAGATCAGGGATAGTTGATATGGCTTCAGCTATGATGTGAGCAGGAATCAACGCATGTCTTTTCTGTAATTCAGACCATTTTCAGCTTCAAATGAACACACAAAGAAAGAAGTAAAAATGGGAATATGATAATACCTTTATAACCATACTGTTTGATTTGCAGCTCTCAGCTATTAATTTGTGTGTTGGAACTTTCTGAGTGTCCTTCACTTCATTTTCTGCCATCTCCTGATATGTTACCTGACATAGGGTGTAGAATTCAGAATTGTTGAAGCTTTAGTGGTTGAAATACAATTCTCATAAAAAGACAAACTAAGGTTGAATACATCTAGCTTTGAATTGTGACTACTTTACCTCAGATCCTCCTTCTGAAATTTCATGCTCCTGCCTGTTGGTCCCCATAGTAATATTTGTCTTCACCACTTGTAGAAACATAAGATAGTTTTCTTTTTCAGTGTCCAAATACCTGAGAAAATCTTAGGTAGATGGCAAAAAACAACAAAAAGGAAAAAGAGAAGCCTATATAAAAGTCCTCCTCTGGCAGAAGTGGGTTCTGAGAGATTAAGGGTAGAGACAAACCAATCTAGTGAATCAAGATGATGGTATTATCATGAACTAAAAAGAAGCTACCTGGAAAATGAAGAATGAAGGGAAAAGATGAAGAAAGAAGACTTGGCCTAGCCAAACTCACAAAGATGACATTTCTTGTTGAAGCTGTGAATCTTATTGTGACAAAGTAATTAAGAAATCAAATAAAGTCAGATGATTATTACACCGAGAAAGACAATAGCAACGCTTTAAAATAGGTGATGATGATGATGAAAGGGGTGACATTTTCCTCTTGCCTTAACCATGGTTTGTTTGCGCAATATTCTCCACAATTATTCGCTTATACATATTATTATTGGTTTCAAAATTCAAAAATTGAACCTTAAATAAAATCTGAGGCTGGGTTATATTGTTAAACTCTATTAATTGAGGTAGAGAACACGTTAGGAGAAGATTAGTGAGGTGCAGCTTTCGAATGGCAACAACATCACCGTATTTATTAATTGCTAATGCAACGTCACTCTGCGAATTTTATATTCGTAATGGAAAATGTCCATTGGAGAACCTTGATGGAATGTCAACAGAGCCGTGGCATCATTATTTTAAAAAAAAATTTAGCATAATTTAAGAATGAACATTTCAATGATTTTAAATCACTGGGTAATTTAATTATATTAGCTTCTAGAAAAAGGCTTTTTAATAGTTTTAACAGCTGCATATAAAGATATTACTAGATGAGATCCCCGGCACAAAACCTGAACAAAATTGACTGTCACTGAAATTTGGTCAGGTAAAACCTAGATGCATTATGAAATCAACTTCAACAGAGAACTTATGCAAATTTAAGAGATAAAATTCAGCACTACAATCATCATGTTCACCCTTCTCTAGCATTACTGTCGAGAAATTGTGACACTAGTTGCATCCTTGCTAAGAATGAAAAACCTTTTAATTATGCGAAATTGGAGATGGTTAACATGTAATCATGACTTTTAAGTATGTGATTAGATATTCGATTATTATTTTCATATGCACGAAGAATATATGTTGGCACAAGTTAGTCTCTTAAATGAATTTTGGTAACTCAAAGAACTAATCTCTAATTATTGAGTATGAGATATGCCAGACACAAAAATAGAAAAACTTTATATTAGAAAATGAAATTCTTGGTGTCACTGGTTGGTGAAATTCTAGAATCATTATATGATGCAAATAATAAAGAGAAATAAAACCAAATTTTAGCAATAATAAGCACCATGATACAGTGAATGTAACTAGCGCAAATTAATAAATGGGGGAAAGATTTTATTGAAAATGGATGGGAAATTTCTTAATTGTATTTCCCATCTGTCACGCTACATGTTGCGCATACCATTGAAAAGGACGAAAATATTAAGTTAATGGTAGGATCTTATGGGGGATTTGACCTTTATTTGCTTCCCTACTGTAGGAAACGCCAATGAGTCTTTCAAAACTAATTAAACAAAGACATCTAGCAATACAATATAAATCAATCTTTATTTAAAGGGAGGAAGAGGGCATTATACCGTTTGGAGATGCCTTCAAAAGAATATTAGATATGGACAAGTACAAGGGGATCACAATAAAGCGTTTAATATAATATAACTAAACAAACATTAACATAAAACTAATGAGGATGAGTGACTAGAGGGAATTGTTGAATTTCCATTCGGAAATGACTTGAATGCTTCAATGGGTAATTACCCAATAAATGTGTAAATTGGCAAGGTTAACATTAAATGACTCTAATCTATTTTGTAAATATAATATTGAGTTATATATATATATTCATAGTATGTTTTCTTAAGTTTTGAGATGATATTTTTTTAGTAGATTATGTTTAATAATTGTAATCAAATATCATTTAATATAGTTATTCATTTGATGATGTGAGATTGACATAATGATAATATGGCATTAACATGTTTATATTTTTCATTTTAATTCTTATGCTTGCTTTACTTTTAATTATTGGTTGCAATACTTATATAATATTTATGTTTTAATCTCTATATGAATATTTTTTTTATATGTTTTAGTTACAGTATGGGTAATTTGTTATGTTTGTCTCTGTCAACATTGTTTTTCTTTCGTTTTCCTCCTTCTTCCCTTCCCCTCTCAATTTCTTTTTTTTTTCTTTACCTTATCAACACCTCCCTCCTCTGTTGATGTTGCGGGTTCTACTTTTAAATCCTCTTGCATCAACTAATTCTTATTGATATAAATCATAAAGTCTCAAGGTTACAAAGTTCAAACTTGCATTTTAGTCAAGATAAGGTAGCTTGTGAATAGTAATATGTGTGGACACTTCTTATAGTAATAGTAACTTGTTGCATCATTTTAATTTTGTTGTATAAAATGTTTGGAGATATACTATGTTGAAGGACCAAATGCTTGAAGATATTTAATGCATCAAATCCTTGTAGCATAGATTAAATCTTGCTTCATCAAACACTTGAATATTCATACCAATATGTCAAACACTTGGATATCCACGCCATTATTATATGAGCAATTTTACGCAAAGCCCTTCCATATTCCTTCTTTCTTTTATTCCTATTTTTCTTTTTCCTCTTTTCTCTTCTTCCTCATTCTTATTCCTCTTTCCATTCTTTCTCTTTTCGTAGGACCAACCAACCTATGACCCAAATATTTCATTCATTGTTTTACATCGATGAGTGTCCATATTCATTATGCTAATGTGTTCTAAGAAATGAATTAAATAACAACTTTCACCATTTGCAAGCATTTGATGCAAGAAGATTAAAACAATGTACCAAGTCATCATCACTACAAGAGTGTTTACACAAATCCTTGTCTTGCCGAAGAAACATGTTTGAACTCTACAACCTCAAGATTCTCTGATTTAAGATTAGTAAGAATTAGTTGATGCATGAAGATTTAAAAGAACTAGGATCCACAAAATAAAAGGAGGAGAGGGATGTTGATAAGGAAAAAAGAAGAGAAGGAAACAAAATAAGGATATATGGAGAATGGGGATGAGAAAAAGAGGAAACAATTGTTGACAAGGACTAAAATATATAAATAAATGTTTGTATCAATGTAAATATAAGATAAAAATGTAAAAATAATACAAATACATTAACTAAAATGCAAACACATCAATGTCACATCAATGTTATGTCAATATCACATCATTGCATGGTTAATGACATTAGATGGTATTTGATAGCAAGGATTAAAAAACAATTGAAATTTTTTGTATACGAATTAAAACAAGTAGTGTATAGGTGTAAGGATTAAAATATAAAAATTATATATAATGACTAAATAAATAATTAAATCATATAATAATAATAATAATAATAATAATTTTAATATGTTTTAGAGCCTTTTAAATATCATAATTTTTTATGTATAATCTTTATTTTTAAAAGTTATAATCTAGTCCTTATAAAAATATTCCTTTCTCATATTCTTTTGGTAGTTTATTTATTTATTTTTCTATTAAATATACACATATCTTATGAGTGACGAAATAGAAAAGTTATGATATTTATAAAAAAAAATAAAGAATTGGTGATATTATAAAGACCAAATGAGTAAAGGAAAATATCCTTAAAAAACAAATAGAATATTAAGACTATCCGAGAAAGGAAAAAAAATTACAAAGACTAGATTGTAATTTTTTTAAAAAGAGAGACCAAATGTAAAATTCATAACATTTAAAAGAATCTTAAACATATTCATGCGTATTAATAATAATATGCCATGTGCTGTTATAAGAAATAAATAAGAACTATTTTTTTAATTATAAGAAATAAAATTTATTTTCAAATATATTTATAATTATTTTTTTTATATATTTTTTATTGTGAAGTCTATTAATGACTAATGTATTCTTTTCTTATCAAAATAGATATATTTATTAGGTATTTTTAAAATAAAATTTAAATTTATGACATTATTAATTAAAATTAACTAGTTCAACTATTTTTATTAATCTTGATATATATATATATATATAAAAAGACCAAAGGTAGTATTATTTATATTTATTAAAATAATTCATTCTATTAAACTTGAAAAATGAAATAACTTAACTTTTTTTTAGTTAAATAGACTTTTAAATATGGACTTCTAAAAAATAGAAAAATAGAGTATATGCAGACAATATAAAATATTTTTATATTGTCATCTAATTATAAATTATCATGTATGATAAATTTGTTTACTTTTATAATAATTATCTTAAAATTCATATTTATCAATTTTTGATTGATTGATAATACATAAAAATTAAAGTCTAAAAATTAAAATTAATTACAATTAAAGTTGATTGCATAATCTCTTAAAAATACACCATACATAATGACACTATAAATCAAGTTTACACTTATATTAAATATGCAGGTGGCAACCTAGTTATAGGACAAACTTTACGTAACGACTACATTAAGGTTAATCTTACAATTTTTTCTATGAAAATATCCTATCAAAGAAAAAAAAAACTTAAATTAAATTAACCTATTTAATAAATAAGCTTAGATTAGACTAGGATGTCATGCCATTTACGAGTCAAACATATAGAGCTAAGTTATAAGTTATAAGTCTATGTGTATTAATTACTCTTATAAGAATTCTATATTTTTAATATTACAAATGTGTACATGTGTACAAATATTACGTGCACAATTAAAAAAATTTAGGTTCATTACCTTATTCTCATCCCTATTGTTGGTTGTTGTATTTTGTGAAGATAATTGGTAGAAATGTCAAGTGTTACTTATACTAAAAATATAGAAATGATTCTGGTTGGCATAATTAATGAATCTAATGGTGATTGAGTCATCAGAAGATACATATTTGCAGAATCAAAAGGTCCAAGTCTAATTATCAAAGGCTTTACATATTACAAAATTTCAGTTTGGAACCTTCCACGGATCTCTCCTTAGCTTTGATTTTCCTTGGTCGATATTATAAAAATCCTCCCTCCCTCCCTTTTCATTTTTCTTAGAGCTAAGTACCCCAACGAAACTCATGTAATCCATCAAATTATGGCCCAAAGAAACAGAAGCACAAGCATTTTAAGAGTTAGCATGCAACTAATCTCAATTCAGCCTTATTAGAACCTAAATCTCCATAATCAATGCTTTCAATGATCGATTCACTTTTCTATCCTTGCTCAAAGTGTTTATGGACAAGACCATTACACTCAATTTTCTCAATTAAAGTACTATAGCATAAATTTTGTGAAGAACCTCATTTTCCTTGAAATATCATGAAAACACAAGAAAATCAAAAGAACTTTTCAAGGGTTGTAATGGATCAGTGGTGAAACAATAAGGTAAGGAATTGAAACTGGCTCCACTATTCAAAACAATCTCAACATCCTATTAGAGAATACATGGAACAACCTCACAATTTATACAAGTAAGGGTACAATTCAAGCTTCACTTTTCTCGTACTTTCTTTTTTCTTCTCTACTAAGTTAAACGTTTTCTTTCATGTTGATCATCATTTCATCTTTCTACTAAACTTATTTTTCTTCTTTTAGTGTCCTGAAAAATACCACAAGAAATAATGATAAATTTACAGTCAAGCAATAAAGGAGGGCCAAAGATATGCAATGAAAAGTACTCCAAAATAAAAATCCAAAACTCACATTTATAGCTCAAGTCAATGTAAGCATCAGAATAAAAGAAGTCATGCTAATTCTCAACTTGCCTAGGAATAATCCAATATAAGAATTCTACTCCAAGATATAAAATATTAAGCATCCAATTCAATGGATTCAAAGAAACTATGCACACCGAGATATAAAATTGTTTTTCTTTTTTATTTTTTCAATCATTATTGTTTTACAATTTGACTTAAGCATCATCCATAGTTTCTTCTTGCCTCCTAAGCCTTCTTTTCTCTAATGTTTATAATTCATGTAACACTTCTATCAAACTGATCTTACACAATTTCTTTTGTATTCTCCAAAGGTGATTATAAAAGCTTTATATCTTTCAACAAACTATTATAAGATTTTTTTTTAATTATTGGCATTGATCTTACACAACTTCTTTTGTATTCTCCAAGGTGCTTATAGAAGCTTTATATCTTTCAACAAACTATTATAAGATTTTTTTTTAATTATTGGCATTGATCTTACACAACTTCTTTTGTATTCTCCAAGGTGCTTATAGAAGCTTTATATCTTTCAACAAATTATTATAAGATTTTTTTTTAATTATTAGCAATGACAAGCAATTTGTCTGAATATTATTTTATTATCTCAAGCTCTTTCATTCTTCACACCTTGAATTTTCTATATTAAATTCAACACTTGCATGCATGTTCTTTTTCATTCTTCACACCTTGAATTTTCTATATTAAATTGAACACTTGCATGCATGTTCTTCCTTCAAGTAATCTCAAATTACAATCATTGTTTTGAGTTATCATTCTAGTGAAGATAGTTTGTGAAATACTAATAAAGAGATATGTAATTACATTTACTTTCGCCTTCTTGATTTATCTTTTCTTGCTGATTTTTAACTGGGCCATGATAGGATTGCCTAGCAATGAAGAAACATTATAATCTCTTTCCTGGCCAATCCACAAATCTAAAGGCTCTAGTTAGAATTTCATTCTCACTATCCAAAGATTGTAATTCTCTCCATCAAAAATAAAAAAATCAAATTGTGAAAAACTTACTTTGAATTTGATTTTTACATGTCTATGAGAAGTTTGATGAGATTTTTTTTGTAGAAAATATAATTGTAAAAGTAGAAGAGATGTGTTATGCAAAGGACCTCATAAACTTTTATTCCTAACTTTATATATAGAGTTAAGTATAATAGAAATTTCAAACACTATCATCTTAATCTTAAAAATAAATTGATATCCTTATGTCTAAATAAGAAGTAATAGAACCCAATGGAAATGACTCAGTTGACAACATATTAACTTTGTGAGAGAAAATTTAAGTTTAATTGGAAAGGATCATGAGCTTTAAGTATATCTTCAAGTAAGATATTTAAATATATTTTTAATAAATATAATATTCTTTCAAATGAAACTAGTCTTTAAATTTGTTTATTACAAGATATCTATTAACTAATATTTTTGCTTATATAATGCTCAAATTCAATACTAATTTTTATATAATTAAAATCTTATAATAAATAAATATTTTTAAATATATAATTATATTATAATTAAATAATTTATAATGAATAATGAGTAATTTAAATTATAAAATAAGGTTATTTTTATAATTGACAAATTTTTTAAAAAGTAAAATTTAATTCAAAAGTAGAGATTAAGAAAGATAGAGCGAAACAGTTAAAAAAAACTAAATATAAAAATAAAGATAAAATGATGATAATTTAATATGATTAAAAAATATTTTTAAACTAATTATTGTAAATATATATATAATCTTAAAAATATCCAATAGAGATATTGAAAAAAAGTAAAAATATCATTAGAGCCCACTTTCCATTGCAAACTTGGCAAGACAGTGGAGCATTGGCCTTGTGAAAAATCTGATATCAAAAAAGGGAAAGTAAAACTAATCATCAATCATTGCTTATCATCAATCATATAAAAAAGCACACCTACAATATATGAAATGAGAGTTACGTGGATTGAAGTTTGAATAAGACCCCGTAACCTCCCACAAACCTTCTTCAAGCTTACTCAATCACCAAACAAGCTCCAAAAATAAATTTTGACAAAGAACCAATCTTGAAGATCCATGTCAGCACCCCAAAAAAGGAAGAAGTTGAAAGAGAGACATGCAGATGCAGTTTAATTCCTTCTGCATCAGCTCAACTAGGAAAAGGCAACCACAACAGTTAGGTAACACCTGTAACAAAAGTAAAAGCATCCCTTCCTCCCTACTCAACAACACAGCAACTATTAGAAGCTAGGATGTAATGTAACAGCTGTGTTGCTCATAGGATAATAACAATAATTCAAAAGAAAAGAGCAAAGATGCCTCCTGATGTAATTCATTTTCGTCCTCCCTTGGCACCTCTACTTCAATTTTCTCATGGAAAACAACGTTCTAGCCATAGATTTCGCCAAGGAATGAACCTTACCAAAAGGAAACTCATCCCTATCCTTCTTTTGATCCTTTCGATCATATCGATACTCAGGATTCTCAGCCTCTCTCTCCGCACTTCATCTGTTATGTCTCCACCTTTTTCCACTCACAACAAAGTTGCATCACATACACCTGAGTCCTCAAAGCACCCTACAACACATCCCAATTTCACCCTAACAGAAAAAGAGTTCAAAGTTCTCTCAAATCTCGTTGCTCTTAAATCCCCATGCAACCTCCTCATATTCGGGTTCCAACCCCAGTACCTTACTCTCTCTTCAATGAATGCAGAAGGAAGCACCATCTTTCTTGATGATCATGACATGATAGACAAGGTAACAAGAAACTTCAACAACACTAGAGCATACAAACTTGGGTATAATGTGGCAGCTAAAAAGGCTTACAATCTTCTCAAGCATGCAAGGAAGAACCAAGCTTGTGCACCAAACCCCACACTGCTTCAGAAATCGAAATGCAAACTTGCATTGAGAAATTTACCTGCACAAGTGTATGAAAAGAAGTGGGATGTCATTGTGGTAGATGGACCCAGAGGGGATTCGCCAGAGTCACCGGGTAGGATGGGTCCTATATACACTGCTAGTGTTCTAGCTAGAGCTGGGAATGTTTCTGACGTGCTAGTACATGATGTAGATCGTATGATAGAGAAATGGTTCTCCTGGGAGTTTCTTTGCCATGAGAACTTATTGTATTCTAAAGGGAAATTGTGGCACTTCAGGATCAGAGCTCACTTCAATTCAACAATGTTCTGCCCTGCCTGAATAGTTATTACTATAGACCAGTTACACTTGCACAGATTATTATGTAAGAGAGATCCCATAGAAAAGAGCAACATGTTGCAAAGCTACGCCCCTACCGGAAAAAATAAACACCCAATAACTGCACAAAAATCAAGCAGACTAACCAGACCGTAAAAACATACATTGCTTAATACATGTAGGTATTCTTCTTTCAAAAACATAAATTTGTGAAGAGTGGGATTTGAACCCACGCCCTTTCGGACCAGAACCTTAATCTGGCGCCTTAGACCAACTCGGCCATCTCCACGGATGTCTTATCATAATAGAACCACAAGTGTATCACAAAACTAAATGTCAGAATACATTAATAGAACTGATAAATTTGAATGTAAGAATTATTCAATAACAATAAATTTCTTTTCTAGTTAAAGTAAAACACATAGATCACATGACACTAGTCTTCTTTGAGATATTATTTATTATGATATTATTTTTAACAACTTTTTCTAATGTTCTTCTTTATCTCTTTACTACTTTTTATATGGCTAAAAAACACGTGCAATTTGTTTTTTTTTACTAACAAATGGTTTGATTAAATATTTCTTAAGAATTAACTTAATAAAATTCCGTATTTCATTATATAAAAAAAATAATCTATCCAATTCTAAATTTATTTTGGATAATGAATTGAATCATACCAATATCAATCTATTTTTTCAATTGATTTGTAGAAGGAAAAATCATCCATCAATAAACCAAATCACGAAACTATTCATTTAATATTGAATAAAAATGAGAAATATCAAAATTTTTATAATTTTATCATCATCTAATTATTTTCAGATATAATCATTCAACAATAAAAAAATATTACAATGGAAAAAAGGGAATTTAATCAAATTCAAGTAGATACTATAATTCTAATTAATAATTCATTAGATCTTTTAGGAATATACCTTCAAATTACAAATTTTTAATTTTATCATTTAATAACTCATTATCAGATTTCATTAAATAAAAATTTGCATCTTGACAAGTTAAAGGAAACTTTTCAGTAGCCTTATTTGCTTGTGTTCGTAGTATCTTATTAAATTTTCTACATACCATTTGTTTCTTGATATATATCATACTAATATATCTTTGTATATATGATCTTTCCGTATTATCTTTTATTCTTTTCTTTGAGTTACACACAATTTACTACGGTCTCATTTTTCTCATCCTTTTAAAATCCAATACTCACTATAATGTGATAAAACATTTTTTTTTTGGAACTATGTAAGCATTTTATCATCACAAATAATCATCCACGTGTTCCCTATTTTAACCACCCAACTTATATCATGTGTCATTTTCATTAATTTCCCTGTCACTTTATAATACCTTCTGATTTTTACCTCCATGCTTTGCTGGTTGAAATTACAATACATATACTCTTTACTCATAAACAAAAACCCTTTACTAAAAATTAAAAAGGACATGAACTAGAAATGTGGAGAGATCGTGCATCCTGTCATAATCGTACAAAGATTGAAAAACAAAAGGACAAATATGAAATAAGTAGATCAACAAGCGAAAACACAAACAGCAGTCCCCCCCGAGATAGCTCCGGGTCTCCTAACACGAGAAATGTCATGCGCATATTTTTTGTCTTTCAAAATTTAAACGAACACTCAACACAAAAAGGTCGGGGAAGGTACAAGGGTGAGATGAGACCATGTATTTATAAATAAAGGGCATCCTTGTGCTACAACGAGCAGACAGGACTTAACTGGAGTACAGAGAATCAAAGTTTTGCGTGTTTGTTTTACCTTATTTTTTTATAAGCAAATATTAAAAAAAATGTCTCGAAAAGATCGGGGAAAAAAAAAAGAAAAATACTATCTATATCTTATTATGTAATACTAAATAGCATTCCTAAGTGTATTTTTCAATGTGACTAAATTATTTTAACATATGAATTGAGCAACTCTTGTGCCTCAAAGTTCAAATACAGCCAGGATATCTATGAACAGCATCCTAATGGTACAAGATATAAATAATTCAAAGCAACAAACTACACAAAATCAGCTAAACTATCCCAATTCGTAAGTTAAACCTGCTTCCCTGAACAATTAATACCTTTTTTTTTTAAATAAAGAATCTGAAAAAGCTATAACAGGCTGCACAATTAATGGCTTTAAGTTGCCTTTGGAGATCGTCAAGGTCATCATTGTCAGTGATTCGAGCTTCTACAGTAAGTAGGTTCTGAAACTCATCCGCACTAGGAGGTTCATGAGTGAGACCTTCAGGCAGGACATCAGTGATCATTTTGAGGAGAGGAAGTTACTAAAATACTAATTGAAAACGAACAATTAATAAAAATAAAACAATTGTAGAATCTTTCAACAAGAAAGGCTAATGCTTTTGCAACCAACATTGCCATTAAAAATAATACAGATGCATAAAAAGACACGTGATCAGGAAAAATGAATAACTGTAGTAATTTTCGCTAATGGAATAAAGGTGCAAGACAAAAGGAGCAAATTGACTGAAAACATTTCCAAGGAGGAGCTAGATGAAAGAAAACTCCATCAGCAAGTGTAGATAAAATATCCCATATGGCTCAAAACAAACTAGGGAATCAACATCAGCAGCTTTATAGCCAGTATTAGGAATCCCAAAAAAAAAAAAAAAAATTGTGGAAAGATATCCAACACTTCAGTTTAATTAACTAGGTGAGCTTATCAAAAAGAAAAGAACTTAAGAATATGATTAAGTAAATACCTGAACTTCCAGTAATAAGATCATCAAGATCAGTCACCAACAAGACTGAAAATTTAGCCCAAAAAAACCAACATTAAATGTGAATGAAGACTAACATTGCAAGAAGGAATCAGAACTCATCGATATTGCATGGCCATCGTGCTAATGATTACATACTTACATCCAGTATATCTATAAAGCATATCACACCTTCTCTTGTAAATATGTAAATAAAATGAACATGAAAAGTATAAAAGATCATTAGGCACCTTATATTCCATTTGTTATCATGGTGAAGTGAACCTCCTCAATTGATAGTGCTTCAGAGTTCAGCCTCCATTTGCTTTTGCAGCAGCATTTCTTGCCAGCTTTGCAAGCATGAATCTCTTCCTGCATAACATTACAGTTCAATTGTCAGACAATGATAAATGACTCTATTCATAAAATCATATTTGTGCAACAAGAACTTGACTAAAAATTCCTGAAGCACCACAAGCCAACTGTACAGATTGCTGTCCACAACCACAGCACTTATATCCTGGCAACACAGGGACAAGAGGAGAAATCAATAAAGCTAGAAAATATATAAAAATACATCAAAGATAGGAATGCCCCATTCCCAAGCAACTACCTTAATTTTGAAGCATCAACCAGGTTTGGCCTTAGCAAGATGCTACCTGCGATTGAATCTTCAAAAGAGAAGATAAAAAATCAAGTCTAGCCAAGCAAATTCTAAGTGTATTGTTATAGATTAATGACAGTGTTACAAGCTCAATATGATTTAACTTATGAAGATGAGGATTTATTCATTCTAGGCTGTGGCTTGTAGTGTTTAGAATAAATTGAAAAGAGGGGGAAATACCTTGTGGAGCAAAGCATGGAGAGATGAACTGGGAAGCAATTGGTTGAGATTGAAGATCTGTGAGCAACTGTTTGAGCTCGATCTCTCTATATATAAATACTTGAATATGAAATTGCAATCTGCCCAAATGCTAAATTTGAAATTGCAATAGAAGGCAACAATTTTTAATGCCTCCTCAGCTCATCTGCATCTGTTACTTAGTAGCACACCTTCCTTCACACTAGTGTACAGCCAATGTCTCCATAGACATGCCATGTTTTCATGTTTTGTTTTTTAGAGAATTATGACATGCATAATTGACAGAGGTGCAAACTAGTGAGACAGGGCTTTGTTGTTGTATAACAAGCATAATTAATCATAGTTAAGAGAACTTGAAACAGAGGTGCAAACCTCGAGAAAAGGGATAAGATTTAGCTCCAACAGTTTCAGAATAAGTTACTGTTCAAAATCACACCTTTTCTTAAAATTAAATCTCTAAACACCTTTGACTGGGCCTGGAATTTTGAGAAAATTTGAGTATTTTCCATGCTTCCTTCTGAGATTTTATCTCACTCTAAATGTGAGATTTCAGATGCCTCACCTCGACTTCATCCTTGATGCGCTTTATGTATAGATTGTTATCCCTGAACTGGATCTTATTTTTGCCTGCTGTCAGCTGAGAGATTAAGATGGTTGAAGTTTATGATAATGACTACAAGATTTGGGTGCCTAAAGTTTATGATGATGAAGTTATGAAGAATCGGAGCATGAAAATATGTCGTAACCTTAAGGGTTGACATGTTTTTTTCTCTGAACTACAATGCATGTTAGTGACGCACTAATAAAATATTGTATGTGGAAAGGAGTATGAACCTTAGCAAAGTTACTTTTATTTGGTTTTTTCAATTTACTCATAGCTAAGTTAAAGCATTCAAATTGAATACAGATTTTAAAAATAAATAAAGTATACATGACATGATCATGATGAGGTCTGCACGGTTTAAAATTAGAAGCTAACCATAAAATGCTATTATACTGTTCAACAATGAAAGTTCTAACTACAAACTATAATTTTTTTACGCTCAAATATTTTAGGAACCTTTAACCTAATTTATATAGGTTTATATACTTATATTAGTCAATCTTATAAGTTGATTGTACTATAAATTTTGAGCAAACAAATAAGTATAGGTTCTAGTTTCTAGTTGATTGTACTAATGAGGATGAGGGGTAACTCTTTTAAAGTTACTTTTGAAGTAACTTGATCACCCTTCCTCTAGTTAAAATATTGGACAGAAGTCTTAGGTTAGTAACTCAAAAATAAATAAAATGTAAGATTAAATTTAGGAGTTAAGATCTAGGACATTACGAATTCTTTATAACTGGCAAGAATAACCTCAGTATTCTGTACATACTATATAGATAAGTATGTTCCATTTCCACAGAAAAGAGCAACATGTTGCAAACCAAAGCCTATCTAAAATCAATACAACCATCCCTAAATTCAAAAGCAAGCTGGTTGACAAAAATAACCACCCAATAACTGCAAAAAAATCAAGCAGGCCAACCATAACAAGAATTGACATCACATGGCACATGAAATGTAGTACAATGGTTTCTCTATGATCACAACCATTCATGCAGACTAACAGCCCTCACTCCTTGCTTACTGCATGCACATATTTTACTGATCTATTGTTGTGCGTCAATACTGCACAACAACTGCAGTCTTTCTTTTCTCAAGAATTGACTTAAACGCACCACATTTCATTTTGTAAATTATATTCAGTCTCCAATGTAAAAGATGCTGGTATGCTTATCTACTATACTGATGACTCCCTGGACATGTTTGCTACCAGAAATTTCACCTACTTGCATAATCACCTCCACTATCCATCCGCTGCAAAGAACAAACAAAAGGAACAGATCTAAATATTTTGTTATTATTTACAAATGGATGGCTGAAATATCAATATTATAATAGTTTTATAATATATGGCAGAAGGAAAATCTTAAATTAACAATTCAGCTTAGTGCAATGAATTTGCACATCCATTTGCCAATTTGTTTTGAATTTCACCCATAGCAAGGCCAGGACAGTGTATCATTGCTATGAAACCACTCTAGAGATGGGCAATAATGATTTCCATGTACTTTATATTTTTAATTCCGCTTTAAAAAATGTCTATATATACCTGATGTCTGAATGTTTTACAACTCAATTTCATCCATTTGCCAATTTTCTTTGAATTTCATCATTGGCAGGGCTAGGAGCCTAGGACACTATGTACTATTGCCATGAAGCCACCTTAGAGATGGGCAATAAACTGAAAGAGATTGAGTCGGAAACATTTGGACATCCAGTATATTCAGACCTTTTTAAAGCTGAATTAAAAAATTAAAAAATTCCATAGAAATCATTATTCACTAAACAAATACAAACTAATTTGAGTTAAAATTTCATAGAAAAAAAATAAATTTATATTTAATTGGAGTTAAACAAGCCACACACTAAACCAGCCTACTTAAACTGTTACCTGGCTTAACCCGTCAACTTTTATTGGTTGCTTCTAAAACAAATTATAATTTACTTTTGTTGGCTCAGTAGGCTGGTCAACGTGTTACCAAGAAACACCATTTACAAAAATTGTGCTATCCATTTATGAGTCCATCCGAAGAAAAAAGGTGCTAACAATTGTCAAGCCACCAACTTTTATTGGTTATTTCTTAAAACAAAAATTATAATTTATTTTTGTTGGCTCAGCAGGCTGGTCAATGCATTACCCAGAAAAACCATTTATAAAAATTGTGCTATCCATTTGAGTCCATCCCAAGAAAAAGGTGCTAACAATTTACAAGTCCAAAAAAACAAAATAAAATGTGTCATCCATTTATGAGTACATCCCACCATTTTAGCCCAGCTGGGCCAGATGATATAATGGGCTTAGCCCGTTTGCATCCCATTTATCAACCAGTTGGATTCAGAGAATTTTAGTCAGCCCAACACAAGCTGGCTTTGGCTGACAGTTATAAAAGAAACTAGACCAGTAATCCTTTAGAATGTACACCTTAGAATAAACTCACCATTCTTTTGCTGACATAAGGCTGTATCTTGATTGGCAACTCAGATTGTGTTTCAACATTTAACTTCTGTTTCTCCTTCTCAAATTCTTTTCTGGATTCTCTTCTGCTACCAGATTGCCAGACTCTACCAAAATTAGGAAGCCAGTTGGCATCACACTCATTCCTTAAAGTCTCTCCCCTCTTTTCCTTCTCTATTTCAATCTTTCTCTTTTCAACCCAAGCTGCTCCCACCCGTTTCGGATCCAACTTTTTGGACTTCCCTAACTTATTTGAATGGGAAACAGTGTCTCCCAAAACAGGCTTAGAATGCATCTGAACTCCCTCAGTTGCTTCAAACCATGGCGGAGGTGCTCCAGAATAAACATTTTCACCAGCACTTTCGGTAGAAACAGAAGAGATCTGAGTAAGCATTTGTAAACCTGAAAGTGCAGAAGGATCATAAGTAGAAAATTCACCAGCATGCTATTTCACCACCACATTCGACCTCTCTATGCTACCTCTCTATGAGTGAGATACTGGCATAGTGAAATCTCAAACTCTTTCTCTGCATTCATATTAGTCTTAAATATATTGCACATATGTACAAATTTAGCAATCCAACTAAGTGCACATATTCAATTGGCATATGCTTTGCAGCTTTACAGTACTATAAGCAAAAACCATTTTTTCATAATTACAAGTAGATACCATGATGACTGCTCTCTCTGCTTATCATTCTACCATTGTCATGCACCTGGCACATTCATACAAAATGCAATACTTTTTTATCAGTACTGAATTACATGTTAGATTAGTCAAGTACAGTGCAGGAAGAGAACAACAATCAGAAAATGAGATAAAAATAAATTAGAGATTATAAAGAAGTATAACAACACAGTGTGTGAACCAACCATAATCCTTGATCATCAAAAATAAATTAAAACTATACAAAAATTCAGAGACATTGATCTTGCTTGCTTACCAATGAATTTACCAACCAATTACTGCTGAAAATCTGAAACACAAACAGTTAGATTCTAATGACTAGACTAATGGGAAATTAAATCCTAAGACCAAACACACCTGCTTACTACATGAGTAACCATCACTCGACCCTTGTCTACCATCATAGGGGAGAGAATGGCTTCTCCTTTCAACTGAGACACAAAATAAGCACGAGAAAATAAGTGGATAATAATCGTAAAGAGTAAAATATGACATTTTCAATTGACAGGGTAAGCATACCCGCAAAATCTTGCAAAGCAAAAGTATTTGCACCAGAACACGCTCCTGAATCGGTAGCAACATTGGCATCTCCGGAGAGTCCTGAACAGGATACCTGATAGTGATACTCATTTGTATAGTATTGTAAAGGCAAAACATCATTTGAAGGATACGATTTCACAGAATGGGAATAAACATTTTCAAAACTATCAATATTTCCACTGATGAGTTGATTATGGATATCATCACTTCCGCGACTTCCCTCACTCGTTTCGTCCTTCCGAGCAGCGACGCAACTCTTTTCCCACTGAACACGCAGCGAAATCAACAATTATTTTTCAATTTCCCAAAGCTCCATAAACACGTAAAATAAAATCGATACAATTCGTATATCACCTTAGTTACATCATCGTCGGAAACCATAAACGCGTCCAGTTGATCCGCGGGACCGCCGTATTTCCAGAAGAAGTGCTTCAAATTCTTCACGTGTTCGGCACTCGCGAGGTGGCGAATAGCATTAGCGCTGGCGACGCGAGAACCAATTAAAAATTACGGTTTAGACCTTGGCTATGGCTAGTGAATCTTCGATTTGGAAAAAGAAAAATGGATAGCGTACCGGGCAAAGGAAGTGGAGTTTTGGTCGATGTCTTGGTCGCAGAAGACGCACCAGAAGCGATTGCGAGAAGCTTGTTGAGGAGAGAGAGGGGCAGGGGTGTTGAGGAAGACGCGAACATCGGAGAGTTTGTTGCGGAAGCGAGAGAGGAAGGTGGAGAGGGATTTCTTGTGGTTAGGGAAGTACTTGTGGCGTAGACCTTGGTTGTGGTTTATATTGCACGCTTTGCAGAACTCGTACTCGCTTTTCTTGTTCGTCTGCGTCTTTCTTCTCCTACTCTCGTTCTCGTGTTGCTCCCCCATAATCAGCGAATGGACTCGTTTCCCTTCCCAACTGTTGAAGCTGAACCTTTTCTATTGGGAACTGGGAATTTTCTTTTACCGCTCAAAGGAGCATGTCAGTTGGGTTGGGTCACTGGGCTCCAACAATGGGCCGCTAGTTACATATTGCCCACATCCTGTAAGTCAAATCAGATAGGAAATCATCTTTGTCAAGATTTTTATAAAATTTTATTTAGTTAACATTAGATCATTCAAAAAAAAAATTTAGACTTATCCCGTAAGTTTAAGTAAATATATAAAAAATATATTATTATTATATTAAATTTTTATAATATATTAAAATTAAATATTTATTTATCTATTTAAATATTAAGTAGGTTAACGTACCTAAAAAATGAAGTGTAAAAACTTATTGAAGAATAAATATATATTATTTAAAGGTTTTATTATAAAATAAAATTTAAATAAATTATTATAAAAGTAAAATTAAACTTTAAAAGTAAACTTATATCATATAAACAAGTAAGTTTCAACTTTTATTATTTATTTATTTATTCAATAAGAATTTGAAGGCCAAAAGCACAAACTAATAATTTAACTAAGTATCACATTATCCATTAGCAAAGAGATTCTTATAAATGTTAGATAAACATTAAAGACTTTAAATTTGGAAAACGAGGACAATTTGGCAAAAGCATCAAGTACACCATCAATTTCATGAGAAATATGATTACAGGTCACCTGCATAACTTTGTTGATAAGAGCCTGGGTAGCTTTGATCAAGCCATAAAATTAGTGCTTAGGAGAATAATTTTGGTTGACGTGGTTGGCTACCACTTAAGAGTCACTCTCAACTTCAATAAGACTGAAACCTTTGGAAACAGTTAAGTCAAGGCCCTAAAAAATCCCCTATAATTTTACTTTTACAATTGAACAATTTTCTAAGTTACTAGAAAAGCCATTATAAATTTACCACTATAAATTTACCTTTATGATTCCTAATAACTCCTCTACTGGGAACCAATATTTTCCTTAACAATTGTGGATCTTTGTAACAGGGTTAGTATGTCTCACTCTCTCCCCTCCCCCAATAATTATATATATATATATATATATATATATATATATATATATATATATATATATATATATATATATATATATATATATATATATATAAAACAAGTAAGGAAAACCCACTTAATTCTTTTAAAATAAAAAAATTATGAAAAAAGTTAAAAAAGTAAATAGTCGTTCCTCTAAGTGACATATTTGGCTATTAACTACTTGCTTAAAGACCTATTTGAATAAACTTATTCATAAACATTTATAAAAAGAAAAAATAGAAAAAAAAATAAAATGTTAAAATTAGTTTATATATAAATTAATTTATAGAAATTCAAATACTAATTTTTAATTTGTGTATAAATTAATTTTAGCTTCTTCATATTTTCTCGTATAAGTGATTATAGAAAAGTTTACCTATACAAAGAAGCAACATTTTATTTTAGCTTCTCCTGTTTCTGATCATGAAAAAAGAAATTTGTTTCTTCCCAAGACAACAAAAACTCTCTTTTATTCCTTCATATTGGTGGATGTCCAGGGTAGTATGAATGGATTATTATAGTAATGGGTTGTTCATCTCTTTCTTTGTAATTTTTTTTTAATAATTGTTATTTTAAAAGTTAATGTTATAGACATTTGAAAATTTGTCTTTTCAAAGCGTGTGAAAAATGTGTTGTCTTTTACAATTTACTAGTTTCTATTCTTAAGACTTTTTCTCATGAGAACAAAAATATCTATTTGTAAGTCTTGTTAGATGCACATAAGTTTAGTAGTTTGACTGTTTTTCTTTATAAGCTTTCACCTAGCTTCTAGCTAATTTTTTATTATATTATATATTTGGTCTTTTTATTATTTACATTATTCAATTTGATTATCATATATTATTAAAAAGTTTAATTTATACAAATACCTTTTCTATTTAAAAATATTAAGAACATTAAGATAATGGAGTGTAATGATATTAAATTAAAAAAATTGGCGATTTTGAACTGTGACTATCGTAAATTTTTATTATTATTTTAAAATAATAATAATATATTATAACTTAACAAAAACTTATTTTTAAGATAGTGATAGTTTTTACTGCCACAATAATAAATTTATTTTCTAAATTATAATTTTAAAATAATCACAGTTTTGAGTTGTTAATGTAATAATTTTGTTTTCAAAAATAAAATATTATTATTTAACTCAATTTTAAAATTTTAATAATTTAATAAGTTTTACTATTATGATAATTTTAAAACTATAAAAAATTTAATTTAAATTTTATTATATTGACATTTTTTAAATTATAATAATTTAAATTATTTAATTATATAATATTTATCATATCTATATATTAATATTTTAAATTTTATGAAAATTACTATATTGTGTTATAAATATTATTTTAAATAATTATTTTTGTTTTAATATTTTTTAATTTTTAAATATAACGTAATATAAAAATATCATATTTAAAATATAAATAATACAATAAATATAATTATTATAAAATATTTTAGTAGATTTAATAATATAATATAGTAATATAAAATTGAATATTTATAATATAATAAAATTTAAATGATACTTTTAAAATTTAACTAAATAAAATGATAATAAAAAATTAACTTAACTTATATGATAAATATTTTATTTTATTATTATTCTAATATAATTTTATATTACTATTTTACTATAATTTTATATTATTACTTTTAACACGATATAATAGTTTTCATAAAATTTAAATATTAATATATGTGACATGGTAAATATTTTATACTTAAAAATTTTAATTACTATATTTTCATAAATTTAAATATAATTTTTAGTTTTAAATAAATTAAATTATTTGAATTTTTAAATTATCATAATAGTAAAATTTATTAAATTATTGAAAATTTTTTTATTTTTAAAAATAAAATTACTGTAATAACAGCTAAAAATTAAAATTATTTTAAAATTATTATTTTCATTACAAAAAAAGTTATTTGTTATGGCAATTAAGAACCACTGCTATCTTAAAAATATTATGTTTTGAAAATCGTTATGGTAGCCATTATTTGACTTAAACTTACTCGATAAACTAAAACAATCTCACAATCTGTGCGTTTGTTAGTATTTTGGCAAAGTAATTAATTAGGTATATAGCAGTTTGGAGTTGTTTGTTTTACTGCAATGAACTTTACTTTTATTTTACAACATTCAATTTTATTTTATGTGAATAATTATATATCACTTCGGTTAATTATTAAACTTGATTTTCTCATCATGCCTTGTTATTATTTTTGTTATGTGTTTCTCGTACGCATAGCAAGTTTATGCATTTTTATTAAATTTTATTTTCTCATCATATCTCATTATTTATTAAGAAATCTTGCTGCAAAACAAGTTGTTCTTTGAATTTATATCCTCGTCATTTTGTTATACTTTGAGTCATATAATAAATTTTACATTAATTTGAAAGTAATGTTTTTAATAGGTAAAATGATGAAACATAAAAAAGATATGATTTTTAAGAAAAAAAAAAATCGATGGAGATGAAAACAACAAAGACTCAACATCTTCATCTCTTTAAAGATACTAGTTATCCAATTATTCAATAGGAGGAGCTTTCTTCTAAGATTCAAATAAGTTACAACTGATGAATTTCATGTTAATTATTTGGAATGTGATCCAGGAAAACAACCACAGATATTACAATATCTGGTAAATCAATTAGACAAAGAAGAACTTGTTTACAATGAGGTTCATATCAAATACAATTTCAAGATTATTATTTTTTCTATACAAAACATAATAGGTGTTTCTAATCTACTTGATTTAAAATGTTTCCTTATTGGCTAAAGAATTCTCCAAATAGTGATGGAGCTTATTGTTTGCCATGTTATCTATTCAATATGAAGCCAAGTGGTTGTCCTAAATTTGATGTATTTACTAGACAAAGATTTAAATCGTGGATAAAGGTTAATGCCAGAAAGAATTATGCATTTATCAACCATGTTGGAGATAGTCCTTGCTTGTCGCACAATAATGTAATGAAAACTTGTTGAATCAATCTAACCAAATCAAGAACATTATAAATATGCAAAGTTCATGGCAAGTTTACAAGAATTGCTTACGTCTCAATACCTCTATTAAAACAATTCATTGATTAACATTTCAAGCTTGACCTTTTAAGAGATCATGATAAAACACCAAAGTTAAGTAATGAGATAACTTTTTTGAGATGATTAAAATTTTAGCACCATACAATGATAAAATGGCACAAGTTGTGTTAGAAAATGCTCCATATAATTCAAAATATACTTCTCATCAAATTCAAAAAGAAATCTTGTATACTTTTTTCTAGAAAAGTGAGAAACACATTTGTTAAAAAATTGAGGATTCTAAAATTTACATAATTGTTGATGAATCACACGATGGATCAAAAAGTAAGCAAATGATTATTATTTTGAAGTTTGTAGATAAAATTGGTCATATAAAAAACAAGTTTTTTTTTATCTTGTGCATGTTAAAGACACTATGATTGTTACTCTTAACAAATGATTGTGTTATTCTTTCTAAACATGATCTTCATGTTTTTAATATTCATGATCAAATATATGATGATGCTTCGTCTATTTCTTATCACATAGATTTTCAGTTTTAATAATATTGTCATGGTGAGTTTAAGATTTATATTATATTTATGGACTTTGTTATCCTTTTATAATCATATTTATTTTATTATTTTAAATTTGTTCATTTGCTGTCACACAATTTATGTTTTTGGAGTTTATATTGTATTTATCTCACTTTTAACCTATAGTGTTTACAAAATTTTTTACACGTGTTTTATTGTTCGTGAAATCTTACATGCTGATGTTATACTTATCATATTTAAGTTATGATGGACGATGTATTACAAATAAGTTGTTAAATGTGAAAAAAAAGACAATGTAATTCATATTGGGTTCTCAACATAAATAGGAATACATTTTTCCTGTGTATGTTTTCGCGTGACAAATCCTCATTGTTCTCGTTTGATTAAAGCTGTTATTGCAATACGGAAGATAAATAATTATCACATTCTAATAAACATTTTACTGCATTCATAAATTTGACACCCACCACCTCTTTCAAATCAGTATTTGGGAAATGCACACAGCCTGTACACAACCCACATAAACGAAAACCGTTGTATAATTTTATCAAAAAAAGAAAAAAGAGCGTTGTATATGTTGAATATATGTAAAAGCATTTGGAATCAAAATAATAAAAAACTGTGAAGAGTGGGATTTGAACCCACGCCCTTTCGGACCAGAACCTTAATCTGGCGCCTTAGACCAACTCGGCCATCTCCACGAGTACGAAGAAAATTTCCAAAGATAGTTATATAATAAATTAACAAGTTACAACATTCATTCAGAAAGAATTTTATTATGAACAATTATATTAAAAAATATTACATTCCGTAGGTGAATGCAAGACTTGTTTTTATAGTAAAAATAAAAAATGACATATACTACTTAATTTTCGGATAAAAATTAATAGTAGTAATGTGGTCTAAATGCTGGTTTGAATAAAACAAATCTGAAAAAAATACCTTTTGTTTAGAAACTCTTTCAGAAAATAATAGCCTCTAGAACATTCAGGTTGACTTTTTTTTATGGTTCTTTTAATTGGGCTGTACATTTTTCTTTAAGGAGGAATTTGGGTTTAAATAGTAACAGTCAATGGTGATTCATGAGTTTTTATAATAAAAATATTTCAAAAACCCATATGCATAAAAAGTAAATTAGTTATCTTATTTTATTTTAGATTTAAATATAATTTTTATCTATTAAATTTGGTTTAATTTTGTTTTTTTCCTTAAATTTAAAATCTTTTATAATCCTTGTATTTTAAAAATAATTAATTTTAGTCTTTTACATTACATATTATTTATCATGGGAATATTTAAAATTAAAGAATATTAGAGGAGTAATTTTAGAATTAATAATATTATTTTATTTTCGATTATACATGTGATAAATAATTACTTATATTTTGTTTTTTTCGTAAGTTGAACAACTAAAATCAATTATTTTTTAAATGTGAGAACCAAGTGAAAGACAAAAATAATTTAAATTTAAGGAAATAAAATTATATTTAAACTTTTATTTTATTATGTTTTGTGGTTGATAATGAAAATTAGTAATAAAATTAATCTTAATAGAATTTAAATATTAATGTTGATTAGATAATCAATTTGTTTATTTGTTAATTTATTTATCACTATAGTCATTCCTTGAAATGCTAATTAAATTGGGTAATTCCAAAAATAAATTACTTTTGCGCAACGATTTATAAAGTCAATGTGTTATTTACACAACTTTCAGTCTTATAAGAATTGTAAAGATACACGTACAAGCACGTTATCTTAGATCCCTTGTAATTTTAATTTTATATTCAAAATTATTGCTGTTATTATTATTATTATAACTAACTTAACTTTTTAATAAATCCAATCTTTTCCTATTGATTCACGTCACGATTTGCAATGTTGAGGTGTGGTTTACATTGTCTTCGTGTGTTGTAAAAATTGTAAGGACTTATGAATAGTCTCACTATCTTAAGTTTTGCACAATGTGATTCTTTTTACAAATATAATCAAAGTAATTCCAATGAGTTTTAATATACGCTATGATTCACAATATTGATGTGTAGCTTTCGAGTACTGTATAGACTTTTTTTAGACTTCACATATTTTTAAGTCTTATAAATTAAGCCATTTTTTTTTCTTTTATTTAAAATTTGAAATCAATGTTTTTTCTCAACAAAATATTTATTTTTAATTTCCATCATTCCAAATTTTAAAATTACTATTTTTAGTTCTTAATATTTATTTTAAAATAGATAAATATTTTTTTTAAAAAATCTAAATTATTTTTACATATATCACGTGCTCACATAGAACTATAAATCCTAATGAATATTATTAAAACTCTTATTAAATATATGAATCATTAGGTGACAAAATAATATCGAGCACAAACAATAATTTGAGTTTTTTAGGGATGAAAATAAATAAATTTTTTTATAAAGATAAAAATTAAAATTTATTCATTTTTTTAAAAATTAAAAATATACTTAAGTCTATTTTTATAATTAAAAAATATATAACTACATTAAATATAAAAACAATACTACATTTGGTTCTTTATATAACAAACAAATAAATGTATTTTTTTTGTTATAATTATAAAAAATATATATATATACTTGTTTTTAAATGTATTATTAATTATGCAATTATTTTTAAAGAAAATAAATTACGCAATGTCAATATAAAATAATTTTATAAAATCATCTAATTATAAATTATCATAAATAATAAGTTTATTAAATTTTAAAATAACTATCTTAAAATTATATAATCATAATTTTTAATTAAACTTCAATATAAAACTATTTTACTATAATTGTAAGACCATTGAATCTTTATTCTTATATCCTTATGTTATATGAACTATATTAATGAAATACTTATTCATTCCTTTTATATAAGGAAACATATTCGTTGACTTATTAAAATTTTAATTATTAGTGAAAGTATATTCTTTGATTTAAAACTAATATAGTTAAATATAATCGCTATTTAAGTTATATGAATATTTTTTCAATAAAATTAAAATTTATGATAGTATTAATTAAAATTAACTAATTTTATTATTTTAATTAGTTTTGATAAATAAAAATAAAATTAGATGGATAAAATAATTTTAAATAATTATATATCAATACTTCAATATTACAAACACTTTATTAATCTGAATAATTTATCTTTATCTTTATTTTATATAATATATTACATTGTTATTTATCATATTCTAAAGTGTCAACTAACATAATAATTTTCATGTATTATTTTTTTAATAATTTTTTATAAAAAATTTAGGAGATTATATAATTATTTTTATAATAATTTTAAAACACTTAGAAAAATTGAGTGACTGTACCTATAGGTCTCCACTTCCTTTCGCCCTTGTTTATCACAAGGGTACATATATGTGTTATCTTATAACATGTGTAATGTGAATTTTATAAAACAATTTTTTTTTATAAAAATTCCCTTTAAAATTATCTTCAAAAAATATAAAATCAACCAACACATATTTTTTACAAATTTGTGTGATATTGAATTTATAAAATTTTCCTTTAAAATTATTTTTCAAAAAATATAAAATCAACCATCACAAAATATTTTCTACAGAATTGTGTGGTATTGAATTTATAAAATTTTCCTTTAAAAATATTTTCAAAAAATATATAATCAAGCAACAGAAATATTTTCTACCGAACTGTGTAATATTGAATTCCTCGTTGTATAAAGAGGATATGTAGATCAAATAGTCGAGCCAAAAATCAGTTTTTCTAATTATATGTTATTCATTTAACGACCATGTTGAATTTATCAAGGTTTGCAAATTGTTATCAAAATGTTTTAATTGTTTATGAAAATTTATTAATTATACCTATAAACATAGCATCAATGTTGCATGAAATTCTAATATCACAGTTTTATGGACGAGAAAATAGGTATGTATGTATGTTCTAAAAGGTTTTATTATAAATATTTTAAAAATAATATGAACGATATTTTTAATTTAACGGCTCTATATAACTATTAAACTCTTTATATATTAAAAAATATTAAAGTTGATGTTATTATTAATCATTTTACATATAATAATGCTCACAATTTTTTAATTTAATTCATCTATTTTATTTTGTAGGTGATATAAGTCAATTTTATTAGTAAAAAAAAATATTTCATTGATGATATACAGTAAGGTATAAGTAGATTGAATGAAAATTATGATTAATCTTTTTAGATTTATTATAAGTATATTATTCACTTAATGTAATAAAATATATAATTTTTAATGAAATTATGGGTATTTTTTTTATAGAATAAATATTTACCTTTTAGATAACTTAAGGGGCCTTTATATTAAGACTGGCCTTACGTATTATGGTGCTGACATTTTCTTACACGCAATTACGTAATTCTCTCGCAATTAAAATTTAATTTCGTAATATTTTTCACAAAATAAACCTCGGTGGCAATTTTACTTAAAAAAAAAATGGTTATCCCACCGCATTCTAAGTTGATGCATTCTATCCACGTTTTTAAACTGTTTATGAACATTTTGTTTTAAAAAAATGCCAAAATCGTTTCAAACACGATTAAACCCTTTTTATATTTATGAAAGGACTTTCTTTTTAACAACTACAAATAAAAAAAAAACTTGGATTAATTCCAAAAACATGTTTGTTTTAAAAAAATTAAAACATGATTCATTTTTTAATATACATAATTTTAAATAATATTAAAAAAATCAAATAGAGGAAAACATTTTTACAATTTTGTATATTTTTTACATTTATATTTTTACTTATATTACTTAATCAATTGTTTCACCTAACCTAAAGGAAGTTTTTCATATTTTTAGTTTTCCATTATTTATTTTATTTGAAAAAACAAAATAAATAAATAAACAAAAATTAAAAAAAGAAAAAATGCCAATAAACAACAAAGGATATTCTATTGAAGTTATGTGGGACTTCAAAATTGTATAGCCCATGGAGGCAATATATGGACTCTGGGCCTACTACGGTGTGGGTTGGTAGAAGGCCCACTTTGAATCACACCACAGTCCATTGCTCAGGTCCAATCAACGAGCCTTATTCACGTTTCCCGTCCTACGATTCTTTCTACTGTCTTGACTCTGACTAATTAATATTGGATGGTATAAAAAAATTTAATTGTATTTTTAAATTTTCATATTTTTATTTTAATTTTCATAATTTTATATGCCCGCATTTGATCTTTTTAGATTTTCAACTGTTTAAATTAACTCACTTACATAAAAGTTTCATTCAATAATTAGTAGAAATATAATAAAATATGACGTATTGTTGATTTGTATAAATTAATAAAGAAAAATGTATGGAATATTTTAAATAAAAATCAAAATATGTTTAAGATATAAAAAAATTAACTTATTATTAATCACTAAAACTCAAGAATATTTTAAATTAAAAAAAACACATGAGCAATTGATATCTTGCTTTATTTACTATATTTGTTGTTTATTAGATATTTTATTTTATTAATGTGCGATGTTAATATTAATCAAACTGTTTGAAAGAGTCATCTCTTAACAAATAGTTAAAGTATACTATTCACGCATAAAATGTTGATTTATTTAACTTAAGAACAAATATCAATATATATTCTAAAAAAAATTGACTTGAAAAAAAATCAAATATACAATAATTTAAATTTACAAACAATCATCTTTATTGTGATTATATTTACTGGAGTAACATTTTCTTTCAATTTTATTCCCACAACTGTTTATTAATGGTAAGAAAACATTACAAATTTTAAAAACATTTAAAATAATTTTAAAATTTCTATACCCAATATTAAACCTAAATTAGTTTGTTATTTATAAGTTGGTTTAGTTCTAATAAAAATATTACATAAACTTACCTCACAAACCCAAACTATTAATCAATTAGAGTAACAAGTTTGATAAAAACTCAACCAAAATTGAAATGCGAGAACACCTTATAAGGATATATTTATGAATATATATGGAGATGTATACATATCTCTAATTATTTTATTAAAAGTAACAAATTAAAATAAAGTTATAAATAAATAAATTTTAAATATATATTTATACTAAAAATAAATAAAAATAACTTCTTTGTATATAATTGCGGATATTAATTAATTTTAAATTGTGGGCACAAATAGTTTCCTACTCACCCCTATAATCTATTCCATTAATAAGCAGATAAAAAAAATCATTTGTTTTACTTATAATATCTATTAAATTATTGATCTTTTATATTTTATCTACAAATATTCAAGAATTATTATTTTTTCCATCCCTAATTTCTACCTATGTTGCACCGATGCTGGCCCAAATAATTTGAAAATTATAACATACTAGAAGAGACCCTAGCTTTTAAAAAAGATATAGATGAAAAAAAGGCCATTATATATTGGGCGAAAACAAAAGTTCAGGAAGATGACACGTAGCGTAACAGTCGAGTAATCATTGAGAAGCAATTACATTTGAGAAATATAACAAAATAATTAAAAGGCATAATAATAATTAATATTATTCTTGTTATTATCATCATAACGAATCCCACAAAATTTTAAAAGCCATCATTTTTTAAATTATTCCTAAAGTAATGCTATAACTTCAAAATTTTCTTATCAATCTTCTTAATATTTTATAAAAAATTAAATAATTAAATAATTAAATATCTGAAAAATGTAAAAAATTCAACAGTAAAAAATAGAAGAAAAAAAGTAGTATAAAAAGATTTAGAATTATTAATTTTATTTGAAGTTTTTTTTCTTGAAAGATTTTTAAAGGTAATTTGAAAATCTTTTTCCGACAAACCAATATTATGGTATTAATTAGTTTTCATTTGAAGAGTATCATGTATCCGACACATATGGCACGTATATCTTCGGCCTAAAAATGCGCTGAGACAGTCACTTCAAAAAGAGAGGGACATGTATGTGCTTCATATAATAGTACCGTTATAAATGTAATGTCCATACAATTACGATACAAGTTGACAAAGGTTAGCGTAAGTATAACGACGAGGGGCCAAAACTCTTAAAATAGATTATGTGTTTATATTTAACTTATCTCAATAAATTCAAATTTCGAAGATGCTAATTACCTTTTACTTATATATACTATTTACAATTTTAATATAATATGAGATTTCAGTATAATAAATCTGCTGTTTGAATAAAGATTAAATAGATTTAATAATAATTATTATTAAAATAAAATTTAATATTATTTTAAAAATATAATCTTAGAAAACTAGTTTATAAAAATAAAAAATAATTTTTAATTATATATTATTTACGTGATGTCACAATAGTTGATAAAGATAATCGTAGATATGAGAAAGCTGGCCAAAACTAAATCAACAACAAAACTAGGGTGGGGAGTGGGTGGTCACACGTTGAGCTAATTAAGTCGTGCATAGGAGCCATGTTGGTTAGGATTATCTCAATATAATCTCAAGAACTAGTATCAACCATTTAATTTGGTTGGTATCATGCATTATTTTGTTCCCATCTTAATTTATTTCTTAGAAAAAACAGAAATGTACTCGACAACTTTCAGTCTTATCCCCATATATTGCAGTCCACATCAGTGATGTTATTTGCTCGATTATAAGTTGCCAAAGCAAAATCCTCATTGGCAGAGGAGAACCCCACAGTGCAAATCAATGTGTATCTACCACAAATACGACTTCATCCTCCTTCATACGCTACCCCCCATTTTTTTCTTCTCAATTTTAGTGATCAAGTTCAACTCGCTTATAATATCTCAACAGTTTATGTATGTGCCTTTTTATCCACCTGCTGCACAACCACACTTTTTAGTGGGCTTGCATCACATGCTGAGATAATTAAGCATTTCTCATCTTCTGTTCTTGCGGGCCTTGCTTTTATTTTAATTAGATACTTGAATAAATTGTTTAAACCTTTTTTATTCTCTGTATTAATTATGAATAAGTTGAATGTTAATGTAATCCAAAATTAATTTAGCATCCTTTATAGAACAGCCATTTTAATTTGACCATATCGTATATAGAAGCTTCCATAAAAAAGATAAATCATATATACAACTAATACAACCAATGCATTGGAAAAAACCCATTTTGCTAGCTCATGATTGGATAATTGAGCCACTCAATTATTAAAGAGATAATTATTCTTATAATATTTTTTATATCTTTTTATTACGTCAACTATCTTAATTTTTTTTTCTACTTTGTCTCTCTCTCTTTTTTTACTATTGTGTAACTTTCTGTACAAATTTTGTAGTACTAATATAATTTATCGATATCAAATAGTGGGTCAGGTTTTTTGGTTTTGATATATTAATCAAAAGATATGTTACGCAAACATCTCCCTCGTAAGTTTCCAACTATCACCCTTTCTTGTCTTATTGGAAATGTTGTTCGTACGTAAATATTATGCCTAGTAATGTCTCGGAAGGAATTGAAGAAAAGGGATATCTATGGAGAATTGAAGAATAGAGAGGAGAAAAAGAAAAGGAAAGTAAAGAAAATCGATCTTTTGATGTATGCATACGCGTGGATATATGACTAAATTTTTTTTCATCTTTTATTCTGTTAATTTTATAAAATTAAGAAATTAAGACTTTAGTTTCTTTCTCACTCTGACCACAGAAAATCCACATCCGTGAGTATCGAATCTATAATGACTTATATTTAAATAAATTAGATCGAGTTCATTTGTTAAATTAAATCGGATTTTTTTATAATTTGTGTAATATTTGAAAGATTATTTATATAATTTTATTATTTTAAATATTTAAAAATAATAATAATTTAAGAATCAAATTAATAATTTATTCCTAAAATATAATACTAATAAGATGCATGTCTCGATTAACTCTATTTATTGTAATAATTATTTATTGGTAAAAAAAATAGAATCCAGCTCTCATGATTTTGATGTTTCTTATTAATACATAGGATTGATAAAGCGTAAAGTTTTGATTGAATTTTTTTATATATTTTAAGATAATAATAATTCATTTTTAAAAAAAATCATGAATTAAGGTGTTACAATTTAGATGTTCCAAATTAATTTATAAAATTAATAAGAGATCAAGCCTCAATTATTCTCTTTCTATATATTTGAAAAAGTAATAGTAGTAATAATTATCATTTTTAAAAGAAATCTAGGATAATCAAACTGTTCTACATTATATATCCCAAATTAATTTATATGATTAATAAAATGTGGCGCCTAAGTTAACTCATTATCATTATTATTATTTTTAATAATAATAATAAATAATAATAATAATAATAATAATAATAACTATTTAAAAATATATTATTTTTATTTTTATTTTATTTATTTACTTTTTACATTGTTTTCACTTTCTTCTCCTAACAAAGAGTTTGATTTAGATAAACTTCCCTCTAAATAATTATAGAAAAATAAAATAAAATAAAATAAATTTATTATAAAATAGAACTAGTCTATATATAAATTAAATATCAATTTTTAAAAAAAAATAATATGAAAAATTTTCTACAAATTAATTTATACATAAATTAATTTTAATTTATAAAAAATTCTTATTTTATTTTATAAATATTTATTGATAAATTTATCTAAACAATCTTCGGATATAACCATAAGTATTCACACGTACACACCATTTCTAGTGTCTAGTTTATAAAATTTAAACTTGACTAAATTATATTATCGAACTAACTTTTTTATTTATTAATACAGACAAACTTGATATTTATCGAATCAAATTGAAATAATCCATGAATAATTCAATCCCTTAAATACTTATATGCTATGACAATAACATGCCGATCACCCACGAAAATTACAGCAATGTAAAGACAAGATTGGGACTGAAGAGTAATAATTAAGGACTAAAATATAAAAACAGTCAACTAATTAAAATTTGGAAGATAAAACTCATAAAAATGGAGTAAAAATAAATAGATATTAATTAATACCTTCTGACCAAATTTCTTATCATAAATCATTATCATCTATTTAGAATAACGTGTATCTAACGAAAACTCATGTCAAATTCTTTATATTATTGCCAATATATATTTTTAATATGCAAATTTTTTTAATACCAAATAATCTCTATTAAATGTGTATTTTTGAATTAAGAAAAAAAAAACACTGACATATCATTTGATTAGAAAACTTGATAATAGATATATATAAAACAATTTCTTAATTAACGTGTAAGGTTGTCTGTAATTTGTTTTTAAATATGTTCTATTTCAAACGATACCTCCTTTTCTTTTCCTTCCTTTACATAAAAGACGAAAATGGTAAAAAAAAAAAGATTTATGTAAAATTAAAATTTCCATCTTATGTAACGAAAAGTGTATAACTTACGGGATAAAAAATATTTTAAATATCTTAATTACCTAAAAAATAATCATTAAATGTTTTTTGTATTTTTAATATAGTACAAAATTTCAATATTTTTTATTTCTGTAATTTCTTACATAAGATAAAAAATCAATATAAGTTTTTATCATTTATATAAGATCCTTTTGTCTCCACAAACAAATATTTAAGTGGTATAATTTTTTTCTTTTCTGTTTTCTGCTCAAATACTCTGATACCAAGCAAACTGATTCTTTTAAGTTTTATCCAACATCTATCTATTGAAGTAATAAAGGATTGATTATCTTAAAATGAATACCACCAGAAGTTTTATCCACCAGAAGTTTTATCCAACATCGAAATTTTTATATTTTTAATATAAAAGACTTTTTTAAATTATAAAAATTTCAATTAAATATTAACAATTCTGATAGTCTTGATTGAATATTACATGAATTATTATATTATTTACACTATAAATAAATAAATACACTACTACAAATTTATATTATTAAAAAATTTTAATTGAATCTACAAGATTCTTTTATAAAAAAATATTTTAAAATCTCAATCCAATACACCTATTAAATTTTTTTTATAAAAAGAATAAATGTTAAGATTTTTTTTTATTAGATCTCATCGCACAAAAAAATAAATCCAGATCTAATAAAACGTTCGGACACCGGAGGTCAACGGAAAAAAATCACGTCTTTCGTCGATGGAAATCAACGCCCTGTGTATATATAAAAATAAATTGTATTTTTGGCACGAATCAACATAAACAAGAGAAAATTAAGTGCTCTAATAAATAAATTAATTAATTAGCAAAACAAAACAAGAGAAGAACTTAACAGAAATCAACGACGCGTTTTCCTGAAAATTTCTTGCAATGTTATTTGTACCACTGAGCAATTTCCATTTAAGAATTCTAATAAAATTAATGTGAATGGAGTAAACTGAAGCAACGCTCACGATGTAGAATTTTGTGATATAACGTGCGAAGTGTTTGTTACAGTCACCTATATTTAATATTTATAGGGTCTTTACTCGGCACTTTTCTAGACTTGACCAGGAATAGGCAATCAAATTTGTTTGCTTCGCAAACTTGTGTGGCGTGCAAACAAAGGTAACTACAAAGTTTCTACCTGTGCCATATCAATCCACTGATTTAGCCTGAGACATTCAAGACAATAATATCGAATATAGTAACAATTTTTGTTAGTTTTCCCAGTGGCAGCAAACACCTTTGCGAGGTGCCTCAGGATGAGAAACACTTGGCACTCACACCCAATTTGTTGCTATTTGGGTATGGGAGCAAACTTGGTGGCCTTTTTTTTTTTTTAATTGGCGTCAAGAACTAATCTCATTGTAGTATTGAAATTTATTTAAGAATTAATTTTTTAATAAATATTTTTTTATATATACAAATTAAAAAATCAAACTTCTTACCACGTGAGTGAGAAACAAAATTATTTGTAAATTATGTGATACTATATTAATATACTAGTATTGGTGATCTCATGCTCTTTTATAGAGGTTAGATCGCTACAAAGTAGTATACTAGTACCAGTACTAATGGAATCTAGAAATTAAAAGTGGCCCGTGCGTGAATGGTTTCCACCAGCAAGCAAAATTAAACTTCTTTGCCTTGTTTGTTCCACGACCATGAACAACCAAAAAAGTTGATTGGCTATATGTGGAAATCCTTAGGCAGAGGGCATCCTCACAAATCATTTTAGGAGGTTTATTTTTTATTTTTTATTTTTTATTTTTTATTTTTAATGTCCTTTATGTATGGATGGATAGCTTACCACACCATTCTGAGTTGCTTTTGCTTCTTTTGAGGCTCGCATATCTAAGCATGCATGTGGAAGCAATTAGTGCTGTAATTATGCCTTGTAGTGTTTATCTCACTTACACACATTCTGATAAGTGATAGCATCATTTGGAAGGTGGCAAGTTCCCTTCTCACTCTCCATGTCTCAAGCGTGCGCACCCGATGTGGGGTTCATTAATCAGTACACATCTCTATTTTACCACAATCTTAACATAGCTGAAATTTGTCTTCTCATACATACATTTGCATTTTTCACATACAAATTTTGATACACTAAAAGGCTTATACGGAATTGTTCATGTGTTTTCACCTATTAATTTATAACCAAATTATTACCAGTTTACTATTTGACGCCTTCATTCTTTTTATAAAAATAAGTTAAATTTCAATCTATGATAGTGTTAGTCCTAGTTTCTAAGCTTTATTTAAGTTCACAAGTATTATTATGCAGTTAAATATAAAATAGTTTAAGAAAATTGCTAATCGCTACGAATTCGTAGACGACGAAATCTGAATATTAATACCAACCTGTGATTTCTGTTAATTTCTAACTTTATTTTTATTTTTAATTTTTAATTTTTAATTAAACCAATCACATGAAGGCATGTGTTTTGTACTATAATTCTTGCTAAAATTTATTGTACCATGTAACACTGCTGATCATTTAAATGATTTCCCTCAACAAGCTAATTAAGTTTGTTGATATTACAAAGGATGAGTATGTTGATATTACAAAGGATGAGTATGATTGACGTACATTCATGTTGGGGGTGTATGGAGGTCAAAAGAAGAGAAAGACATCAAAAAAAAAAAAAGAGAGAGAGAGAAAATGACAATGTAGAAAAATAATAAGAAAGTGGACATATAAATATAATTGTTATATAAATATAAATTCATGACATATGGAAGAAAGCGAAAATTCAGATGAGTGGGATTTTATTTCTTCTACTCGATTGAATGTCAAATAAATGATATAATTTATAAATTATTTATTTTAACAATTTTAAAGCTGTTTTCCCTTTTCTAAACTAAACTGTCCATTTTAATTTTTTTATAATATGGATGTAAGATTATTTACGTCAACTTTACCATTTTGAATGTATTTTTATTTGATCGATTAACTTGTCAAACACGACAATTTATATGAATTTTATATTATCTTTTATTCCTCAAAAACCAACAATTTTAATTTGTTTATCCGATTACTCAACTATTCCATATCAGGACTTTCCTTACCAAAAGCAAGTAAACAGAAAATATTGATTAATAACGTACACTTCCTAATCACTTTATAACATAATTTCCCCGACTAAAAGCAAAGAAATTTCATCCGTTATCAAGCTTATACATATATACCAAAAAGCCTATACATCCCTTCTTTTTTATTAACAAAAATTTAGACTAAGAAAAGACACGTCATCATACAAAGTTAAAAAAATATTATAAACTTTAACAAAATATAATAACAATAACAAAACTCAAATTTAAAACTTTATATATACTATTTAAATTTATCGTTTCTCGCCACAAGATGGATCCTAATAATTCCTCGTATAAAATATTAGTTAAGTTACTCGTATAAAATATTAATTGTAATTTGTTGTGCGTGCTCTATGTCGACTATGGAGTACCATGATGTTCTTCACGTTGCAAACAATATACAACACATGTTCTCATAGGCTTATATCAGTTGCCGCTGAAGATTACGATGAAAACAAACATGAAGGAATTAATAGGTAACACGCAAGACGGCAATCATAATTAGATTAAAAAAAAAGCAAGTTATATAATTAAAAGAATTTTAACAATTTACGGTGTAAAACCAGAGTGATGCTTATAAATTATTGTTAATATAATTTTAAAATAATTATTATAAAAATAAATTGATTGAATGATTCGGTAAGATTATATCTTATACTTTGCGTGTATGAATTAAAATATTTTTATAATATTTTAAAAATTAAAAAGGTTTGTTAAAATAATACATGCGTGCATAGGTACCTTGAGCAAGAAAGTTATTTTCTTCGGAGTGAGACAAATATTTATTATATAAAATTAGATGATAATATACGAATTAGTTTTAACCATTATAATAGGATTTAATAGTGAATATTTGTCATTTTTACTTTTACACATATATATATATATATATATATATATAATATTTTAATATTATTTTAACGATAATGTACATTAAATTTTAAATAAATTAGAGATATATAACTATATAACTTTTCAGTCAACCTTTATTTATATTTTTAAATATATATTATCCGTTAAATTAAATTTATTTAATAAAATATCAAATAACTTTAAAATTTTACAAAAATAAAAACTCCATCTACTGGATAAAAACTTTTAATTCAACCATTGAATTAATAAAATTTATATACAAATAATTATTGAAATAAATAACTTTATAAAAATTATTTTTAAATTAGTTTGATTTCATGTATATATATAATTATCGGAAATAGGATCAATAGTTATGTAAATGTCAAATATAACAAAATGATAAATTTAATAACTTTTATGAAAAATAAATTTTATCAATTAAAACATTTTAATCTTATGATAATGATGTATAAAAATTTTTACATAATTTAGGTATTTAATAAATATGTAATTAATCAAGAAGAATTATATACATACATTTTAAATAACATACCAGACATTTAACAAACTGAAATGACGGAGTGATAATTAATTTTTAATTGTAAAATTTAAATTCATTAATTAAATCGATCAAATTTATTTTTTAAAAGTTATACGTCACTTTACTAAATTGAATACCTATTATAATTTGATCTCTTGCCTATATATATTTATTTATTGATTGACTGATTGATATATATAACCAAAATCTTGCGGTGTATGTGAATTCTTGCCTTGTGAGTTCTGTCACATTCGCAAAACAGAGGTTAAATAATTTTACAAGGAATAAGGGAAAAAGACGCACACTAACAGTCTAACACGTTTAAGGGCCGAAAAATCAGAAGGCAGCGAAGAAATTGGCAAGCATCCACTGAATGACGTGACACCCTAATTGAAGTTGAATGACCTTTCTAGACGTTGCTCAACTTTACACAAGAGAGAGAGAAAAATAATACTACATTGTAATAATAACAATAATAATAAAAAAAAAGCCAGTTATAATCCGCGTGGATGAAATTTATCCAAGCCTTAACAATTGACAAGAAATATATAAATATATTAACATATTATTCATCCATGGTTACGGAGCAAATGGTCTTTAAAATAATCTCCATTAACCCAACGTAAACAAGTGGCTTGGTAATTATAAGGTCAATTTTTTTACGCAGTCTTCCACCTTCATTTATTAGGTTGACCTAGAAAACTATCTGGTACCTTAATTATTGTCTTTACGTGTCCCCAAGTGCGAAAATTTCAGTTGGCAACCAAAAGTCAGACGTGAACCATACTTATATCTAACCTATGTTTTGTGTTCCTTTCTATATTTCGTTCACATCAAAATTAGACAAATGACCATTTCTTTTTAACATGAAACTTGTGGGCAGCATCAAGTTTAGGGTCACACATCGATCATCTTATTGTATATAATATACATGCAATCACTCTACTTGTACCATCAATCACACTGATTTTCTCTTTGTTTAGGTGGCTTCAGCTTATTGATCTAACATTCTTCCCTTTGATAACTGAATGGTACATACACTATGTGATAGAATTTTCATATTATAAAATACAATATCGGGAAAAATAAAAAATGTTCAAGTTAAATCAAGGGCGAGGCAAACGCAACACTTATTTTCTACCAAACCCAAGGTCGAATATATTCATCTCTTTTTAGTGGGACTGTGTAGGAAAGGAAAAGGATTTGTGTTTCACCAACTCCACACCTTCGAACCTTATCCAAATCTACATTAATTCCATGGGATGTAACCAACTCCAAATCAGAGATAAAAGAGGAATCATTAATTTACTTTACTCTTCTTTTCTTGGCGTTGGCGTTGTCCCCACCCATGCAAAAGAAAATATCTATAGACTATATATAATCGCTTTAACTTAATGTGCAAAATTCTTTCCCCGATCCCAACTTGTTCTTTATTCCATCGTCAACTTGCGTTATGCGTAGTAGAGATATGAAAGTGTAACAAAGATAAGGAGATTATGCTTGGGGGCTGCGCTTGTTAATTCGTTTCATATATATCTTCATGTCATGCTTCACCTACCGTGTTAATTAAACTCATTTGCTTGTTCTCTACTTACCCGTGACCGTGAAAGTTGGATCACGTGCGTCCTATGCTTTCTCCAACCAGTCCCACCATTTTACTTGGTTCGTTGAATAACCTAATTAAACAATTATAGTATAGGAAAAATCATAATAAAAATTCTGCTGATTAATTTTAAATGGTGGACTAATTAATCATTAATATCTCTAAAACGATGTGATTTACGTTTAGCGGAGAACGTCCTTTTAAAAATTGCCGCCTAACTTGAGTGACGAATTGAAGGGTTGTTCAATCTTCTTCCAATACATGACGTATATAATAATTAATTAAATAAGAAGCTTTAGTTTCCTTCGCACACCTTCTTGTGGGACATTTTAAGATGTTCAATTTCCAAAATACATTTTTTTTACACCATCTTACTTCAGTGAGAGGCTTTCTGCTCGGAGTAATCATAGATTCAAATATATTCGTAAACTTGACCAACTCGATCTGATCCAAAAAAAAAAGTTAATTTAAATATTTGAGTTAGCTTAGATATAGAAAAGGTATATAACCTAACCATAGTCAGATCCGATATAAATTATGCACGCCCAAACTTTAATGTTTATGACTATTATTTTTAAATAATATTAAACATATAAATATATATAATCTGATTTGTCTCTCTCATTTATTTTAAAAAATATTTTTATTTTATTTATAAATTACATTAAAATTATAAACATGTACAACCCAAAACTCTATTGGTTCGTTCCAATAATTTTTCTTTTTATTTGATTATTATTATTATTATTATTTTGGTGAAACCCAGTCTATACCTTGTGCGGTCCTACTTTCCGCGGGCATATTTTCTGGACCAGCTCCAGTAGGCACTTCCTAGCGAAAAAACAAAAAGCTAAACAAAAAAAAAAAAAATAATAAGTTAAATATATAATGTAATTTGGATATAGAGGATTAAGTGTGAATCAAACTAGTGCTTTGGTTGTACGAAAGACAACAGTTCCAAATGGAATGGACGAAGGCTTCAAAGAGACCGATCCACATGGTATTAGAATGATAGAATATGATAAATCATAATCTGATTATAACATATTCTTCAAAGTTAACCAACCTATTATATTATTCGGCAGCCAGGATAAAAAGTCAACTAACATTCGGAAAAAAAAATCAGCTGGATAAAAAGATTGTTATTTGAAAAAATTCTTAAACTAAATTGTATATTGAAAAGCTAATATATTATAATTTGTTACCTAGCATAGAATACATGTAAAAAGAAGTTCTACATTAATTAGGAATGAACAAATTGAAAAATATATGAGGGAAAAATATTTATAGACATAATGTTTAAGGTTTTAGATTAGATGTGATATCAAGTTGACTTGTGTGATTGATTCGTATTTGTTAATGAAGTTCTTCCGCTCGAGTTCTAAGTAAGAGGCCACTATTGGTTATGCAAATATTAGAGTGTATTAACAATAATGGTCAATTTATAAGAGTCATTACTTAAATTCTAGTGAATGAATAGACTTTCGCCTAGAGTATATAATGTAGAAAATACCCATATTTTAGGAGGAAATTGTTGAAATGTAAGTATGAATAAAAAGTTCTACATTGATTAAAAATGACAAAATTGAATAACATATAAGTGAAAATAATCTATAATCCTAATGTTTTAGGTTGAAAGTGGTGTCAAGTTCACTTGTGTGAATGATGGGGTGTTAGTAAGATATTATATGATAATCTTATCTTATTTTTCTCTCCCTTTTTCTACATATAATTCTTGATTTTGGTACTATAATTTTTTTTGTTTCTCATTCCTATAAAATTCTAAATTAGTATTCTTGATCCTTGTAAATTGAGTGAATTTTGATTATGATTCCTCCAAAATATAATTTTTTATTTTCATCATTCTAAAATTTAAAATCACTTTTTTTTATCCCTACATTCATTTTAAGATATATAATATTCATTTTAGAGATTTTAAAAAATTAGAAATGTCACGTGTTAACATAGTATTGTAAACACTATTAGATGTCACTTACCTCATTAAACACATAAGTAGTTACCAACCTCACATAAAATCAATAATTTTATATTTTATAGGGCTAAAAAATATTTTTTTTACAGAAACAAAAAATAAAAACTCTCATTTTATAAGAACTAAAAATATATTTAAACATATATATAAATAGATATAATATTATTATATATCTATAATGTATAATAATATATATTATATATAATAATATAATATAACAAAATATGTAACAAATATAATATATATTACATATAATATACAAAATATTTATTATTATTATTAAAGCCTGAGAGATCTTTTGACTAAAAGCTTAACGTTCTTAACTAAATAAGCCTACCCTAACTTAGGTGATACCACAAACCCCGGATGAATAGTTTAGTTTATTTTCATACAATCATACATAATCAAACTTATGATTCATGAATTCATTCATTCGCCTCCTCTAAATTATAAAAGAAAATGAAAAAAAATGCAAAAATATAAATTTTAACAACATACCGGTTCGTGATAAAAGAAAACTTAAAGAATAAGTAAATAAAAATATCAAGAAAATTCATAACAAATAAAAAATAAACAAATTAAAAAAGGTTGCTATGGCTTAACTTACCCGACTTACTCCACCTCAATCCATAAGTGAAGTAAAATGGCCCAAATCAAATCGAAAAAAATAAGTTTGTTATCTCTAAAATTAACTCAAATATACTTAAATAAAGTTATCTAAATTTACTAAAAACAATTAAAATTAATAAAAAATATTGTTATTTTAGCAACAAAAAAAGATCTTTATGGTTGATTTAATTTATCATAAAAATAATAATGTTTAGAACAACTTAATGATACTGTTACAAAGCAGGTTGGGGGGAGTGGAGGGCGCTGTGAGTGTGTGACTTTAGAGGTCCCTTTGACCAGTCATCGGCATGGCACCCATAAATACAATTTGAAACGAAAGCTATTGCCATACAGAGTGGGAGTTCAGAACTCGAAACTTCAGAGCCATTATTATTGGCCTCCCTTACGTGGATGGATCCTTATTACGTGATGTCTTTGCCTAATAAAAATAATAATCATCTACTAGTAAAATAGTCCACTATTACCATTAATTACAGATTTTTAAATAATAGAAAACCGACGCTTGTGATACGTGGTGGGTCCACTAGCTTTTGCTCTTCTCCAAGCACAAATATAAATGCCCCCACGCTCTGCCCCCATTAGTTTCGCCGTTACAGAGTCCTACCACTACCGTACATTTCCCATAACCATCCAGAGAACACGACACGCGTTCCATTCTACATAACCATATCTCAACCTAGCCAGCACTAATTTTGTTGAATGCCAACATGAGAAGGCCATGGAAAATCTTCAACAAAAAACGTGATTTCTTTGAATGTCTACCGGATGATCTCGTCGTTTTCATCTTCTCCAAACTCAGCTCCGCTGCTTCCTGTCCTTCCGATTTCATCAACAGCGTGTTAACGTAAGTTCACTTTCACTTTATTTTTATTTATTTATTTATTTATTTATTTCTTTCTTTCACTCTATCTCACAAGTCTTAACATAGTATAAATATTCACTTAAAAAACAAATAACACAGATGCAAGAGATTAAACCGGCTAGGCATGCACCGTCTTGTGTTATCTAAAGCTGGGCCTAAAGTTCTCGCCGTGAAGCCCGAAAATTGGTCAGAATATGCACACCGTTTTCTTAAACACTGTGTTAACGCCGGTAACGTGGACGCCTGTTACACTCTCGGAATGGTTAGTATTTAGTCATTAAGTTATATGTATGTATATATATATATATGCAATAAATTAAAAATTAGATGTTTTGATTTTGAGTTTTATTTTAACTATGTTTTTATTTTGCAGATTCAATTTTACTGTCTGCAGAACCGAAAGAGCGGACTTTCGCTAATGGCGAAGGCGGCGATGAGGTTGCACGCGCCTGCGTTATACTCGCTAGCGGTAATTCAGTTCAACGGCAGCGGCGGGTCCAAGCGAGACAAAGATCTGCGCGCGGGCGTGGCGTTGTCTCTGCGCGCGTCGTTGCTCGGCCACATCGACGCGCTTCGTGAGTTAGGTCATTGTCTTCAGGACGGTTACGGTGTTCGGCAGAACGTGGCGGAGGGACGGCGATTGCTTGTGCAGGCAAACGTGCGCGAGCTTGCGTATGTCTTACGCGCGGTGGCGGCGCCTTCTCGTTCCGCTTCTTTGGCGCTGGCGTGGCGCGCGCTGAGGTGTCAGCGGGATGCGGCGGCGTGTCCGTTGCTGAGCGACTACGGGTATAACGTGGCGGCGCCGGAAGTGCAGCCGACGAATTGGTTTCTCAGAGAATGGTTTGAATCTGGTCGGGGCAAGTTAGAGGAAGGGCTGAGACTGTGTGCCCACATTGGGTGCGGGCGACCGGAGACTCGCCCGCATGAGTTCCGGCGGTGTTCGGTTTGTGGCAAAGTCAACTATTGCTCTCGCGGATGTCAAGCGCTGGATTGGAAATTGCGGCATAAGATCGAGTGTTCTCCGGTGGAACTGTTCGGTGATGGTGGCTTGGAGAATGAGTTTGTGCTCCCAAACGCTGCCGTTTGACCTAGGTACTTCACTACTTTGGCCGACAAAATCAATTCCGAAGCATGAAAAAATAGAAGGAGAAAAACATAAATCAAAGAAAAAGAAAGAGGAGTTCAATAAATTAAAAGGTGGCTGTTGTAAGGTTTTCTGTACAGATGGGGTAAAGTTTTTTTTTTTTAATTAGATGAACAGCTAATATAAGTTCTTTATTCAAAAATAGTTATCGTGTTTACTTTACCAATGAGCCAAATGTTTAATACACTGAAGTTAATATTGTTTTTTTTTTTTTAATATTTTTGGAATTAAAATATAGAGGGATCGAATTATATTAAGTTTGAAATAATATATTTAGTTTCAAAACTGTGAAATTGTAACGATATATGAATTTTATTTGTTTTCATTCAGATAAGATTAAATGTAGTAATTCATATCATTATGACTTTGCCATGTAAAATTTTGGTTTATTTGCTTTTTTAGCATTTGTATAGTACTGCATTACTTGAAAAATTAATATTTCTATATGACAATATAAAATATAGTTTGCTTTTATATCTTTCAAGGCAGGTATTTTTCTATCATTTTTGAGTGTGTCTAGATAACTTGAGATTAGGATTTCTTAATGAGATGGTTTTGTTAAAAATTGAAAATTCCAATTGGTTTTAAATTGTCAAATAAGGTTGTAGAATATTCATTAGGTTACTACTTAGGAGGATGCAAGTAATATTTTGGTGCAAATTTAGTATCATTAATTAGAAATTGAAAGAGTATTCGAGAAAGGGATGGGAAAAAGAAAAAACAATGGAAAAGAGCTGATATATATAGTATATTGTGGGGAAGGAAAAGGATTGAAAAGGAATAGCATAAAGTGGAAAATCCAAAAGCACATTGGCGCTTGTGACTCCGTTTTGTTCAGTATCTATTAAGTGGAGAGTGAGTACATCCATTAACTATTTTTGGTTGAAATTGCGCTATCAAAAGAAAATCTGTACCTAGTTGGGCTGCCAGTTACCCAAGAATTAAGCTATAAGTTATTCATCTCCTCACTCCATTTGTCATCTTAAAATCTTCTTAAATAATTTGCTTTATGAACAGAATTCAGTTAAACGTAAGTGTCCCACACATCAAATCTTAAATAAATTGGAGTATTTATTTATTTATCATACAACGATTAACCTTTATTTATGTTTTAATTATTATAAATAGTATTGTTATGGAGCGTTGAATATTTTTAAAATTATGAATATATAAAAATAGGAGAGATGAGTTACTTTAGAAGTAATTATAATTCATTAATTTTCTTCTATCATTTATTAAATAAGATATATTTATATTACTCATTATAATTATTAGATTATAAAAAAATAAATAATAAAAATAAAAAATATTTTTTTACTGAAGTTATATTTGAAATAAATTGATATAGTTATACTCGGAATAATTTGATATGTTTGCTATAAAAATAAAATGTTTAATAAATTTGGTCAGATTGAGGGAGAATTTGAATGATTGCGTGAAACTAATCAAGTATCATGAATATTCTTTAGAGGATTTTTACTTTGTATATTTCACTGATTTGACGTTTTGGGAATATAATTTTCACTGTATTTTCTTGCGAGCTTTAGTATTTGGCCGGAGGTGCTGATCTCTTTTATTCCAAGGAAGTATTAAAAATTATATAAATTTAGTACAATTAATAAAAATACTTTTAATTTAACTATATTTAATATTTATTAAAAGATTTTAATTTTGACACGGTAAACTAATTAGAAATTATTATAAAAATATATTATGCACGATAATTTGAATATATAATTGAAAGAGAATATAAGAAGTTTAACATATAGTTTATCATTAAAAATATCTTGAAAAAATTTTAATTTAAATAAATTTCATTACTTTGGTTTGGGATATCTATATTAAAAAAAAGAAGTACTCAGTATATTGTAATTAATTTTTGTTTAGAATATTAAACGGCAAACACGTGAAGAGCACGTAAAGATTAATATAAGGAAATGTTACTTGGCCCTTTGTGTGTCTTGATAAATGAATTGATATAGTTTTGTTTTGTGGGTGGAGAATATAGACATGGGATGAAAGATGTGATATTTTGCTGGAAAAAAAAAAAGAAAGTGGAGATGTGGTGCATAACATGTGATGCACGTGGATGAGCAGCGTCCGTATATGATAGGAAGAGAAGCATGAAGTGTGGCAGTTTTGGAAAACGGAGTTGGAGAAACATGGATGGATGGATGTTGTTGAAAAGGGCAGTGTGACATTTTCCGGAAGAGAAAGAAAGGCAAAGAAGCAGGAGCAGGCAGGTTCCATGTTATTTACGTTATCGTTCTTGTCGCCACACCGCACAAGACCCTTTCATATTCAAAGCCGTGATTCATGACGATTTTGACGGTTACTATGCCCAAAGGTCCACATCGCTTAGCCTTTTAACACTTACCCTATTTCAATTATTGAAGCCACCTACATATACATATATATAGATAACTATAACTAAAAATCTATATTTGAACTTGAATCACCACTTTTAATTATTATTAATATTTTTTTTATGTGTAAGGTTATAAATTTTAACATTGAAGTAATACAAATTAACTAGGATAAAATCAAATTAAATCAAATCAATCCTATTTAATTGGTTTGGTTCAAATCTTGAAAAATGAAATAAAATTGAGTTGATTAAGATTGGATTTGTTTGGTTTAGTTCATTGGGTTATAATATAAAATAAATTATTATATTTTTTAGTTTTATCTTTAAATTATCTATTTTATATAAATTTTAATTTTATATTAATGAAAGGTCAAATTGTTTCTTGTTCTTTAATGATTAAATTTTTTTTATAATCATTACTTTATATATTTTATTAATTTTTTTTATTAAAAATAATAAAAATTATATAATAAATATGACTAATTAAGATATTTGATAACAGTAAATAAGATAATAATGAATAAAAAATAAAAAAATAAAAAAATGACAAAATTAAGTACTAAAATATAAAATTTATTAATATAAAATAATTAAACAATAATAATAAGTCAAGTCATCAAATTAGTTCAGATTAAAAATAAATAAATTCGATAACTAAGTTCACTATTATTAATTTGATTCAAATTTGAAGTGAAATAAACCAATTAATCTAAACAACTTGAACGGTTTGAAGTTTATATTATTAGGTTGATCAAGTAAATCAAATACGATGAATACTCCTAATAAAAATTAAGGTATAGTATAAATATAAAATATGAAACATTTTGAAGTTTTATAACCATTTTAATTTATCTATTTGTTGTTTTAATGCCTGTTAAACAATTAGTAACAACTTGTTAATCTACTAGCATTGTTCTATCTGCTATTTGATTAGTGTAGAACACCAGAAGTTCTAGTACCCTACTTTTATCTTTTGCGTTTCAAAGCTCTTTTGATTTAAATAATTTTGCATTCAGTTAGCCGAGACCTTTTCTTGGCTGAACGATTCTGGTGTATCGTAGTCACTGGAAGAGTTAGTGTAAATAAGTTTTCTATGAAAATCAACGAAGATTCTTAGAGTTGCATTATAATATTACAAGTGGTGTTAGTGCAGGTCTAAAATGGTAGTGTGTGGGCAAGGATAACCATAGCTAGGTGTTAGTAATAAAAAATAATAGGAAACCATGGTTAACAATATGGTTAGACTAAACTCCAAAGTTAGTTCATTAATGGGTGGGGCGGTGTATAAGACTATCAGTTTTGGATAAAAATAGGGATGAATGTCATTTACTTGAACATTGTAAATGGGTCACTGTTAGTTATCCAATTATATGAAATTAATATTTTCAGACTCTAATTATGTGAATAAGTAAAGAAAATATAGACCAATTCAAATAACTCTGAAATTAATATTTTTAGACACTAATTTTGTGATTGAGTAAAGAAAACATAGGGTCGGAGTAGATTAGATTTGTTATGGATAACTTGTCTAGTCTAGTTTATTATTGTAAACCAACTTGATCGACACCAGTCAGATCGATTTGACCTGAAATGACACCTGAATGAACAGTCCAAGAAACACTAAATTGTGATAATCAGCAATTTCATGATCCAATTATATCTTTGGGGATAACAAATGGAATTATATTTATAATTTCTTTTTTTTCTTTTCAATTTTTAAATTCATTTTAATCAAATTACACCCTTCCAATTTGTGGAAGATAATCAGCGATTAATTTTATCATCTAATTATTTTTTTTCTATTTTACTGTAATATAATATTTCTATGTGAATATGCATATCATCGAAAAACATAATTATTGATTAATTTACCAAATAAAGAAAGATTAGACTATACGAAAACATATATTTTATGCTCAAATTTAAAATAGTTTTAAGATATAACAAATGAAAGATAAAGTGTGTTCCGATCTTCAAATAATAGATAAAATAAACATATATGCTATGATTCTTCGTATCCATGTTTTATCGATGAGTTTTACCACAACGCAACAAAGCTCTCCTTAACTCGGGTTGGAATCAACTTATGAAAATTGTTTTGCGTTATGCTGTGATATGTGGCAGTAAGTGTTGTGTTTTAAAGATACAATATGGGAAAATGTAACGATGATTATATATAAGGAAAATATCGGATTTTTAAGAGAAATATTTGCTATTTTGAATTTTAAAAAAGAATAAATTATAAACTAGAAAAGATATAAAATTATTATTTTAAATTTTATTGAGATATTTTTTTTTAGTGTAAAGATGAGTTGATTGAAGAAATTTCAGATTTAATGGATTTTCTATTTTTAGTTTTTAATATTCTATTTATGTATAATTCCTTTTTATGATTATGTATGGAGAAAATATTTTTACTCCTAAAGTTCTACATGGTATTAGAGCTATGGTTGCAAGAGGTGATGATTCTAACAATGTTGGATGGAAAAAGTCATGATGCGACCATTGTAAAAAATCTTGGCATATAAGAAATACTTGTTGAAAGCTTTATGAAAAACATGCAAATTGGAAGAACAAATCCCAACATGACAATGGTGCCAACTCAGCCATTGTAGAGGAAAATCAAGAGTTTTCTATCAACCAAGATTCAATCCTTTTTAGTAAGGAGCAGTTAGAACACCTATATAAGTTATTTCAATCTCCAAAACTATCTTTAAATCCTCTAGTTCCATGGTTCAGAAAAGTAACACTCTTGTTATTGCATTCCTTGGTGTTGTTCCTATTTCTGTTCACTCTTGGATAATTGATTTAGGGACAACTAATCATATGACTGGTTGTTTCAAAATGTTTTCTTCTTATAAACCTTGTGCAGGCAATAAAAAGATTAAAATTGCAGATGATTCATTCTCGGTAATTGATGGGATAGGAATTATCAAACTCACTCCTTTGATAGCTCTTCACAATATTCTCCACGGTCCCAATTTATTTTGTAACATGTTGTCCATCAATAAAACCACTTCTAATCATCAATGTCAAGTCAACTTTTATTCTTCTTATTGTGTGTTTTAGGAGCTAACCACTAGGAGGATGATTGACAGTGGTAAGGAAAGGGATGAACTCTACTATTTTGATGATGGACCACACTTGAATAAACAATGTCCAAACACTTGCTTGAATTCTACTTTTGTTTCTGAGGATGATGATATTATGTTATGGCATTATAGGTTAGACCATCCCAGTTTTTAGTATTTAAAATACTTGTTCCCAAATTTATTTATAAATAAAAGTCTTTTTTTCTCTTTAATGTGAAATTTGTCAGTTTGCAAAACATCATCATACTCATTTTCTATCTCAATCGTATAAACCAACTGCACCATTTACGGTTATACATAGTGATATTTCGGGTCCTTATAAAACTTCTACTATCTTTGGCAAAAAATGGTTTGTGACCTTTATTGATGATCACACACAGTTGAGTTGAGTTTACTTAATTAAAGAAAATTTTGAAGTAGAAATAATTTTCATTAATTTTTACATTATGGTTCAAACCCAATTTCAAAAAAAATATTCACATGTTACATAGTATGATCGAGAATATTTCAATAGTATTTTGGGCCATTTTTTCCTCAAGAAAGGAATTGTTCATTAGAGTTCCTGTGTAGACAATCCACAACAAAATAGTTTGGTTAGAAAAAAACATTATTGGAAGTTGTTCGAGCTTTACTTTTTTCACATTAAGTACCAACATATCTTTAGGGTGAAGTTATGTTTACCGCTGCATACCTTACTAATAGAATGCCTAATAAGGTTTTGAATTTTGACACTCCTCTTTATGTGTTCATAAGTGTTTTCCTACAAATAGACTTTCTTTCTCTTTACCTTTAAAAATCTTCGGTTGCATTGTCTTTGTTCATATTCATAATCATAATAGAGGAAAACTTGAATCTCGAGCCAAAAAATGTATGTTTGTTGGATATGCTCCAAACCAAAAGGGATTTAAATATTTTGAACCAATTTCAAAGAAAATGTTTGTAACAATGATGTGACCTTTTTTGAATGAATTTGGTATTTCAAGCCTCATTTTCAATGGGGAAGTGGAATAAAAATTCATTTTATCTAATCTTTCATATTCTTTTGATATTTTGCAAACTAAAAAATTTCAACTTTTTTGAGTTTATACAAACTGAAATTTCCAACCTAAATATTCTTGAGGCAAGAGAATTAGGTGTCTTAGATAATGAAGAAGTAGGTTCACCTACAAAGCCATCTCATCATCTCATGATCTCATGATCTCATGACTACTAACAATGGAGAAACAACTAAAGTAACTACTACTATTATAACATTTGATAATGTTTATTCATGTAAGGAAAAGAAAGGGTCATTGAATCCTTTGTAAGGTCTAAACTCCACAAGTCCACCAGGAAATGTTAGCATTGATTTGTTACCTCATGTTGAGTGCACTTCTTTAAATTCTGAATTTGTTTATTCTAATCCTAAATCTGGTTCAAAATTAGAATTTGATGATTCTAATCTTCCCATTGTTATCCGAAAGGGTGTAAGATCTTGCACCCAACATCCTTTATCTAAATATGTGTCTTATGAAAATCTCTCACCCACACTTCATGTTTTTACCTCACAACTATCCGTTTTTGAGATTCTTAAAACTTTGCATGATGCTTTAAGAACACTCGAGTGGAATGAGACTGTTTTTGAGGAAATGAAAGCTCTTGAAAAAAATGGCACTTGGGTATTGTTTGACTTGCCAAGAGGGAAGACAATTGTGGGGGATGTCAATGGATATGTGTCACAACTTGATTTTGTGACGAAGCAAAATGGGAAAATTTAAGGGGTAGGCCGAAATCAATTCAGCCTAGGGAGGAGTCGCCACCAGCGTTTTGGTTAGGAACGCTGGAAAACCAAGGTGGGGGGGGATAAGGTTTGGTCTGAAACCAGATGAATGAGTTCGGAAGTTGGTTACACACCAGGGACACAAGGTGCCCCCAGCATGCCTGTTACTTAACAGTTACCTAAAACTAGCTTTTGAGTTTACTAAGGTTTTAGTGTGGGTAGAGATAGTAATGTCATACAGTAATTCATGCCAATATTATTGTGCAATGATCGCATATTATGGAATCCTATGTACGGGGATGGTTTGGTTTGAAGGAATAGACTTGATAGGAGTGTGCCTCATGTGCTTACGTACCTCGGTTCGAGGAATCAAAGTCTACGTAGTTCTGGCATGGTTTCCTAGGGTAGGCTTAGCCAACGACTGAGATGAACTCGGCCATGACCGATTTGGAAAAGGAGAGTTTGGGAGAGAAGAGAAATTGGCAGTGGAAGGATGTATGGGTTTAATTCGGTTTTTCTAGTTCTATCAACCTAAGTCTAATAAAATAAGGGGAAGGAGATCTTACTAACCTGGTACCTGACGTGTTAGTCTTCTCTTCTTTGTCCAGGATGCTTTCGCAAACCTCTTGCCTTCTCCCTCTTCTCGCTTTCTCGTGGAAAATTTTGTTCAACCCCCGCTTATTCGCGGCAAGGTCTTATATAGGCTGTGGTTGAGATGGGAGTGTATCTTATCCCACTTCGAGGAGATTTTATTGTCTTGGTTGTTGTTGATAACATATAAAATCTTCAGGATTTTATTGTTATCAGTTAAGGGAAAGCCAATTGTGGTTGTTTGTTGATAACATATAAAATCTTCAGGATTTTATTGTTATCGGTTAAGGGAAAGCCAACTGTGGTTGTTTGTTGATAACATATAGAATCATCAAGATTTTATTGTTATCGGTTAAAGGAAAGTCAACTATGGTTGTTTGGGCCGGACAGTTTTCGGGTGGTACAATATGGTACTATAGTCTCCTTTCCTATATCAATACTATAAAAAATCTTCGTTTGATACCTAAATGTCCAAACTTGTACTCGTTACCTGCATTTTATTAAACATTAAAATTGATAAATAAACAATATTAATTAAAAATACAACAATAATTTTTAAATTAAAATTCTATTATAAAATATTTTATAAAATATAACAATTATAATCATATTCAAAAGATATTTATACAAAACATAAAGATAGTTATAAAACATTACAAATGTAGCAATAAACTTCTAAATAATAAATTTATGAACTTTTAAATCGTGAGGTGTTATTTTCCAAAATCTGTTAAAAAAATAATACATTACACTAATTAGTAAAAAAAATACAAATTAAAAAAATAATCCAATTTTGTATCTACCATTATAAATAAATATGAAATACACATACATATTATTGAGTTAATTTATATATATGCACACTAATTTTAGACGAAAAATAAATTTTTAAATGAATAGAAAAGTAAGAAAAGATGTTTTTACATGAATTTGAGAAGTATTTTGCATCGATAATGCAAAATATGAAGGAGTAGCCATGATATTCAAGAGTAGTTGTAAGACTCTTTTCTATTAACTAAGGAGTTAGGAGTTCCTGTCTTTAGAGAGTGATATCAGCACAATAAATAAGACAAAAAATAGAAAAAGAAAGAAATAATGCAATAAAAAATAAAATAAAAAAATAAAAAATGAAGGAAAAAGAAAATAAAGAAATAAAAAAAGAAAATAAGAAAATAAAGAAATAATAATAAGAATGCTAATATTTTGGTTAAGTGCTTTTATTATAGTTTATGGCAGCACACTTTTTTCTTTCATTAAGAATTTGGATAAATTTTATTATATGATAATAAGTTGGTCATATATTTGATTCATTAATTGGTTGACAATAAAAAATAATTTTTATTAATTGCTATGTTGAATTACTATTAATAATTGGTGATGGACGAATTCATTAGGTGCTTTATTTTTATGCTCTCACCAATTTAGGCTTATAATGTTTCATTGTGTTTATAATATTCGACTTAAAAATTTTATTTTAATTTAGAGAAATGAACATACATTACATATTGCACAAATGTGTAAATTACCATTCTCTTATATCATTTGCGAAGATGGGATAAACATGTGCAAATGCATTCGTCATAGTAAATAAAAAAAAATGATAAATACACTTACATTCACTAATAAGAAGGATAAATACAACCTTACATTTACTATCACAATGTAAAAAGATAAATACACTTATCCTACAACTACGATAGTGACACTTAAGTACAAATGTAAAACATAATATTGTAAACAAAATGACCAAAACAAAACAAGAATTTTTTCATTTTGTCTCTCAGCATTTAACTTTAACTTTAAATTTTGATTCTTCCTTAACAACTCTTTTGTGACCTTCACATTTATTTCCTTGTAAGTTCATCATCAATTCTTGCAACTTGTTGATTGAAATCTTCATCAAACCACCATAAGTAATTACAAGAGCATTATGTTTGAAAAAAACATATGCTAGTCATGAAGCCATTATATGAATCCAAATGAGGTAGTCATTACTCATACCCCAATTTGGGCACCACCAACAAATCCTTTGAAGATTCATCATAGTATTTGATCTTATTAGCAACAATCACTACTAGAAATATGTTATTTTCCTGCGAATTTTGCTCAAATTTTCACAGGAAACATGTTTCCTACGAAATTCCGTACGGTTTTAAATTTGTAAGAAAATCGTTAGTGGATAATTCTTTCTTGTGAATTATAAATCGGCAAGAAATTTATCTGCGTATATATTTCATAGGAAAATTGATAGGAAAATCTGTAGGAACATTCGTAGAAAATTTCGCAGGAAAATTCGCAAGAAAATCTGCAGGAAAATTTGCAGAAAAATTCGTAGGAAACATGCTATTTTCCTGTGAATTTTCCTAAAGTTTTAAATTCGCAGGAAAATCGTTGGTGGACAACTCTTTCTTGCGAATTATAAATCGACAAGAAATTTATCAACGGATATAATTCGCAGGAAAATCTGTAAAAAAATTTGCAGGAAAATTCGTTGGAAAATTTCGGAGGAAATATTTTCCTACAATTTTAAATTTGTAGGAAAGTGTTTGGATTCTATGGAAAAATTCGCAGCAAAATTCATAGGAAAATTCACAAAAAAATTAATAGAAAAATCAGCAAGAAAATTTGCATGAAGATATACAAGCAGAAGCATTTTTTGTTAAAATTTCCGTAGGAAAGGAACATTTCCTACAAATATGTCTGTAGGAAAATTTGCAGGTATATTTTTATCATGAGCATTTCTTGCGAATTTTTCGTATGAAAGTTTGTAAATATATTTCTTAGGAATTTTGTTATTCCTAAATAATTTTCTTGCACATTATGATTATGCAAGAATTTTTGCATATTTTTAATTAAAAATATAACAATTTTTTAATAATTTTTTTTTAATTTAATCAATATTCATATAAATTAAATTTTAAATGTTTCTAGTATTTAAAAATTTTATCAAATTTATAGAATATTAAAGACAATTGTTGATGTGATGTTGCAATCGAAATCCCGATATTAATAAATATACATCCACCCACATTGTAAATTTATGTTAATTATTTTTTTATTTTGATAATAATTTCTTTAAACATTGTATTAAACATTAGTTGATTATATTTTATGTTTTATTTTAGCTAGTTTTTAATTTTTTTTATTAACTAAAAATTTTGTTAGATCTATTTTAGTAAATAATTTTTTAAAAGCTTGTAATATTTTTTAAAATGCTAACTTCTAGTTTTTTTATATTATTTCTCCTTTGTTCTACAAATATTTATTAAACAAAATAAAAGAGTAACTCTTTTGTCCTAAAAAAGATTAATGACCAATGGAAAATTTTGAAATTTATATCTTAATATACCAATGAAGTTATTTAACATAGTATATTCACAAAAGAAGTCAATTTATGCCAATATGAATGATGTGATACAGTATGACACATTAATAATGGGGTCAACTGCATTGCAGAATTCTCATAACCTTCTAATTAAAGCGTGTTATTACAATTTGTCCATAGTAGCTACCATTTAAATATGGAGTTTAACACTTACTAATACTACTTAAAATATGGTGCTCACATGCCTAATATTTTGTACATGATTAGTGTCCATGTATCCAAATAAGGATAATCTGTGTGCTTTATATCAAATTAATTTTAAGAAAATGTGTAGGAAGCTTAGTATATGAATGGTATAGATAGAAAAAGGTTGTATTAAGAGAAAGCATAAGTAAGAACTATCAGTTTGTTTTTAAAACACCACCACTGGTTACAAAGGATTTATATTCTGGTAAGCACTTATGTTCTTCCTAGCCAGCACCTTTTCACAATATCATTATGGGGGTGGGGGACAAAACAAGTGCACTATCTATCTAGCACCTTTTCCAAAAAGATCATTAAAGAGGATGGAGGTAACCCGGGATTTGAGGCACTTGCAGATGCTATCTTTATGTTTTCAGAATGCACTGACTCCTGTGCATGTTTTAAGGAAATTTATGGCAGAAGAATCTTGCAATGATTAAGTGTTAGTCACAAGCAAATAATCCATGCTTCTCCAATTCTTGTAGTGCATACACATAAATTATGTAACATAACGCACAATACCTAATTAAAATTGCAAAATTTTCTATAAGAGTCATGAAATTGTTCGGAATCCATATTCCAATCCTTAAAACAGATATATCATGTCTACCAACAAAATATTTAAGCATGTATATTGTATCTTCTTTTTCACTTTTGTTCTTGGAGTCAACTATAAAGTGCTAGTTTTTCCAAACGCGGTAAAGAGATGACATAACTACTAGCACCTAATTCTACTTTAATACTTCAAGAGATTTTGTCCATACAAGAATTTTCATTATCATACTTACTGCTTACTACACGTTTCTTGATTTCACTTAGTTTGATTTTGAGTTGTACCAAGTGCTTGATTTAATAAACACAAAAGAGATACTACAAATACTAGCAAATAACTGTACTAGGAAAAAAATATACAACTTACTATAATACAATTTGTTAGTATATTTCCATAGTCATACAATTACTACGTGGTTTATAATCTAGTAGATCTACCACACAAACAGTATATTGTTTCTACCATGAAATTTAAAACTTTTGCTAGTGCTAGTGCATTGTTATTAAAAATAAGTCATTATGTTGTGTAACTGAGGTCTGTATAGACCAATTCATCAAAACAAAAGAAAGAATTGACAATGTAGACAATTTAAAAATACTTTTCAAATGGACAATTAAATTTATTATATGCATATTAAGCACTAATAAATTGCGGTAAAGTGAAACAAGCACAAAAATATCTTGATTTCTTTCATAAGTGCAAGCGCCCTAGCAATGCTTAGAAGGGAACAAAATGATACAAATATAAAAATTGCTACAACTCTTGTTTTCCATTTAAGAATGTTAAAATTTAGTTCTTATGTTTTATAATTGTATCTAGAACTGTTGGCATATATAAATGCAGATACAAACTAAGAGATGCGCAATGAAAGAAAAAATGCAATTGTCATGTCAAGACTCACCACAACAGAAAACAGAGAATGCCCCAAACCAGAAAATATAGTACCAATACATAATGTGAGAAGCAAGTAAAGAATAAGATGCAACCAGTAATATTTCCATTCCATTGACACAACTAATAAAGATCTCCAAGTCAAAACTGCTACCCTAGTAGCATTGCTAGCTTTACCTTTGCTTAAGAGGTGGACCTTCCTGCAAAAATCAAGCATGCTTTAAAAGACTCCAAATTTCTAGCAAGCAAGAGATTACATACAATATTATCCCTACTGACATGTTCTACATCATGATAAAAAAAACAAAGCCAATTGTTAGTCAAATTCCACTTGTAGATTATAGAGAAATAACAATCAACCATACAAATAAAATACACTAAGGCTACATACCTCTTTCAAAAAATAAAGTGAGATATCAAGCACCATCCTAACTGGTTTGGTCACTATCTTTATCATAATCTTCGTCTTCATTTTCATTATTATGTTGAGGAGATGAAGGTGGATGAGAATAAGAGCCGCTAAGAAATCCCAAATATTGCATTAAGGTATGCATTTGTTTCCTATTCTCACTTAACTCATGTCTTATTTCAAAGTTCTCTTACTCTTGTCTTTGCAGTGATTCATTTAATTTTTGAATTTGACTCCTCAAAGCATCAATGTCCCCTGAACTAGTAGAAGACTATGATAGTTGACTTGAAGACAAAATCATTGTTCTTCCCATGGATCCAAGTCCATATATCCTTCCTTTTTTCTTTCCAACTGCATTTATCCATATATCAAAATCAAAAGGCATGTGATTTGTGGGCGATTGACTATCAGCTCCATCTTCTCCCAGTGCAAATGTTGAGTTTTGAGAAGATAGTTCGATTTTTTTTTTTCAAACCTCTCCTACATTATACAAATTTCAACCAGGAGAAAAATATTAGAGATACATATTAGAATGAATACCTACATAGTATGCTTAAAGCTATTTGAATTTCATATAAAGAGAGGAATGATGGCAAAAATATAAGATGATGACAGGTATTGTGGTAGCACTAGACATATGAAAACTTATGTAAGTATATTTTGCATGAGAACCCACCCAACTCTGATCCTTTTTTCGATGTGTGCGAAAATAAAACTCACTTAATGATGGATCTATCCCCTTTGCCTCCTTTTGTAATTGATAAAAGAAGTTTTAATGTCATTAATTTTGGAACCTAAAATATAAAAGTAACAATAATTAATAATACCATTCTCTTCCAATGCAAACGATGACGAATTGATCCATCAGTGTGAAGAGATGCACCATCCAGACTCACAATTTCTTCTATTTGTTTCACACTTTTTCTTGAAACTTGAAGACTCCCAATGTGCCTTCAATTGTGCCCATACACTGTCTCCCATCCAAATTGGTTTTTTATTTAAATCTTTTCGAACTTCTTGCATTAGTTGAATCATTTTAGTTGCACCTTTTTTCTCAAAGTTACGTCGCACCATGTCATTATATTGAGGTCACCATGTAAATTTTGACTACATTATTTGACAAGAAAAAATATATTAGTTAGACACATTTTCAAAAATATTATAAATAGTAGAATTTTCTTAATCAAAGTTTGAAATTTAATTACTTTAAATATGTCAAACCATGAGTTTCTTTGATCCATTGATAACTTCTTCCATGATGGTTTTGCCTCTTCCAAGTTACTACGCATGATTTACGAAATTGTTCCAACCACTAACTTGTGTTGGTCAAACCTATTGAAAACAAAACAAAAGGATGAATAATAAAGAAAACAAATACTTAAATTCATATATGATAAGAAAATAAAATGACTCACCCATCACCTTATGGAAATATCAAGATTTTGTGTCCACTGTTATTTTCATTGACATGACTAGATGAAGAAGATGGAACTTCATTGACCATGTATTCATGCATATGAAGGACTTGAATAGGGATAGGTTGAGATTGGGTGGTCCGAGGTGGAGGTGGAGGTTGAGATTGGATGGTTCGAGGTGGGGGTGGAGGTTGAGATTGGGTGGTTCGAGGTGGAGGTGGAGGTTGACTTTGGGTGGTCCGAGGTGGAGGTGGAGGTTGAGATTGGGTGGTTCGAGGTGGAGGTAGAAGTTGAGATTGGGTGGTCCAAGGTGGAGGTGGAGGTTGAGGTGGAGGTCGAGATGGAGGTGGATATTGAGATGGAGTAGGTTGAGTAGATTGGGGTTGGGGTTGAGATTGAGATTGAGTGGATTGAGGTTGAGTGACTTGGTTGGCATAAGCTTGAAAGGCTAGATGATGATATTATTAATGGTATATGAAATTGTGCACGCTTCTTTTTTCCAACTTTTCAGTAGAATCTGACATCTACTTATAAGAAATAACAACATCCAAAGCAATACAAGATAAAAAAATAACAAATAACAAATAAGATAACAACATACAAAATGTATTTCAAGAATAATAACATCCAAAGTAAACAAATAATAAAAAAACACATTAATCTTCTTCATCTTCATTATCATCGATGAAACCATCATCCTCTTCATTATCACTAATGAAATCATCATCCTCTTCCTCATCAACGAAAGCATCCTCTTCGCCATCAATCTCATCATCTCGTAAGTGTTCAATTGGGTCGTCCTCAATTGTTGCATTGACTTGTGACTCATGCATTTGATAAGCAACTTCTAGATTATGTCTATCATCAACAACTCCCCTTGACTTTGTCTTGATAACTACCAACCAACCTTATCCTTTTGGCGCCCAGGATAAGGCGAATAAGAAACTTGAATTGTAGTTTTTGGAAAAATAAAAGGATCAAATTTTCCGTATTTCCTCCCTTTTCTTACTTTTACAATCTTATATTGCTTGTGCATCCTCATCCCACGATTTGAAGGATCAAACCAATTGCAATAAAACAAAACTAACTTTTTTGGTGCTTGACTTGGCCATTCTAACTCTAGAATCTCTATAAGGACACCATAATAATCATTTGAGGCTTCATCATGTCCAATTCCACTAACACATACCCCACTATTATATGTTGTTTTGCCTTCACCCTAAGCTATTGTATGAAATTTGTATCCATTCACAAAATAAATTGGATACGACTTTGCTAGTCTCAAAGGACCCCTTGTCAAGTCATACAAGTTTGAATTTTGTAACATGAGTTGGTGATTCTGTCTTACCTATTCACATAATAAAAATTGTCATTGAATAACATAATAAAAATGTAATATTCTATTTATTAGTTTAAAGTAATGCTTATATATTCTTGAAACCATTGTGGAAAATCAGCTTTTATTTGTTTATCAATGATATTGTCATTGATATTTCTGTACATACCTTTTAAACTTTGTACATATATACTACACAAGATATTTATTTAAATTAGATATGAGTATTGCTAGATGAATTAATTGACATATATAGTGTTTGATACTTACTCAATGAACAATTTAACCTCATTACAATTCAAGAGAACGTGCAATTAGGCAGCCATCAATTCTTTGTCACTAAGCCACCTTTCATTGTATTTTCTAGTTGTTTGTCCAAAAGGTTTAAAGATAGACAAAGTAGGTTGTATGTGGTTTTGATGAATTTCCTCAGTTGCACTAGTAAGAGACACAAAATAGTGGGAACTAAAATAGGATGTATCTTGCAACAAATATGCTTCACATATAGACCTTTCCACACTTTTCTTATTCTTTACAGTTTTTTTAATTTTATTTAGAAACCTAAGTACAAAAAATGTAATACCAATTGTTATATACATCATACAATGATATTGATATAAAAAGATATAAATGATTATTACCTTTCAAATGGGTACATCCAATGATATTGAACTGGTCCACCCATCCTAGCTTCATAGGGCAAATGAATTAGTAGGTGCTCCATATAGTCAAAAAAGGATGGTGGAAATATACGCTCCAACTTACATAATATTACTGGAATATTTTGTTCCATTTACAATAAATGATGTTTTCGTAACATTGTTGAACACAAGTCTCTGAAGAATTGACTAAGCTCAGTTAAGGGCTTCCATATTGGTTCAGGAAGAAAACTCAAAGCAATTGGAAGTAAACATTCCATAAAAATATGACAATCGTGACTTTTCATCCCAAACAATCTTGTAGATTTTATATCTACGCATCTAGAAATATTAGAAGCATAGTCATCAAGCATCTTCAACCCTTTCACCCATTCACACACGTCATTCTTTTGTTCATTTGATAAACAAAATTTGGCTTTAGGCTTTACATAGTTCCCATTAGGATTTGTTTTCAACAACAACTCCTTTCTATTACAATACTTTGCTAAGTCCAATCTTACATTTTCATTGTCTTTAGTTTTCTCCTTGTTATCCATAATAGTATGGAACACATTTTCAAAGACATTCTTTTTTATATGCATAATATCAAGATTGTGTCTCAATAGATTGTATTTCCAATATGGAAAATCCCAAAATATGCTTCTTTTGGTCCAATTATGGGATTTTCCACGACCTGGAACATTGCATATCCCAACTTTTGTTGTCTTAAAATTGTCCGAAACCATTTCCCATACTTGTTCACCAATTAACCTAGAAGGAGGTTCATTTTCCTCAATTCTATTTTTGTAAAATGCATCCTTATTTCTCCTAAAAGCATGATTGTGAGGTAAAAATTGACAATGATAATCAAACCAAGACATTTTTTTACCATGTTTTAGTGTGAAAGCTTTTGATTTTTTTCATGCATATGGGACATGCAAATTTTCTAGCAGTACTCCACCCAAACAACATACCATATGTAGGAAAGTCATTTATTGTCCACATCAGTGTAGCTGTCAATAGAAAATTTTGTTTTTTTGAGGCATCATATGTTATTACACCATCATTCCGCAATTGTTGCAATTCATCTATCAATGGTTGCAAAAACACATCAATTTTTCCTTTTAGATTATGTGGACCTGGAATGACAAAGTCAGAAACATATAAGGAGTCATCATACATAGCTCTGGAGGTAGGTTATATGGTGTGACAATTTCAGGCCAACAAGAATATGGTGTTGTTGATTGACTAAAAGGAGTAAACCCATCAACACATAGGCCAAGTCTAACATTTCGAGGTTCTAAGGCAAATTCATGATATAATTTATCAAAGTGTTTCCAAGCTTCCCCATCTGAAGGATGACACAATACACCTTCTTCCCTACGATTTTCATAGTGCTATCTCATGTGCTCTGCAGATCTCACAGACACATTAATCTTTGTAGTCTAGGGATGAGCGGCAAGTAATGCAATCTCTTATAAGGAACATCTTTAGAGTTTTTCTCTGATACATTGCGTGCTTTGTATCGAGGCTTTTCACAAAATTTGCATTGCCTCAAAGTACTATCATCTTTATAATACAATATACACCCATCCATGCAACATTCTATTTTTATCCTCGATAAACCAAGTCCTGCTACAAGTTTCTTTGTTTCCCTAAAATTAGATGGAATGACATTCTCAGGATGGCTTGACTCTTTCATAAACTTCATCACATCATTGAAACAAGCCTGTGACATGTTGTGTTTAGATTTTAGACTCAACATCGTAATAGCTGCAGACAACTCTGATGTAGTTTTACATTCTGGCCACAATGGTTGCTGAGCTGAATTTAGCATTTCATAAAATTTGGCAACTTCCATATTTGGAGGTTCCTCTTCATTTTGCACAAACACCATATCTTGGTGTATATTACCATATTCATAACCCCATTGTTGACTACTACAAGGCATTGAATGCATATCAACATCAACATTCATACTTGTACAAGGGATTCTTTTCCCATGGGATGTCCAATACCAATAACTAGGTGTAAATCCTTTTCAAAGAATGTAAACATTTACTTCATCTCGGGTTAAATATGCCTCATTTTTACATAGCTTACACGGACACCTTATTTTTCCTTCACTCAAGTAATTGGGTTGTCGGCAAGCAAAATCCATAAACTCTTCAAGGCCATTTAAAAATTTAGTGGTATATCCCTTTCGATCAGGAAGAAGCCTATCATACATCCATTCTCGAAGTACAGACATCTCCATTTTTTCAGCTTTTTTGTTTCTTGGTAAGAGATTATCTAACCTTGTCCTTCAATCTTTACCCGAACGAAGTACGCGTTGATGGATGGACAAGATCCAACTACAAGGATGTTTCCATGTCCTCATTTTCTGGCAATTTTAGACTCGTTAGAAAATTTTGTAGCAATTTTACACTGCTAGAAAGTGGTTCAAGTAGTGTTAACAGCAGCTTTGTTAGTCACATTACTGACAGTGTTAACAAGATGAACCAAAACTTAAATTTTTATGCATGTAAAGGAATTAAAACTCACAATTTTCTCATAAAGACTAAAACTTACAATGAGGACAATTATAGGACCAAGTGAATAGTTTTAGCATTGATTTAATTATATACAAAATTGAAGAAGTTGATTAAGATATACATAAGAGTTAGAATACTCAAAACTGAATGCATGACCACAGGTGCAAAGATGCAGGTATGCAATACTTAAGGGAGATAACAAACATGAGGCATGAACAATAAATAATGACAGAGAAGACTAACAATAGGTACCAAAAAGGAAATAAAAGTTTGATAACCATACAAAAGAAAGTTATAACGAGATTTGCTATACTTACAAAGGGAAATAAATAATCATGTGGATAAACCTTCAACGAGAGTCCATTTTCAAAATAAAATGTAACAGTTGGAAATCTATCATCAATACTGCAACATAAAATCAAATAGCCATTACACTCCTAAATGAAGCTGGTACTAACAAAAACGCATATGATGCACAAAGGAAACACTCCAGTTATCTAAGCACTCTAATGATACATACTCAATAAGAAAGTTTATAGAACTAAACCTACAAAATATTGTAACAAACTTACGAAACATCATGGAAGACATCAGTCACATCATCAAGAAACCATTAACAGTCAGCATATTATTTATGACAACCAAAATAAGATTTCAAATGGCAAATATTTTTTGTCCAACTCTCAGACCAAATGTGCAAATATCAAGACTTCCTAGACAACTCCTTTAATATATAATATAGATTACATGTCAATGTTGTTATTATTATTAAGAAAAGAATTTATTAAAGGAAGATACAAAAAGAGAATAAGAAATCCTTAAGGACTAAGGATGACACCACTAAAAATAAAAGGAAAAGAAACAAAAATCAAGAAACATGCAACACAGTAAACCAACAAAGAGGAGCATAAGTCCATAAACCAGCTACTGTAGATTAAAGTAAGAACATAACATGATCAAATAAAAATCATAAAACAACTTGTAAAATGATAGTGTAAAACCAGCAAGAGAAATATATGGAAGAAATTTCAGAGCATACATTAATGTCCTACAACAAAAATAGAGACAATGTACAACTAGGAGGATAAGAGGTCTACCAAAATGAAAACAAAAGGAAGAAGCCATAAAAAAATTTACGAAAGGGAACAATAAAACTTTTACTAATTACAAAGCAAGAGAATGAAGTCCTATCCTGGAAAACTTGCTATGCCATGAAATGAGAGAGTGAAGAATAATGTTGATACTAGAGGAGCTGGTTTGGTAAACTTAATGGTGATTTCACCCTGTTCAAAGAAGATTTCTCACCAAACAATTCTCAAAGGAGATCAAAGCATAACAGTGTTTGTCAATCCAGTCTTTTGGTTTATTTTACCTCCCATTGATGAAGGGAAATTCTACATAGAACAGACGAGATAAACACTCACCACCCTGCCATTTTTTAATGTGGCATATGTCATACACCATGGACACCACAACTAGGGCAGTGCAATTGTGCCATGTTCAATAGCCATGCAAAAGAAGTTTTAGTGAAAGTGACCTTCAAAATCAAAAACACTATGCCATGACACTATGGAAGCACTGTTAAATAAATTGCCAACCCTGAACCACCATTATCAAAACCACACACTGTAGGCCCTTCCTTCCAAAACTAACCACTAACCAGACAATAAAGAATTCTTCTAAAGCCAGTATGCCAAAGTAAGCTAAAAACACCTGTGCTTGTTCCAACCAACAACAAGACACTATATACATACAATATGCATGCATGAATTTCTTTGCAGATATGTTTCAAGAAAGAAAAGATCAAGTTAAACCCCCAGTTATAGTATCAATACAATACAAGGATTAGTGAATATGCATGTTATGCATCATTCAAAGTCAAATAATAAAACCTTCATTCAAATATGTCAAAATCATTGCAAGAATAGCACAGTTCATAAACTTTAATAACAATGTCTTAAGACTCATAAGTTCACTCAAAGTAAAAACCATCAAGTTCAAGTAACAACAAAATGATAAAAACAAGACACAAAGCTACTAGAACTATTGTTGCATCTGAACACCCATAGACAGTGGCATATCTCAAAGGTGCTAAGATGTATATGGTAGACTCATGACAATTTAGAACATGTAATGATCAAACAGAATTTTTATTAGCAGGAAATAAACAATTACACAAAGAAATGATGTTTTTTCTATCTACCTTGCTATTTGATAAGCAGTATTAAAGGCAAATCAATTTACATCTGAATGTGTTTTTATATATAGTATATATCACTAAATTCAATTAAATAAGATCTAAACAGATGTAAAAATCAAAGTATATATAATGTATAAAAAAATCACCACCTAACGCTTGAAAGCTAAGACACAATAATGAATTAAATGAAAAGCTTCTTAGTTTGACAACGATTAGTTTCTTCTAATCTTGATAGAAACATCTGTCTCAACAGAAACGAGTGATATTTTTATAGAGATCGATCAAGGATGAAGAGCAAAACCATTTCTCGATGAAATCGGGTATCATAGACTAGAAAAATTCAAATAAAGTTGTAAAAAATAATAGGAATAAAAGTTATATGAAACTAAGAAATCTGAATATGATAAAAACCATTAAGAGAATAATGATCGGGTGAAAATCTTTCTGTATCTCTCTCAGCAAAATCATCTCCAAAAACACCACATAATATCATAAACCAAGAGGAAATCTCATTTAAGAACCAAGAGCGAGAGTAGAGAGTGACCGACTATCGAAAATCTTGCCACTGGTGAGGAATTGTTGTCAACGCTCATAACTAGAAGTTGGAGTAAAAATGATCCAAAAATAACAAAAGAAAAAGTTAATGAAAATTGTCTTTCCTTTTCTCACCAACCAAAAACGAAAATTAAGAGTCCTAAAATTTCTCTGCCTAACCAAAATTAGTGGTAGGGTTAACTGTTCCCGAAGTCCAAGTTCAACAAACAGCAAGTAAAACCTCAAGAACTCTCTTCCATCAATATCCAAATTAAAATTCCATCGACATGCAGCAATTGGAAGCAAATAGAATACAAATAGAATACAAACTGAAACACTAATACTGTTAAGACTAAGCAATGGAAGGGGAAAAGAGGGAACAGACCTCGTCGGAGAGAAATAGGCGATGTTGAACTAATGTCTTTGTTTCCTCTTTTGAATGCGATTCGGTCTTCATCTTTGGAACCTCTTGCGATTCAACTTGGTGTTGCAATTTAAATGCTAAAGAGGCCTCTTATCAGTTTTCAAAATCGGTTCGTGTGCCTAATTTTGTCGCGTCGATCGTGATGCGGTGGTCCATCATGGTGATTTAAATTTGCTTTGGAGTGGGGCCCGCAAAGTTAATATGAGACCGTTGGATCGTTTATACACCAGATGTTTGCGTGGACAAGTTCGCATTAGATACCTCCTTTGTCATTTTTTTTCCGTTTCGAACTTTTGAAAATTTTTCCTGCGAATCTTATTCGTTGTGAATTTTATTGTAAATTTTCCTACGAATTTTCCTGCGAAAAAAATTCGTAGGTATTATTTTCTGTAGATTTTAAATTTGTATGAAATATTTCCTGCAATTATTTATTTTCAAATAAATTCGTAGGAAGTAAAAAAAATCTAGGAAATTTTCTACCATTTTTTGTCCGAAAAAAATTTTCCTACGATTATTGAAGTGGTAACAAAATTTGCAAGAAGTTTCTACGGATATATTTTGGTAGAAAATTTTCGTAGGAATTTCTTACAAATTATATTCCACAGCAAAATAAATTTCCTACGATTGTTGAAGTGGTAACAAAATTTGCAAGAAGTTTCTACGAATATATTTTAGTAGCAAAATTCGTAAGAATTTCTTACAAATTATATTCCACAGCAAAATAAATTTGCTATGATTATTGAAGTGGTAACAAAATTTGCAAGAAGTTTTTACGGATATATTTTGGTAGCAAAATTTGTAGGAATTTTTTACAAATTATATTCTACAGCAAAATAAATTTCCTACGATTATTGAAGTAGTGACAAAACTTGCAAGAAGTTTCTACGGATATATTTTGGTAGCAAAATTCATAAGAATTTCTTACAAATTATATTCGACAGCAAAATTCACACAAAATTTCTGCAAAAGACTATAAGAGTAAATAACATATTTCTAGTAGTGAATATCTCTTTATAATGACATAATCTCAACCTAGCTAGTGAAGACAATATTGTTGTTGAGAGTGAAGAAGATGCTCATTCTCTTCGTTGTCGAATTTGATCTTCTTGACCTTGATGATTGCATTTCTTTATTTTTCATCCCTTATGGTATGTTCTTTGAAAAGGAAATGAAAGGAGAAAAGGAAAGGGAAAGAGAAACAAAAAATGAAGAGAAGGGGAAAGGGAAATGAACACTGGATTTTAGGTTTCACATGCAAAAGACTATAAGAGTAAGCATTGATTCTTGAAGCTTGCTTTATTTTTTAATTTTATTAAAAAAAATTTACTAGTCTAAGTAGGAAACAAGAGATGACATAGATGGTCACAACAAAAATGAATGGTGATTGAGATGTTGATGTACTCATCTTTTACTAGAAAATTTAAATAGAGTTAACAAAAAGATTTTAAAAGTGGTATCAAATTATTTGAGAGACTATAGTTAGCAATTTTTTTAAGGACTAACAATAAATTTAGAGAATATTTGGAGGACCTAATACATGTTTAATCCAAAATTAATGTTCTTTTTCAATAAATTATTTATTAACAAATTTTGTATTCTATAATCAATTATTAAGAATTTGATTATACACATTAAATATATTTTTTTATGAAAAAAAACAAAATCCCCTGTATGTATTCAATATTGAACTTGAAACCTTTTTTATGAGAACCGAGCTTAGTTCTACTTGAATTAACATAATACTGATATAAAAATCTAATCATACTTATTCAATATGTCATTAAAGATTATGCAAAAAATATGTTGAATTAAAATAAAAATATTATTGAATGATGTCAATGTATTTTATTATGAATCACATTAGTCATTTTAATTTAATTTTATTTAGCATACCATTTATATCAAATTTTTTGTTTACAACTATAATTCTTTTTGAATTTTATTTACTACTTTTAAGCATTTGTCTATATTTTCCTTTGATAAACTTAAGTTTGAACATATATAAAGATCCATGGAATAAACACACCTCAAGAGCTTAATTTTACACGTGAGAATTCATGTTTTATTGCAACTAGATATGATTCATAAAAGTTGAAGCACTTGAAAGTTGATGTATTAATTAAATATCATGTTAAAACAACTTACATGTATATACAATTTATATTATGAAAGACAACTAGATATAAATCAAATCATATGATGGTACATAAAATATGAATTTATATATATATATATATATATATATATATATATATATATATATATATATATATATATATATATATATATATATATATATATATATATATTAAATAAAATATGCAAAAGCATTCACCCTTTACATGTGTTGATGATAACAAATGTGACTACGATGTTTCATGAAGCATGCAAGTTATCTAAAATATATGTAGGTATTGCTTATGTTTAAAAAATGTCCAAACATATTATAAAAAAATGTCCCTAAGAAGTATGTAACAAAAGTGTCCATAAACGAAGTTATCCTATAACTTGTCTTTCCTTGCAAAAGGACTCACTTATATACATATAACAACAAGTGTTTATCTATCTTGAAATTACATGAATATATGATCATACACTCATGTTTATTTCTACTCTAGTATATGTTGTGTTGCTTGTTACATATGAGAAATAAACAATGCTCTTTTTAAGCTATGCACTTAAGCAAAAGCAAGTGAATGTGTGATATATTTGTGTGCTTATTAGAAGCTTAAAAGAATAAGCAAGCAAGTAGAAATAACTTTCTTTGCACGTATCCCCCTTGATCATAAAGAAGGTAAGAAGTATGCATGCTCTACTACAACTTTTCTCTTTATACACACAGAACATACTTTTTTAAACGGTTTATGCTCACTTAGTTTATGTTTGTAAAAACTCTTTTACACCTTTTTGAAATCTTGAAGAGACTTAGTGTTAATGAATATTTTAGTTTGCTTATAATCTGGGTTGTAGATTACAAGTTGTAAATGCTTGAAGAGACTTTAGAATACTTGTTGTAAATCAGTTAGACTTAGTGAAAAATCCTTCAACATAAGGAAATTAGATGTAACTATAAATCGTAAAGCGAACTAGGATAAATATCTTGTGTAGTTCTTGCCACCTCTCTCTTTGTTATCTTGCTTTCATGCTTTTGGCCCCTTACCGCTTGATGCTTGTTTTGAACTCCTATATCTTGGAAATTTTTTTAAAAAGTGCTTAGAAAATATACACATAATTCAATTTTCCCTTCTTGTGTGTATGTTGTTTATTTCACACACACACACAAAAAATATACAAATAATTCAATTTTCCCTCTTCTTGTGTATGTTGTTTATTTCACACACACGCACGCACACACATTTATTTATTTATTTATATATTTATTTATTTATAGAGAAGGGATCAAGAGTTAGTCTAAGTATAACTTAAAAAAAACACACACACATTTATTTATTTATATATTTATTTATTTATAGAGAAGGGATCAAGAGTTAGTCTAAGTGTAACTTAAAAAAAAACTCCTCGTCCTTAATTTTACCATTCATTTTCTTTTACAGAAGTTATTCTTAGAGCAACTTAATCTCTCTATCTATATATATAATCAATTAGTGGAAACACAATTTTTTTAAAACAACAATACCCATAAAAAAAATCTCTAATTTTTCCAAGCGCTTGAAACTTGTATTCTAAGGTTTCATACTAAGATTTAATGACATGTTTTATTATAATTAAATAATTAAGAGCGAGAGTTATCCAAGTCACTAGAAATATGTCAAATAATTAGACCAACTTTATAGTTGTTATTTTTAGTTAGGGCTGTGCTATCAATTATTACCATGTGGATGTTGTTATTAGTTACTAGTGTATCATTAAAAAATTATACACATGTATTTTTACTAGAATTTACTGTTGTACATGAGGAAAATTAGTATTATAATGATTTTAATATGCAATTTTTAATAGTATTTATATACAAATATAGTTTTTAATATAATATTTGAAATTTCAAAAATATTGTTTGCATAACATTAGTATCTAATTTCATTGATAAGCTAAAATTTATAGACATTACACGATTAGGTTAAATATAAATCTATATGATTTAGCCTTTATTAATGTAATATTTGTTTCTTGTTATATAATTTTATGATTTAGAGTTTTTAATAAATTATATTTAAATTTTATATTTTTTTTATAATTACTAATTAATATAATGTATTAAGTTGTATTATTATTTTAAAATATAATGTTTATAAATTGAACATGTTGAATCAAAGATGTAAAAACATCTATCTTATTAATATTTTGATTATAAAAAAATTATTGATAAGTGTAATGACTAATTATCTATTGTGGATATAGATTAATGAAACAAACAAATTACCAAAGGCTTAGTAAGTATTGATTATGTTTAGAAAAACGTAAAAAAAATTTGGTTTTAAAAATATCCATAAGTTATTCGTAGCAAAAATGTTTATAAACGAAGTTACCTTATAATTTATCCTTGTTCATGAAAAGACTCATGCTTGTATCATGTGATGGTGTATTGATCAAAAGCTTGAAAGAATAAACAAACAAATAAGAAGAATTTTCTTTGTTGCATCTTTTCTCTCTCCTTCAAAATAAGACAAATCATGCTAAAAAAACTCTTGCACGAAGACATTTTGGACATGCTTACCCACAAACACACATACGCATATATAAAAATATCATAAAAGATGAAGAAGGTAAAAAAGTTACAAAGGTCTTAGGTGATGTATATACACAAGTTTTTGTTTTGACACTCTTCCAAACTTTGTTGTTAAGAGTTGCTTTTTATGCTCTAAACCTCATTGTACATTTGCTTTATTTTAACAAAGTTAATGCTATGCTTTAAATACTTTATGGTCTCCTAGCGAGTTATTTTGAAACCTTTTTATATCTTTGTAGAAGCCTAAAGAGACTTAGTGTTAAAAAATATTTGGTGTACTTATAACTTGGGGCTGTAAATTACAAGTAGTTGTAAAGTTAGAAGATACTTGAGAATACTTGTTGTGAGTCGTGTTGACTTAGTGGTGAAATCCTTTGGTAGAAGGGACTGGACATAATTCTATATTGTACAATAAACTAGTATAAATACTTGTTTCTCTTTTTCCTTCTTATTATCCTATCGATCACACTTATTGATGTTACAATTTAGTGTCTATTTTGAACTTATATGTATATGATTATTTTTAAAACCAAAATGTGTAACTCATGCATTACATGAGGCACCATTCTAATTCATCTTATTTCTATTTTTTTTATTTTTGTTATTCAAACAAAGTGTAAAAGGATATTTCTCAAAGTTAAATTACACTCTATGCATTGCATGAAATTAGTTAAAGGCAAGTAAATCTACATAGTATGTATTTGAAAAATTGTTATCTCTAAAGTGAGAAATTTTCAACTCAATGACATATATATATATATAATTTAAAAATAATTTTTTATGACTATCCTTCATTAAAATTTGATCTTAGGAAGAAAAAATCATTAAAAATTACAATTTCAATTAAAGAGATGTCATTTTGTGCAACATTGTTTTAAGAGATGTCATTTTGAATACAATTTATATGTTAAAATTTTTGATCCTAGAGATATTCTTATCACGTATTTTTACGTTGATAATATAATTTTCATTGACAATAATTTAAGGATGAGTGCAAAATTCAGGAAGGATATGATAAGTTCTTTTGAGATGACAAATCTAGGCATAATGTCCTATTTTCTTGGTATTAAGATTATTTAGTATAATGATGGAATTTTTATTTTCTAAATAAATAGGTAGGTGATGTTTTGAAAAAGTTTAAGATGGAAAATTTGAACCCAATTTCTATGCCAGTTGAAGAAAAGTTAAAACTAATAAAAAAATAAGTGAAGGAAAAATGATAGATGCAATTGGTACAAAAGTTTGAATGAAAGTCTAAGATATTTGACTAGGACTAGACCATATATAGTCTTTGGAGTTGGTTTGCTTAGTAAATTCATGGAAGAGAGTCATGTTTGTTATTTATAAAGAGTCAAGAGAATTCTTCATTATATTAAATTGAAGGTACTTCGACTAATGAAAATTTTTATGCTAATAATAATGATGTGAAACTTGTTGGATACATAGGTTGTGATTGGATTGGAAATGTAGAAATAAGAAAAACATATTAGGGTATGCATTTCATCTAGGCATCGATGTAGTATCCTAGTCTTTAAAGAAACAACTAATTGTTGCACTTTTAATAGCTAAAGCAATATATATAGTAGCAATTAGTTGTGTTACACAAGTAGTATGGGTGAGAAGAATTTTTGAAGAAATGTACCAAATACATAATACTCCCACAAAAATATTTTACGACAACATGTCTACCATTGCATTAAGTAAAACTCTAGTATTTTATGGGTGGTTCTAACACATTGATATTCAATTTCATAAAATTTGAGAATTGATAATTAAAAAAAATGAAAATTAATTATTATCCAATTGAAGAGCAAGAAATAAATATTTTTACAAAATCATTAAAGATTAAATTATTTTATAAGTTTAAAAAATGCTTATAATAATATAAACTTGATTTAAGGTAGAAAATGTTGGATATTAAATCAAAACCACAAAGTTTTGACAACCTTTGGACTAAAAATACTGCATTAAATAACAACACCCCATTTCAATTCTTAGCTATTAAGTTATTTCTAATTTAAGAAATCAACTCTGCACCGTCTGTCTATCGCTTAAGTTTTATTATATTTTAATTAATGATTTATCTATAAAAGGTAACAAATGTAGTACATGCAATTCAATTTAAAAGTTAGTGGTTTTAAGAATCAAAGGTAAGAGAAATCAAAAGTCTCTCCCTTGTGTGTGTTGAGTGCGTGGAGTAAAAATTTCTTTTTCTCCCTTTATTCTCTTGGTGCATGTGTTAGTGTGTGTGGATTATGTCCCACTAATTTCATTCTTTATTTCTTATGTTGTTCAAAGTACAAGTAAATAATTCTCATAGCTATATTACATCCTATGCATTGCATAAAATTAATCATAGAAAAATAAATCTCCATAGGATGGACTTGAAAAATTATCTCTAATATAAATAACATTCAATCAATGACAAACAAGACTTGTTTCTATTTTCTTTTCTTAAAAAATGTGACGATTTATTTGAATTGTTTGAATTAATAATCTACCACACACTAAATACGTGTTTGGTGTTCCAATGGCAAGCAATAAATTCGCATCAATAAAATGCAAATAATATTAATTTCTATGTAGTTTTTCTATATTTTTGATAAAAAAAAATACATTAACACATGTCCAACGAAGCTAACATTATAATAACCATTGATTATATTTATTTATTTATTATATATATATATATATATTACATTTATTGATATTTTATTCCACCACACATAATATTTTTTTTCATAGAGCAAGAGAGAATACATGACAAGAAGCAGAGTTTGAAAGCGAGTGGAGAAGCCAAAGAGGGGGCAGTGTGGCAGTGGAAAACAAGAGGAAGCGTTGTCGTTTTATTATATTTTAGAGTGTAAAAGTGAAAACCCTTAGAGGGCGATGTCGAACTCTGGGGAAGCAAACGTAACGGCACAAGAGGAAGAGCAAGAACAGGAGCAGCAATCGGAAGAATGGGAGACAATGGCACGAGCGTGGCTGTGCTCGTTCCCGGAGGCGAAGGAAGTGAGCATGGCGGAGGTGGAAGCCTGGATCGATTCCAACCTCGCTTCTCTCCCCGAAGGCCTCCGATCCATGCCTCGCCCCGATCTCTGCCTCCGACTTATTTCCTTTCAGAATTGCATGAGACTCCCCAGTCAGGTTTCTCTTCTTCCATTCAGATCTTGCTCTGTTTGTTAATTTCATTCCATGTGCCGCTTTCACACTTTTAAGGTTTTCTTTCTGCATTTATTAGCTAGAGAGAAGAATAATGCATGATAGATACTGATATGTCTTTGCATTTAATGGGACTGACAGAGTCTGTATATGCTTTTTGTCCTCACATTCAGGAAAGGGAAGTGAATCAGCTTGATCTTCCACACGCGCGGTTTCAGCGCACTGATCAGTGGATTCCGGTTTATTCCTGGTTGGAGACTCTCGATAAGGATGAGGTGGTTAAGTCCAAGGAGATTTGTGACTGGTTAACCGATAACCCTAAGGTCCAAGAACAGTTGTGCTCCAGACATTCTCGATATCACTTGATGCACTACATCAAAAAATGCCATCTAAAGATATTAAAAAGAAGGGAAAAGAAGAAGGTATTCTTCAATTCTTCTTTTGTTTTAGTCTTTAAGAGGTAATGGTGATGCAGTGGATCAAAAGAGTACCCATAATTTATCTATGATCTATCATATTCATGGCATTGATGATAGTTTTAATTTTACATGTTCTGTGAGATTTCTGCTGACTTTATTATATTACTACTTGTTTACCTGGACAGGGTGTAGAACAGCCTGACAAAGACTCATCATTGAAGGTTCAGAAAGACGTGGCGATGAAACACCCAGCCCCACTTCCGTGTATGTTTGATTCGTCTTACCTCTAAATTGTCTCTGATTTGTGCCGAGGAATGTTTGTTTCACTTTCGCTCAGCCAAAATTGGCACATATCTGTGAAGTAGACTATATTTAGGAAGCACATTATTGGAAACTTGTTTATGGGAAAAATTATGATGAATGCTTTTAAAGAAATACATGTGTAAATTTTCATGTGTAATCAATTTAAATTTGTGCATGTATAACATAGTACTCAATAGTGGCCGCAATGGCGGCCAAAATAGTGTTTTTCGTTTGCTATAGTGGCTAGCTCTACCATGATATAGACTTCACAAGCCTATTTTTACCCCCTGGAACATCATTGTTTGGGTTTTTTGGGTAAAATATTCCACAAAAAGTTGCCTCTGTTTTGACCTCTATTCCTTCTCACTTCATAGGACTATTTTTTATCCTGTGCTCTGTTCTTTCTTCTTCCTTTAGATTTCCCATTTCCCATTTTGCTAATTATTTTTTTTATCTATTTTGTTATGTTCTTTTTCTATTAATTTCACCATCATCTTTCATTTTTTGACATCATTACTACGTTCTTATTGTCCCTAGATTGATGGTGATTGTATGTAAGTTGTGATTTATTATTTATCATGAATTTCTCTAATTATGGGTTTTTTTGTTTGGTTTTTTGAGTATTTATATCTGTAGTATAAATAATTTAGTTTGTATTATAATATTTAAAAATTGTTCATCCTGTGTCCCACTATAGCGTTTCAGAGTTAGCTGCTATGCACTTCTATTCAAGATTGATAACTATGAAGTCTATGATGCAATCAATTTAATTCTGTTTCCAATATATTGTGGTTTGAGCTAATTTATAGGGTACAATTTCTGAGCTTTTCTCTCTGTCCCGTAGCCTTTTACAGGCTTCTGTGTCATGTATAAGTGTTGTGGGATACTGTTCTAGCTTTGGGTTTATTTCATTTGTCTGAGGAGGGATATTTAAGTGGGTTAGTGGAGTATACTTATTCTAAGATCTTAGTTATGCTCTTACATTTGGTCTATCTCCATATTATTCTCTGTTGTCTGGACTGTGAAATAAATACTGTAGGTTTAGTTTTTCAAGGTATAGGATTATATTCCCAAGAAATGACATTCTCAGAATACCATGATCAGGAAAGTTATTTTTGACTTGAGTAAATAAAAAAACATGTTTGGTTAGTATTTAATATTTTCTGAAATGTTTTTCAAAATTCAAATGATGGGAGAAAGAATGTGTTAGAAAAAAGTTGGGTTATAAGATTACTTCCATCCCCATTTCCCATGCCATGAGAAAAAAGCAGCACCTTTTGTCATCTTAATAAATATTAAGCAAGTCATGATAACATCATTTCCCTGGAAATGCATAATGCCCAAGAATATCTTCTAAAAAGAGTTATGCCAAAAATGGGAATACAAAATTCATTTTTTCCAAGAATAATTGATTCAACAGACATATCCTAACTTAATTTTCATTGGGATCTGAACTAATGTTCTCTTTTCTTATCTCATCCCCCGCTCCCCTTATATTTGTTATTTCTACTATGGTACTTTCAACTGCACGAGTTGTATTCAAATGCTAAACTCTAGGAAATTCTTATAAATTGTATTTCTAATTCTTATTTCCTACTTATAAGAAGAACCTCTGGATTATGGAACTACAAGACTTGCATTGAAGCAATAATCTTTTGAGATGTTCAATCTTGGACTTTTTCTTTGTTCTTGTAATCTTTAATTTCCACTTCAGTTTGGCTCATTCTTCATATTTTGAACTACATATCTACATTCTGCAAAGGTCAGGCCTTAAAAATATTAAAGAAAATGCTGTTTCTTTATAACTATAGGTGTTGATCTTCCCTCTGTAAATTTTCCAGGTAGTTCTGTAAGCAATCTGCCCAAAGACAGCGATTTGTTCTTGGCCAAAAGAAATGAAGCCTATAGGAAATATGAGATGTAAGTGAATTAGCAGATTTTCTTTGTGTGGCATCTTAGGTATTTACAAGTTTATCAAGTATCATATATCAGTTTTCCACACATTAATTTGGTTTCAGTTTACTGGAGTTGGAGAAGCTACTTTCTCCGGTGTTCTCGAAGCATCCTAGCATAAATCAATGAGAGTGTTGGAAACATCAGTTATTATGTCCGCAGATTGATATTTGCAGTGACTGGGAACTTGCTGATTTGGCCCCGCCCTAGGGTACCCTCTTGCTAATTTGTCTCCTCCTGATTATATCATTCACTCAGCAATGGTAGATCGTAGTTGTTTATCTATGTAGAAAGTAGTGTAGCAGAATTTATATCATCTGACCCTTACACAGCTTCAGAATGATGAATCTGAGCTGGTCCGAAGTTTCCTGTTATCAGTAATTAAACATTTTCACAAGCTCCTGTAAGGTGATGAATAAATGACGCTAGTTAGGGTTATACTTAGTCAACTGCACAAACTATTTTGATTATTTCTCTTACTCCATGCCGTAAAAGATCAGAATTACTTTTGTCTACGTCTCCTATAATGTTGTTAATCATCCCCAAACCTCGCCTTCACTCTGGAAACACAATTCTGTCTAACATGCACCTTATGCTCCCAATCCTTGTCTGACATTGGTAAAAGGTTATAGAATAAAAATTTGTAAGTTTAATCCCTAAGTATAGAAATTTCTCAGCGTAGTAGTATTGTTTATTTTAAACTCCTTAACTCCGGCGCCTTTAAAAAATTATGGGGATGTATTCTTTAACTCGCGGCTGTGCTTTTGTGATGGCCCGATGGGTAAACCTTAAACCCATTACAAGTTTAAGTATCAACCATTGCCTGCTTAGGTGATGTTCTGGATTATTTGAATAATTTCGAAACAATTATATGAACTCTTATCTGTCTTTCAAAGCTTCTGCAATGGATTCATTTGCAGACGTGTATCCAAATTTGAATAGGGGCAAATGAAGAATGTGCATATAGTAGGGGGGTTCATATTCAATTCAAAATAATAACAGAGATCTAAAAAATTTGAAAATCGAAGAGAATTGAACATTTTTTTACCTTTTTTTTCAGTCAGATTTTAGAGAATTTATAAAAACAATTTAATTCAAATTGAATCAATATATATTTTTTAATATATGTAAATTTTATGTTTTACACGTAACTTTTATATATTTCTTTTTTATATTTTTTGATGATTTGATGATATTTTTATTATATTCTTTTCATGTATGCAACCATTGTAGTAGAATTATATATATTTTATTTTTCTTAGGTTTTATGTTGAATATATATTTTTATCTCTTTAGAAGAAAGATACTATTAATCAATTAATTAATATATTTTTTTATATTCTAAATTCTTTATGTTTAAATAGGTTGTTAAGATACTTAAATCTAAGATAATTTGTTTATTCTAAAAATAATATTAATATTTGAGTTAAAGACTTTTGATAATAATAAATTAAAATGTCAGTTAAAATCAAATCATCTGATACAATCTAAATCGCATTTTATTGAATTAGATCAGATTGTTTTAAGAAAAATAATTTAATTATAATTGAATTATACATTGTTTTAATTTTTAAATTAGATATTTTTTGGTTCAAAATTGAGCAGCAGGTAAGCTCAGCACTTAAGGATTCGTAGCATTTTAAAGATTTGTTTTTGTATTATTGAACTCCCAGAAGCAATCAATCGTATCCTACATGTTGATTTTGGAGCACGAAGCCTGAAAAAACAATGCAGTGATTGGGTTGATTTTGGAAGGGGTTGGATGAAAATTTTGCGGGGTATTGGGCGGACGTAAGGCCTGTTAATTTTAAGGTTCTTGTGAGCTTGCACTTTGCGGCTTCAGTGGGGAGTGTGCAATTGTGAGTGCATTGCTACGGTAGAGCATTGTATGTTTGTATTTACTATTTGCAACGTTGATGGTGAGTGCTCTACACCGAAACTAACTGACGGAGGGGAAGAATCTCATGAATCAATAAAAAAGCGGAGAAACCTACAGTAGAGGAGGTTAAGAAACTAGGCGTATCGACGCACGAAATTAGGCCGCTGCATTGTATCTGAATATATTTGGACCTGCTGCTGTGCACTTTTCCACCTTTTAAGATAACCTGATAACGGTTTTGAAAAACTGCAATTATTACACTATTCCAGTAACATTTAATAAAATACGTAATAGTTATTTTTCATTTTGTCTATATTATGTGCATTATGCAGAGGATTTTTTTTTTTTTTTTATAGAAGTCCATGACAATGAAATTTAGACTTGTAACCTCTGTTGCTTTTTCATTAAGTACTGCAGAAAAGTCAGCGATAAATGATTAATTCTTGCTCCCCAAGTCTTGTGTAGTACGATAATGTACTCCATTAGTTCATATTGATTGTGTCCTTTTACCTTTGTTAAGTATTTATCAAGAAGCAACTTTTTTTTCATCACAATTTCCTTTTACCTAAGAGATGACCAGCTGAGAGTTACTGCATAGATGTATCTTGCTTGCTCTGAGATCGATGACATCTGAAGGTTAGCAACACATGCTTCGTACACTGCTTGATTGTTTGGTGTAGAAGGAAATGGTGAGAGGGTGCTTTACGACTACCCCTTCTTTGTTTTCTAGGAGTATCCTCGCTCTGTTTCCCTTGGTGTTGGAGGAGCCATCAACATGGACAGTTCATCTATGTTTTAAATTGTGGAGTAGTTTCGGTATCATTTCAGCACTAAAATTAATTAATGTTTGTACTTTGATTGTCTATTGAGGTTCGTACTGAAGGTCGAATTCTGATAGCTCAATGGGTCAAGAGATCATCCTTCTGTGCAAGTGTGGTCGGTGGAGAATTTGCTCAGTGAGTTGATCAATTTTGACCACTATGGAATAACTTTGGAAATACTGCCTTAAACATGAGTTGTAGTTATTAGGGCTAGAACAATCTTTTCTACTCAGTATCCCAAATTAGGTCCTTGGAGTGTCTTGCTTACAAATAAATTTAGTGTTGATCTTCTAAAGGTATTTGTAGCAACACTACATAGAGTACTTCGTCTAAAACTGAGAGGTAGACACATAAAGTATCAACAGTTCTAGTCTTCTATGGATGGACAATGTTAATATTGATTCTTTCAATTTGATGAATTGCTACTCCCTTTCTTAAGAGTCGAAAGAAAAGGTTTTCCCTCTACACCAACTTTGATATGAATTTGATTAGGACCATCATTCATCCTATGAGTTGTTGGAATTCTTTGATACTTTGTAAGTTCTTCGTCTTGATTATGACTTTGCATTTATCAAGGTTGACTTCTATCCTATTTATTGGAGCATGAATCTAAGGAACTTTCTTACCTTGATGCTAAAGGTGCACTTCCTAAGTCATGCTTTCTTAATTATAAGAAAACCTTCACTAGGTCGGACTTGTGTTCCACTTGTGGGGAACTTTTAACAATCATATTTTTAATGTAGACCTTTAGCATTTACGTAATCTGATTATTGGAAACATTGTTCATCATGCATTAATAAATTACTCCAACATTTTTAAAGCAAATAGACGTCATTTTGTGATAATAGTTGGCATCTTCGATCATGAAAGTCACTTTCTCTTCCTTTTCTGGAATTGTACATTGTTAGACCCTTTTCTTATAAGGTCACTGATAATGGTGTACACTTTGTTGCACTCCTGTTGAAAACCACATTGATGTTATTCTGCTATGTTTTCTATTGTTCTTCATGGTTCTTGGTTTATTTCTCGTGTCTTGTGCTTGCAATAAAATGGTAAAATGAAAAGGGTTTTCCAACATCTATTTGACTTTCAAGTTTTGTTGATGTTGCATAATTGTCTATTCCTTGGGTTGTGACATTAACAACTGTTAAGATCGTCGTCTTAGAACCGTTGAGCCTTATAAAACTTGAGAGTTGTCCCCTAACATATCAATTCTTCAATGGTGTTTATAATCTGAACATTGTTATCAACATTGTGGCTTAGAGATTGGTGGAAGTTGCAATACTTTGTTCTATGCGTCTGGATTCACCTAATCAATTGGATGCGTGTGTTTGATATTTAACATCCCTAAATTTAGCATTGTAAATTTTGATAAGAATACAGGATCGTGAAGTCATCATGATGTGTAGCTCTTGTTCTTGTCTAGGGGAGGTCATTCTTGTGACCACCTCGACCTTTCTCCCTTTTCGGCGTATTAACCTTTCCTTATTCTATTGGATGAACATTTATTTGGATGGCTTTAATCTCATATTCATAATTTGATTAATTTTTTTGAGTAGACAAGGAACTCATCCATGTACCTGACCTTCCTTTTAGTAAGCGAGGCGTGGGACAAAATTCGAGGTAGTAAGTCATATTTGATCAGGTGGAGTTCAAGCTAAGCATTAGATTATTCATTTGCATGTCTTTCATGATGAATTTGGTGATATACTCCCTCAACAACTCATTAGGATTTTACCTTATAATCATAAAGGTTGCTTCAGCCATGATTTATGCTTTGCTCATGGAAAATGGAGTAGTTAATCTACCCTTCAATGCCTAGGTGTTGATGGACCTTGGTGGTCAAGATTGAAACCATCTCAAGGTCATCTTCGAGAGTAAGGGGGAAAGTCTACACAACATTAATCCTTTTGTCTCTTTGTATGAAAGCAAGGACTCAAAGACATCCAGATGTTCATATGGATCCCTAATGTCATTATATTGCTTCATGATAGGCAATTGTACCAAGTTTTTTAGCACAAGGAGTATCATGGTCTGATTTGATAATAGTTGGTTAGTTGCTAGAACTTCCTCGCCATTAATATATACAACATGCGATTGACACAATGGTGAAGGAACCTTAAGAGATAAAGGTGGCTGAGGAGGACCTTGACATGATTGGTATGAAGGATTTGAGATAGCATTGCAGGTCGAGTAACTGGTGGGTTAGAGGGTTTAGGAGTATGATTTGTATTTCTATGCAATTCTTGGCAAGAATTCAACCTATTAGGCTTCCTCCCATTGGATTCTCTAGTTTTGGTTCTTGATCAATTAAGACTACTCACGAATCAAGTTAATTAATTTTTCTCTCTCAAATGCATGGTCATTGGGGCAGTCATAGTCATTAAATATGTGGTGTGGAGAAGGATGTGGAACTCCATGATCTTTGTTTTGTCGCATACAGGTTGGCAATACAACATTGTTATCCTCATGCTAATAGGAGGTGTTTTTTGGGTATCCACCGTCGTTAGAGGTTTACGTGGTTGAATGCATATGATAATTAGAGGGATAAAGAACATGATCAAACCCGAAATCAACCAAGAAATAATTAGAATCATTCACATAGACGCCAATGTTCTTCAACCCAAGAAAGTTTGATCTCGTCCCTTGCATTGATGAAGGAGTCTTCACATGCCAACAATGACGAGATGTTACTTGCAAAGACTCCAATATTAAAGTCAATAAAAATTATAATTTAAATGTGTAGAATGAATATACTTGTACCTTGTTATGGGCTATTTTAAGGTATATGTGGGTATTATTGATCGATGTTTATCTCTATATGTCATGTTGGGAAATAGCAATGCTTATTCTCTCCTCTGTGAACACAAAGTGGGAACTATGCGGAAGCGTAGAAATATAATGACAGAGCATAGAAGTAGATGACACCAGAATTTTTACGTGGAAAATCCTCTAGGGAAAAACCACGGGACCTAGTCCAGTAAAAGATCTCCACTATAAAAGTAGGATTACAAAGTGTTTCTCTCAATCTCTGAGGATCTCTCAATGAATCTCACCCTCTCGGATGGTATACAAATCTCTCTGTATATATCTCTCTTTCTCTCAAAGAATAATACAGAAAAGACACTCTAACTCTCTTAAGGTTTCTTCACTTGGGTGTGTGTTGTTGTTATCTCTCAATCTAACCCCTTCTCCTCTTATAAAGAGAAATCTAGCGGGCTTGAGAGTATTGGGCTTTTGTCCACATAGTTGGGAGCCCAAAAATAACCTAATATGTTCATCCCCCAAGCATTGTGACTTGTGAACCACAATTAAGGAGGGAGTTCCAACAAATCTCCCCTTTCTTGACTTAATTGAGAGGCACCACAATACCAGTACCTTGGCAACAATCTTCAATCTTCTTGGTTGGCATTGACTTAGTCATCATGTCAGACCAATTCAAATCTGTATGAATTTTCTCTATCTTCAATTCCTTCCTATCCAACACTTCTCGTATCCAATGATAACGGATGTCAATATGCTTTGAGCATGAATGGAACATGGGATTCTTGGTCAGATGAATTGTACTTTGATTATCACAGTTCACTACATAATCATCTTGATCATGTCCCAATTCTCTCATAAAGTTCTTCATCCATAGCATCTCTTTTGAGGCTTTAGTGAATGCTACATACTCTGCTTCAGCTGTAGACAATGTCACACATTTTTGAAGTTTTGACTGCTAAGAAACAACTCCCCCTGCAAAAGTAATCAGATAGCCTGATGTTGACTTCCTTGAATCCACATCTCCTGCCATATCTAAGTCTGAATATCCAATGAGCTTTAGATTTTCATTGCCAAAATATAAACTTCTTTTGGCAGTTCCTCTTAGATATCTCAATATCCATTTAACAACTTCCCAATGCTCCTTTCCTAGGTCTGATAGGAATCTGCTCACAACTCCTACAGCATAGCCAATATCTGGTCTTGTACAAACCATTGCATACATAAGGCTACCCATGGCAGAAGAATAGGGCACCTTGTTCATTTCTTCTTTTTCTTCTTCATTCTTTGGACATTGGGATTTGCTAAGTTTGAAATGTCCAGCAATTGGAACATGAGCAGATTTGACATTGTGCATGTTGAACCTTTTGAGAATCTTCTCAATGTAATCTTTTTGAGATACCCACAACATTCTTTTTGAACGATCTCTAGAAATTTTCATTCCAAGAATCCTCTTTACTACACCTGGTCTTTCATGGCAAAAGACTTACTCAATGCCTTCTTGAGAGCATTTATTTTTATTTTGTCATTCCCACAATCAACATATCATCAACATATAAGAGAAGTATGATGGACTCACCATTTTCATATTTCTTCACAAACACACAATGGTGCAGAGGTCTTCTTAAAATTATGTTGGGTCATAAAAGAATCAATTTCTTATACCATTGTCTTGGGGCTTGCTTTCGACCATAAAGGCTTTTCTTGACGACACACCAAGTGTTCTTTGCCTGGTTCTTCAAAGCCTTCAGTTGCTCCATGTAAATTTCCTCCTCTAGATCTCCATGTAAGAATGCTGTTTTGACATCCATTTGTTCAATCTCGTGTCTAGTTTTCTTTGCTGGATCCAGAAGCGCTCTTATAGATGTCATCTTCACCACTTGTGAGAATATTTCATCAAAGTCTATTCCTTTCTTCTGGTTGCATCCCTTCACGACAATTCGTGCTTTGTATCTTGGGTTTGGATTGTTCTCTTCATTCTTGAGCTTGAACACCCATTTGTTTTGTAATACTTTTCTTCCTTTCGGTAATTCTACCAAATCGTATGTTTGATTATCCTTTAAGGATTGAATCTTCTTCCATGGCATGCAACCATTTGTCTTTGTCTTCCACCTCAATGGCTTCTGCAAAACATTGAGGTTCACCTTCATCAGCAAGATTTACATATTCATCTGAAAAATACCTTCTTGACAGTTGCTCCTCTCTTGTTGATCGTCTCAATTGGGGTTCTTGCTGAACATTCTCAATTGCTTGATCTTCTATCGTCATGTTAGGTTGATCTATCTGATCAGGTTCTTCAGCCATCTCATCAAGTTGTCGCTCCCTGAACGGGCTCTATCTGAGGAGTCTTTCCCCTTATGTTGTTTACCACAAGAGGACTTTGATCAATAATCACCTTGAGTGTTGGTTTCTCTATTTTCTTGATGTCTTGGATTGTCCAATCTTCAAAAAACATCACATCTCTGCTTCGAACAATCTTTTTATTTGCAGGATCCCATAATCTGAAACCAAATTCATTTCTTGGTGAACCAAGATATACACATTCTTCAGCCTTATCATCAAGCTTTGCTCGTTCATCTTTTGGAATGTGAACAAATGCCTTACATCCAAAAACTCTCAGGTTGCGGTATGAGGCCTTTTTGCCGGTCCATACTTCTTCTGGTATCTCTCCATTTAATGGTCTTGAGGGTGATAAGTTGATCAAATCAGCTGCAGTAACCACTGCCTCTCCCCAGAATGTTTTAGGAAGTTTTGCATGAGACAACATATTTCTGACCTTCTCAACAATCGTTCTATTGAATCTTTCGGCTACACCATTCAATTGAGGTGTCTTGAGAGGTACTTTTCGTGTCGATCCTTGAGTCTTACAATAGTGCTCGAATGGACCTCTATATTCTCCATCATTATCACTCCTCAAACATTTCAACTTTTTACTAGTTTCTCGTTCAACCGAGGCGTGAAACTTCTTGAATCTTTCGAAAAATTTCATCTTTTCTCTTTAATGGATACACCACAACTTTCCGGGTGGTCATCAATAAAGGTAACAAAATATTGAGCACCACCAAGGGACCTTTTCGGATGTTGAACAAACATCCTGAATGTACAAGATCCAAAATATGCTTTCTTCTTCTTCCTTTATCAGGTCTATGGAAGGATACTTTTTGTCTTTGCTTACCTACTAGGCAATCTTCACATAATTCAAATGGTTTGTCCCTTTATGCTTTGGAGATGATCTTTCGCAAGGATCTCTAAACCCTTCTCGCTCATGTGGCCCAATCTTTTATGCCACAACTCCTTACTTTCTTCTTGAGCAACATTTGTCTCTCCTTTACATATCTTTCCTTGCATGATGCACAAGGAGCCTTCCTTCTTGCCGCGAGCAACAATTAAGCTTCCTCGGCTAAGTTTCCAATTTTCCACCACCAAAATGGTTGTTCATTCCAGTATCATCTAGTTTGCCCATTGAGAGAAGGTTTAGGCGTATCTCGGGCACATGCCTTACCTCCTTTAGCACAAGTTTGTTTCCATTTTCTGTTATCAAAGTCACTTCTCCTATTCCCACAATCTTGCTTGTGACGTGATTGCCCATCTTTACTGTTTCAAAATCTCCTTTTTGATAAGATGAGAAGAATCCTTCATGAGGGGTAATATGAAAGGATGCTCCGATATCAACTATCCAAGTGCAATCATCAAAAGCAACATTTAGATAATTTTCTTTACCAATAAGGAATACGTTTTCGTCGTCTTATACCATCGCTGTTGTGGTTTTCTCTTCCAACTTCTTTTTGGGGTCTATCTCGTCAGGGTGGACTGATCTAGCCTTCTGATCTCTCTTCAAGAATCTACAATCTTGTTTCTTGTGGCCAATTTTTCCACAATAGAAACATGTCAAACCTCTAGGACGAGACTTGGATTTTCCTCGTGACTTTCCATGGCTTCCTTTGCTTCTATGCTCACTCCTTCCTCTATTCTCAACAACGTTGGCTTCGAAGTGACTACTCATTCCTCTTTCTTTCTTTCCGGATTCTTCATTCAAGTAGACTATACGTAATAGTATCCGGACTAAGCTTTCCATCCGGTGTTGAGTTCTTTGAGAGTGACAACCAATGTGTCCGAGCTCTCGGGTAGAGAACTAAGGAGTAGAAGAGCTTGTAATTCATCATCAATCTTCATATCTGCTTTCATTAATTGATTCACAAGTACCTTTGAAGGTGTTTAAATGCTCGATCATATTCAGTCGTCGAAAGTATTCTAATTTTACCAACCGTCGACAAGATAAGCTTTCTTTCTAGGAGTTTTCTTTTGAATCATAGATTCAAGCTTTGTCCACAACTCATACGTGTTGGTATAAATGAAATACATGCTCAAACAAGCTTTTGTCGATATATTTTCGAATCATAAGAACGACTTTACTTGGTTCGAATCTTCCAATCTTTTTCAATCTTCCCTTCCGGCATTTGATCATTTGTGATTGGCTCATACAAATCTTTGCAAAGTATAGATGATCTTCCATCATTGGCTTCAATAGGAATAATTATCTCATTAGCTTGAACATATCTCCATCATGAGCGAATGTATCTTCCATTTTGGGATTCACGGGACTATGATTTTTCAAACCAATAGTTTCGATACCACCGTTGGGAAATAGCAATGCCTATTCCCTCCTCCGTGAACACAAAGTGGGCACTATGCGGAAAGCGTAGAAATATAATGACAGAAAGCATAGAAGTAGATGACACCTGAATTTTTTTAAAAAACCCCAGGGAAAAAACCACGGGACCTAGTCAAGAAAAAGATCTCCACTATAAAAAGTAGGATTACAAAATGTTTCTCTCAATCTTTGGCGATCTCTCAATGAATCTCACCCTCTCGGATGGTATACAAATCTCTCTGTATATATCTCTCTTTCTCTCAAAGAAGAATACAGAAAAGACACTCTAACTCTCTTAGGGTTTCTTCACTTGGATGTGTGTTGTTGTTATCTCTCAATCTAACCCCTTCTCCTCTTATAAAGAGAAATCTAGCGGGTTTGAGAGTATTAGGCTTTTGTCCACATAGTTGGGAGCCCAAAAATAACCCAATATGTTCATCCTCAAGCATTGTGACTTGTGAACCACAATTAAGGAGGGAATGACATGGGAATTCCAACATGTCATTTATGCTGATCCTAAAAATCTAGAAAAGATATTCGCGATCAGTTAAATGATATTCGTTATTAATTATATAATTTGAATGCATGATTATTATCTCGTATGAACAAAGTTCTCTGAATGTACTATATTTACCAAGAAATTGGATCAATATGTTTTGTGGCCTTTTGAATTGTTCTTGGATTACTTTGAGTCACATCTTACCAAAAACGATATGTACAAGAGAAATGTGATTTGTTTTTCGATTGTTAATTATAGTTTAATGTCAACTATGGTGAACTATTATTTGTGTAATTGTTTTGTATTCAATTATATGAACTTTTAATTTTTATTTATAAATATTGAATTATTTTAATTCCCTCGTGCCCTAATGGCTAGCCTAACTTGCTTTAAACAATTGCAGTTTTTCTCTTTCTTCAATTATCAGTGTTTATCTTCTGCGTAGGAATGTCACGGCCATATCATATGCATGACAGGCCCCGTTATGTTTTAAATTACAGAACAGTGCTCATCAACAAATGGAATTTTCCACGAGATTGGTATGGCTAAATGCTAAAGCTTAAAGAGTAATTAAATGGTGATGGAGCTAACAAGACTAAACAAGTAGCAACTAGTGGTAAACAAATGAAACATAAGAACAACAAAATCAAATCTTATTTAAAACTATGACGAGTAAAGTGCATTACTTTTTTAATTAAACGAGCATTACTTTTTTTTATTTAGAGAGTACAAAATATCTTTCGCGGAAGAAAAGAATAAAATATTATTTGAGTTGATAAGATAATTAAGAACAATAAAATTCTTTGCTTGAATATTTAATATAATTGTATATTTAAAAATTTAAATTATAAAAACTAAACTGAAATAATTTCAGATCAATTAATCCATATATTCGATAGTAAATTTTTTTTTTTAATATTAGCACCATGATTTAAGCAACTTATTTAACATGATACAATCTGTATCTCACCTGTTTCATATGAAAGCTGTGTCTTTTCCTTTGGATTGAAATGTATATGCCTTTTGAGATTCCTCCAATCCTTTCTCCCTCCGTTTTTTTTTTTTTTTTTTTTTTTCTTCTACTGCATTTCGCATCCCTAAACATGTCAAGGAGTTGTCAAAGAATCCAAGAGAAGAGATTAACTTTGTTTATTCTTAGAATGATTTATAATTAAAATGTTTAGTTTGAAAATAATTAATATCAATATGTACCGAGTAATAAGTATTGTTCTTGCTGTGAAGTTTAAAATACTTTAAGATCTTATAAATTGTAAAAACTTTATTCTATAAAATGAACACGGAATAAGTTTCAAACAACACATCATAATCACGGATTATTCAATTATTTCGAACATATGCATACGAAAATTTCAAAAATTATTAAACAACATAAAATTATTTCGTCTTTATACAAAACATAAAATAAAAATAGTAATTATTTCATATTTAAAAAACTTTAGTAATAATTTTTTTAAATAGTTAATATGTTGATATACTATTCTTTTAATTAAATATAATTTAATGATAACCTTTTTTAAAAAATAACATGGTCATCCATTACTTTTAGAAAATCAAGAAAAATATATATTTGGCCTTTTTTTCTTCTTAAAAGTTAAAGTTAAAATAAAAAAAAAAACTTCAAAAGATAAAGTTGTTCTCACAATTTTAATTTAAAAACTCCCTTTATAAAAATTAAGCTTAGTTTAAACCAAAAGCAATATATCAACAACCATGGCAACTAAAAAGAAAGATTACAGGTTTTTGTTTACAAGTAAAATTGGACAAGTCAATAATTTGAAAACAGTCGTACGAGAAACCAGTTCAAATCGGTGTAGTGCTTCCATTTGGGAGGCGTATGAACTTCAAGTGTCATCGTCGATTGTTCCCTTTTGCACCCGACGATTTCTTCACATCATTGAAACTCTCCAAACCACTAGAGTCAAATGTAAGGCAAGGAATGGATTATATGTTGGAGAAAAATAGATTACTTGCTTGGAGTCATTCATTAAAGTGTTGGAATCATGTGCATGTGCAGGTTCAAGCATATAATATTATTGAAGAGATTATACAGCGAAAAAAAATCACAAGATATTTGTCTTGAATGATAATTGTGATTTGTCTACTGAGGGTCGAAATAAAAGACAGAAGAGAAAGACAAAAAGTTGGAAAACTAGAAAGGGGGAAATTGAAATTAAATTTATGTACATAACCATTAATTTAAGCTCATTTTTGGAAAGGGAGGAAAAAGTATATATATATATATATATATAATGAGAGGGTTCGAGGAGTTGGAAGAATATTTATACCAAGAGAATAAAAGAAGTAGTTTGTTATTTACCATGAGTATACATGTTGGAAGTGAGTTCAGTCATATTATGACAACTTATAATAATAATTATTAGATAAAATTTAAAATAATAAATTAATGAAATTAAAATTAAATTATAAACATTATTATTAATGTAAAGTTACCCTCTCTTTTGTCATTGTCATTATCACTATGGGAGATGATCCTCTCCAATTTTTAAAAATTGGATCTCATTCTTTAATTAAAATTATTATTTAATATAAAAAATAAAAAACATAATTAAATGATGGGATTGAAAAGTGGACATTCTTCAGTTTCTTCAATTAAAGAGGATTCATGCCTAATCATCACTTCCATAACCATGGTCACCACCGTCTATTATTATTCCCGTCATTGTTATTGTTACTGCCTCCATTGTTATTGTTATTACCACCATTGCCCTATTATTGTTGTTGCTTCCACTATAGTTATTATTGTCACCACCATTGCCATAACAATCAAGAGAGGGAGGGTAACAACAACAATGAAGGCAATAATGATAATGGCAAAAATGATGACAATAACATTAAAGATATCATATTTATAATTGAATTTTAATTTCAACTGTGGATACACATTTTTGCCCAAAGTTTGAAAAGGAAAGAGACAAAAGAGATGGAAAAATGGACAGACGGATTGCCCCTCCCAAAAGAGAAAAAGGACAATGAATGTCGAAAAAGTAGACTAGAGAAGCGTGAACCTAACAGGCCCATGTGCCTCAATCTACCTCGGGGAGACGCCAGCATGATAGGGAGTCGTGTGCTAGGCTTTGGCTTTTGAGGCAAGTCATCTTAGACCTGCCATCCCATAGGTGATCAGAGACGCAAGAAGAGCTTTCCACCATGAAGGTCAGGGAAAAGGAAGAGAGGTCGTCACCGTATTGAATGCAAAGTTGTCGCATTAATTAGAAGGAGTTCCATGGAGGGTACCGTAACATTTATAAGGTGTTATGGAGTGTCACTACATTAATAGTGGAAGATCTCCTCGAGAGATCATGGGGGCAAAAGTTGGCCTAGAAAAGGCGTTGAACTTAAGGAAAGGCAGGGAAGGAGGGAATTTCTGGAGAAAGGGAACTAGGAGAAAGAGTTTTATAGAGAGAGAAAGCATTAAGAGGAAGGTGAAGAGAGTAAGATCAGTCTTCTCCTTGAACACAGCGACAATGCACTTAAATACCAGGTCAAGCTCTAGAAGCTTTGCATTAATATATTGTTTATAATGTCCCTGTTCTAACCCATGACAAACATACAATGCCCAGAACTTAAGTTCATACCTCTACCCACAAGTCAATTCCAGATTGGTTGTGCCGTCAAACCCATGTCCCAATATCTGAGTCCTTTTTGACTGATTGTGAGTAAGCGCTCTCTGGCCGACTTTTGAAGTCGACCCTCCACTGACACTTAGTCGATGTTACACCCCTACCGACTTCTAGTCGGTATCTTCCTTCAGTTGATACTTAGTTGACACTTCCGCATGGTCGATTCGGTATTGGCCTTTTCCATATAATCGTTTAAGCCTCAGCCAACACTGCGTAAACTTTGACTTCTCTATTACATTGAGAAATACGTAGGAGTAAGAGACAACTATTGTCAAGTTCATAAAACCCAAAAGCACCATTCGTCCTTCCCCTTGTAAATACCCGCTCTTCCCTACTTCTGAAAGGTGAAAATTATAAGTTATAAGTCATTTCCTATTTCTTGCATCTAGTTAGGGTAATTGTTTTAAGACAAACGCAATGGGATACCAATGTTTTCCCTATGCATAACCGACTCCTGAGTTTGAGCTTTGGTTCCTAAGGCTAACCTTATCCAACTATAGGTTTTTTGGTGTTTTCCCTGAAAACGCCGATGACGACTCCAACTTTCATATTCTCTTCTCCGAAGGGAATGCAAACTCCAAACGTCTATATTCTCGTCAACTTCGTTGTGACCTAGGTTGCGACATCAACTATCTATTTTTTTTTAATCTTAATCTAATAGTTGTTATTGTTTATTCTCATGTTTTCAATTAGAAAAAATATCTCCCCATATATAACTAATAAAATATCTGGTTAGTTTTTTTCTATCTAATTAAAGACATTTTTTAATCTATGTTCTATTATTTAATGAATTATTGAAAATTTTATCATTATAATTAATATATTTTATTTTCAGCATTTAATTTTTAATAGATTTTTCTGTGATCTATTTTTTTTATTATTTAATGATCGTTAAAAAGTCCTTCATCATTATAGTCGATGCATTCTATCTTTTAAAGAAAATGTGTGGCCCTAGCTATTGCAATATTTTAAATGTGTAATATTAAAATATTACACATTTAAAATATTATGGTGTTAATAAAAATATTTATATTTATATTTAAAAAACTATTATTGTAATAAAAATATCTATTTATGGTTTATTTTTATTTTATAATGAGATTAATCAATTATATTTTTTGTTTTTTAATTATATGTCTATTAATAATTTCGACATATGTCTTATACTCACTATTTTTTTTTCAGGAACTTGAAGCAATATATTTTTATTGTTCTTGATATACTATATTGTTGTCTATATGATTTTTTTTTCTTCAATATAATATCGTCTGCATCATTTCATACGTATATCGTTAGATCTTATTGTAACATTCTTTTATAGTTTTTTAATTCACTATACATTCTTTTTAGAAGTTATTTTATACTTTTAATTTTTTTTATGCCTATTAGATATAAATCTAATTTATCAACTCTTACGATCTACACCTGCCATAAAACGGCACGTGCATCATACAATATATATATATATATATATATATATATATATATAAAAAGGAAGAAGGATCAGTTTTTTATAGAAGAAAATAGGGGAAAATTGGCTTTAAAGAAAAGAGATGTTTCTTTTTGCTATACATTAAAAAAGTTTGGATGAGCTGAATCTTAAGAACTCATTAGAATGAAAACAAATTTCTAAGCTTAAAAACATTTTCAAAAGTAGTTATATATTATATTAGGTCTCTCTTTCTCATTTAAAATTAATTGATTTATAAAAACTTTTAATTTTAAATGAACTTTCAAGATAAAACTACTTAACAACATTTGACTATTGATTATGCATGATAGAAATAATTAATAAGTTGGATGAGAATAGAAAAACTACTTAATACCATAAAAGTTATTAGTGAAAAGTTACTTAGTTTATTGAATTACAAATGTTTGATAGAATTATTCGTTAAAGTAATTAATAAATATAAAAGAATATAAATAAATATTTTATAGGAAGTTCATATATAAGTTTTAATTTATTTTATGAATAAAATATGTTTAAATAATTATAGTTTTATTTTTAATTAATTTTGGACTTTCATTTTTTATATTTTTATTTCAATTATTTTTTATTTTTAATTATTTAATTTTTGCCAATATGTATTCTTATGGGGAAATATTTTTCTATACTCGAATTATACAGAAATTTTAGTTTAATAAATTAAATTGCTTTTTATTCCTTGTACGTGAAATTGTTATATATTTATTTATGTTTTGGGTTAGGAAACTGAGTGATCCTAATTTCTAGGTACCGTGTGCCACTAGCTAATTATCAATCATTAAACAATGTCAGCTGGAAAAATTGTACCAAAGAAAATATGAAAATTAAAATATATAAATACGAGTAGTATCATAAATTTATAAATAAAAATATATATCTACGTTTAAGTTTGGTTTTAATTGATTTTAAAAATCTGATCTAATTTAATAAAAAAATTCAAACTTTTATGTTCAATTTTTTATTTTTTATATTTTTTTCAGTTTTTATTTGATTGGAACAATTTTAAACCCTCTTATATTACCTTATCTAGAATGACAATTTATTGACGTACAGCGGACTAATTGGATTTACGTGTTAACTTGCATTTTTCTTAATCTACTTATACAATTAAAGTCTACCATTATTACATTTAAATAATTTCTTCTTCATTATATTATATAAAAAATAAATTAATCCATATCAAAACATTTAGAATTAATCCTTACTTATAATAGATGAACACATGTTTTTGGAATAATATTTAAGTATACATAAAAAAAAAAATTTAATACCAACAGAATCTAATTCTGATTAAGCATGTAAGTGAGTATTATAAACTTTCTATAACCAACTGAAACTAAAATGAAAAAGATTCTTTTAATTATGATTTCTGTACACCTTTAATTTTTATAAATCTTTCTTTTTCTTTTTCTTTCCTATGATTACATTATTTACCATATCTATTTACTTTTTCCTATCTGTCTTCCTCACAAGAGCATGACAGACAATAATTTGAATTTGTTTAGTTAAATTGAATTGTTTCAACTTGCACATTTGATTAAATTATTGGAATCCCACCTGCCCAAAGAATATGCACACACGCCAAAGCTTGTGTGCTTTATTCTATAAATATTAAAATCAAGACTCCATCCCACTCCACAGGGAATAATTACACTACTATGTCTTAGTCTTAGAGGGAGATTAATTTCTTCCTCAATAGTTTTTAATTTCTTCCTCAACAGTTTTCATCTACAGAGATTAAAATGGAGAGAATTAGTGGAAATTGCTTCAATATGATTTTGCTGATAGTGTGCTTGACCAGTTTGAACATTGTTTATGCTCAAAATGACATGAAGGTTTTGGGAGAGCAACCACTGGCCAAGATAGCCATACACAAGACCGTTTTGGCTCTCCACAGTTCAGCGTCCATTACAGCAACCCCGTTTGTTCTGGGTATTAAGGTACGTAACACACTACTTCTTCTCTACATCTTGCATTTGCTAAGTCCTTTCATCTCATTTGTTCAATCAATAATAACTCAGTGTAGACTCAAAGTCAATGATTTTTTTTTAATGGATCTTCGTTTCCTTTCGAGTCAAGTATATCTAATGGAAGTTGAAAATTTTACACATTGCATCTCTCGCCTCAGCTGTACTCATATTTTATAAATATCAATCTTCAATCATTAAAACAGAATATTTTTGAGATATTCTCATCATATGCTTTTATAAATTATTCTTAAGTGTCATTAAATCGCATCTCTTGTTGTAACCATATATATTAGTTTAATTTGTTGAACAGAGGCATAAATGTGGTAAACTTTTAATATTATGTTTGATTTTGATGAAAAAAATCATATATATTGAATATTTAATTTAATTTTTGAAATTTCATTTGATTTAATTATTATCTTTTTAAAAAATTTCTCAAACTTTTTGAATTACTTTCATCTTATATTTATTTTTATACTTTATTTTTTTTCCTGACTATCTCTTTCGATTTATATTTTTATCTTTATTTTTAATAATATTTTAAAACAAATTGTCAATACCAAAAAATGAATTTATTTCACAATATAGCTCAAAATATAATTTATATGTTCAAAATAATATATTTATTATGAAGTTTAATTCTAATATAATTTTTATATATTCTAAAATATGTTCATACTTTATATATTCAAAATCAAACACGGGTTTTATTGTGCAAAATCAATATGTAGCACTAAAGCTTGTGTGTTTGAAATGATATATTTTAAGAATTGATTTGATTTGAAGTTTTGGTTTCAAATTTCAGAAAATGAGAATTGATTTCATTTGGAAATATATATCTTTTCTTATTTTATTTGTATGAATTTGAGTTCATTTTATTTTTAGTTTAGTTTAGTTGTAATTATTAAAATTAATGTTTTTGTCTTTATTAGTTAAGTTATTTGACATATTCGCTGATAATTAAGTAAATTATGAACATAAAACCAATTCTATTTATTGTTAATGTATTACAAATATATATAATTTGATTTGGAAATCAATTTAAATCTTTCTTTTCAATACGATCCAAACAAAAAAAAATACACTATTTATATATCAAATACAATTAAATATTTCTTATTTTTACTAATCCTCACATCATATAGAAGTTTGGTCTGTTGTGAAATTTTCATCTCATCCATTGGCCATTTACTATGTCTTCGTGAATCATATTTTGTTTAAACAACCACGTGTATGCTTTAGCTTCAGTATTTGATTTATAGAATTTACAATTGTTCTTGAATGTTGCAGGGCGAGGATACCGAATGGGTGACTGTAGAGCTAGAGTCACCAGAACCATCTGTAGATGACTGGGTCGGAGTTTTCTCTCCAGGAAACTTCAAGTAATCTACACCTATCTTTCTCACAACCAATACATATTTGATGTTAATTATATAGGAAAATATTACCAACACATTCTTCCTCTTTAAAATATACCTTGTTATAAAGTAAATTTCATGTAGACCAAGCTCAATCATTAAGTTTATTTATATACGCTTATGAAACTAACTTGTGACTCCAATCAGATCTTTCCATTTTCTTAGTGAAGCATATCAATATAAACTTCTTTTTATTATAAGCTATTAATATAAAGTTTTTTAACACTTATTTCAATGAATTTTACAATAAAAATTATGGACAAATTTGCCTCAAAAAAATACTTGTGAGAAACAAAACAAATTATGGCAATATGTTTTCATGGTGTAGAGTACATTGTCATGGGAATAAACTAGGAAATATAGTAATTATTGTTGAAAGTTGGAACAAACTAAAGGAAATTTATTTTTTAACATGATAGTTCATCAACATGTCCATACACCGGTGGCGTTGGTTGGGAAGAGGAACCATACATATGCTCAGCCCCCATAAAGGTAAATGCAACCCTACGGGGTTAACTTATGGACGAACTATTTAACAATGGTGAATTTCTCATGCTAATTATTTGAATCTTTGTATCAGTACAAGTATGCCAACCACTCTAATCCAAACTATGCAAAGACCGGGAAAACTACTTTGAAGTTCCAGTTGATCAATCAACGTGCAGATTTCTCCTTTGCTCTATTTTCAGGTGGATTATCAGATGTAAGTTATATTTTCTACTCTTATATGTTGGATATCTCCAACTTCTTTTTTCTACCTAAACTACTAGCATGCCAATATTCTTTTTCTTTGACATTTTATAAAAAAATAGCATCATACACAATTATTTTTAGTATGGAAAGGACATGTTTTCATTCAGAAAAATTATTCAATCATATGTTGACTACTATTCATCATATTGAGCATTGCAGCCAAGACTTGTGGCAGTGTCTAATTCCATATCATTTGCAAATCCTAAAGCACCTGTGTATCCGCGCCTTGCTCTGGGAAAGTCTTGGGATGAAGTAAGTTTATCTACTTGCTATAGGCTCTTGGTTTTATTTGTCCTAATTAATTTTAATCACCACAAGTTTAAATTATCCTAATATTCAGATCACTTAGGAAGTTAAAATTGATAAGCAACGTACCCAACATACAAGGCACAAACAAATTTTGGAAAGACTACTTTTTTATTTTCTGAGATTACATTATTGGAATTGATGCTAAGGTTTTAACTTTTACTAACTATTCTGAAATTGTTATTATGGGAAATGATTCTATGGTTTTATCTTTTAACCACTGTTCTGAAATTGTTGTAATGGAAATCGCTACATGAACTGTCTAACTTAATCACAAAACAATTGTAAGAGAATTTTTGTCTAATACAGATGACAGTTACATGGACAAGTGGTTATGACATACATGAAGCTGTGCCTTTTGTTGAATGGGGTCCCAAGGGAGGAAAGCAAACACGATCTCCCGCTGGAACCTTGACATTTAATCACAATAGCATGTGTGGTATGAAATATTTCCTGTGCTTAGCATTGAACTAGATAGGCTTGTAAATTTTTATTGTAAAATAAACTATGTCATAGATATTGTTTGATTAGGAATCACAAACAAAACATAAACATCAATGATAACAAAAGTTTATCTTCCTAGGTGGATCAACTAAACTGGACGACTCATTAGCCTCACTTAAAAACTAAATTCTCAATAATATTATTCACCATTAGATTTTTTAATAATTTCCTCTAATATCTATATTGGTATCTTTGTCCCCCTTTCAACTAGACTAAAGATAATGTAATCTAATCTCCTCTGTAGTATGATTCCAGTGGTCTTGTATTGGTACAAATCACTTCAACAATTTTTCTTGTTATCTTTTTAGGGTTTACATAAATATCTTCTATTAAATCATTTTGTATTATGTCATTTCTTATATTTTAGAAATATTTTATGAGAAATATTGAAACTTACATTAAAAAATGAGATATTAAAATTGAAGAAGGAAAATTAAGATACGAACTCATAAAAGATAATGCTTATTTGTTACAACCAATTTAAAATTCTAAAGATATATCATTACAACTCTTAATATTTTATTAACTACCTAAAACTAAAATATGAAGGATCAAATTACAACAATAATAAAATTTAATTTAAAACTTATTCAAATTTCACATAAGGAAAATATCACAATTCTAACACTTCTCTTTGATATTTGTCATTAACATACCAAACTTTAACCTCAAGAACTCCAAACTTGATTTCAAAAGTGCTTTAGTCACTATGTCAACAAATTGAACATCAATTTCTTAACCTATATCATTATCATCACAATTAATTAAATGAACTCTTCCTATCCTTAAATTCCAATTGTCAAAATTTGTCATTTCAAATGCATCGTGTATGAACTTTAATGACTTCAAGTTGGTGTGACCAAATCTTCCATGTCAAACATTACATTCATAAATAAAATTATGACCTTCAACTGAATCAAACTTTAAATGAAAAATATTTTCAATCATTTTGGTTTTTGTCATCTCTATCTCATGTACATCAATGATAAAATAATAGTTTTCTTTAAAAGAAACTTCATATCCATCTTTTAGCATTTGTGCAACACTTAGAAAATTTCAATGTAGTTTTGGAATGTATAGAACATCGGTGACAATTATCACACATTTCTTACTTGATATAAAAATTGTTCATTTTCCTTTGACTTGCACAATTTCACCATTTCCCAACTTAACTTTTGGTTGAATGGATCTATCAATGGAGGTAAAACTGAGAGAAATTCGGTCATGTGGCTAGTACAACCACTATCAACAAGTCAAGTATTCAATTCATGTGAATTGAGTTCTTGTGAATTGAGTTCTTGTGATGTCATAAACAAATGGTCATCTTTATTGAGGTCTTCTTCAATCACATTTGCTTGTTTTTCTAGTTGTTATTCATTCTGTTTGTTCTTGACTCTGCAATACCTTTCATTATGACCATGTTTGTTGCAAAAATTACAATAAAAAATAGGTTTATCTTTGTACCAACAATCTTCTTCAACATAATTAGTTCTTTGGCAATAAGAACAAGGAGAAAACTTTTCTTTTCTTAAAGAACCTTCAACTTTCCCTTTGTTTGAAAACTGTTGGTTTTCAAAATGCCTTCCATTGTACTTTGCTCAAAATGTACCTTCAATAGCTTCATTATTTCTCATTAAGACTCTTTACTCTTGTGCATGAAGCTTGGTTGTTAACTCTGTAATTATAAGAGTTTGTAAATCACAAGACTCTTTAGTTGTAGATATCTTGGCTTCAAACTTTTCGGGCACTAAAACCATAATTTTTTCTACAACTTTTTTATTTGTAAATGTCTCACTAAGAAGTCGCATTTGATTCACAATATCTATTAGTCTGCTAAAATAATCTTTGACAGATTTATTGTCCTTCATTTTCATCAATTCAAATTCTCTCTTCAATGTGAGGAGTTTAACGGATTTAACCATGTTACTGCCCTCAAATTCATCTTGGATCTTATCCCATACCTATTTAGATGTTTTCAAGTCCATGATTTTGGTGAAAATGTAATCAATAAGTCTCAAACGTAGGAAAATGATAATTTTGTCTTTTTCTAGCTTCTCCTCCTCATAAGCTTTCATCATTTGGACAATGGTAGGATTTTCTCTTGCGATGGACCAGTTTTAGAGATCAACATTTCATAAATCTTGAGACCTCAAGAAAATTTTCATTTTGATTACCCAAATGTAATAGTTTTTATTGTTAAACATTAGAGTCAAAGATGAAGCATTTGTTGGAAATATTTTGTGAGAAATATTAAAACTTGTAATACAAATGAAAGATTAAAATTAAAGATGAAAGTTTAACGTATGAATTTATAAAAGATAATGTGTATAGGTAAAGTTACAACCAATTTAAAATTCCTAAAATATCTCATATATAATCATAATTATTAAAATTTTATTAAGTACAAAAAAGAAACAAAATATAAAAAATAAAATCTTTAATAATATTAAATTTTAAACTAAAATTTATTCAAATTCTAAATAAAAAAAAATCTCACGACTCTAAATCATTGTTACATAAATATCTTACCTACAATCATTTTGTATTATGTCCTTTGCCATGCTTGTTATTATGTTACTTTTGCATCTTTCTCTTTCTCTTATTGTTCCTTTAAAGCCGAACCATGAATTGTAGTTGCAGTACAGGAATAACAGTGACTCACTTTAATAGAATTGCTACTTATTTGCTTTATTGAAAATGGACACCAATGCACCATAGATTGACAGTGAGCTATTAATTTAGACGTGCAACGTAATGATGATATTTTGGTATTTTATAGGTGAACCTGCACGAACTGTTGGTTGGCGTGACCCTGGTTTTATACACACAAGTTTTCTAAAAGAATTGTGGCCAAATGTTAGGTATGCATGTAACTATCCTTTAATGTTTACGATACCATGATGAGTCATTGTACTTTGTTCTAAAGGGTTTTGTTATGCTCCCACCTCCCCTTCTCAGGTACACTTATAGGATAGGACATATGCTGTCTGACGGTACTTACGTATGGACTAAGAAGTATTCGTTCAAGGCATCCCCATATCCTGGACAAAACTCATTGCAACGTGTTATCATATTTGGTGACATGGGAAAGGTAGCATTGATTATTTAAAAAGTTAAAATAGTAGGAAGAATGATAATCTCTAAAGAGAATGGAATGACAAAGAATCATTTTTTATACTTTTGAATGAAAACTTTAATTTTAAGCATGATTAATAAAATGGGGAAGAATTTATTTTTGTTAGCATGTGTTTTAGGCTGAACGTGATGGTTCAAATGAATATGCTGATTACCAACCTGGTTCACTCAACACCACCGACCAACTCATCAAGGATTTGGAAAATTATGACATAGTTTTCCACATAGGAGATATGCCTTATGCAAATGGATACATCTCACAGTGGGATCAATTCACCGCTCAAGTACAAGATATTTCGTCAACAGTACCATACATGATTGCAAGGTTAATTTGATTCCAATCATTTTATGCCATTGACATTTAAATCAATTTCTGCCTCTTATTAGACTAAAAATTTCTATACTGCAGTGGAAATCATGAACGTGACTGGCCAAACACTGGATCTTTTTTTGATACTCCAGATTCAGGTGGAGAATGTGGAGTTCCTGCAGAAACCATGTATTATTTTCCTGCTGAGAATAGAGCCAAATTCTGGTATGTTACATTAATCTAAACGCAGACTAATATACCTCCTCCAATGTTATCTATTCATTATTTTTATAACTTCATCCATTTACGATAAAAGACACACCTTCACACCTTCTAACAAATGATGAAAATTGGAAACTTGCAGGTATGTAGCAGATTATGGCTTGTTTCGTTTCTGTATAGCAGATAGTGAGCATGACTGGAGAGAAGGATCAGAACAATACAAATTCATCGAGCATTGTCTTGCAACGGTAGACAGAAAGCATCAACCATGGCTAATCTTTTCAGCTCATCGTCCGCTTGGGTACTCCTCTAATCTTTGGTATGGCATGGAGGGGTCATTTGAAGAGCCCATGGGAAGGGAAAGTTTGCAGAAGCTTTGGCAAAAGTACAAAGTTGACATTGCATTTTATGGTCACGTCCATAACTACGAGAGAGTATGCCCTATTTATCAGGTATGTGTGATGGCTAGATATACTATTTCTCATTTCAACTCAAGCATGTTTTCTGATATGTAAATGCATATAATGCAGAATCAATGTGTGAATTCAGAAAAGCATAACTACTCTGGCACTGTGAATGGAACAATTCATGTTGTTGTTGGTGGAGGAGGAAGTCACTTATCAGACTTCACCTCTGCACCCCCTATTTGGAGTCTTTACAGAGACCGTGATTTTGGGTTTGGCAAACTCACAGCATTCAATCACTCATATCTCTTGTTTGAGTACAAGAAAAGTAGTGATGGAAATGTCCATGACTCTTTTACCATTTCAAGAGACTACAGAGATGTTTTGGCCTGTGTCCACGATGGTTGTGAAAAAACCACTTTAGCAACCTGACTTATGTCTCTCTGTACACTTCATTTGGACTTTAAATGAAATAAAATATCGTCCAAATAAATAATTGTTAGTTTATTTGCTACATCTCCATCTTGAGGTTGGATCTAGATATTTTTTACTTTCCAATTAATAATAAAATAAGCGTTTCAAATTATCAGAATAAGCATAAGAAAGAAAAATTCATAGTTAGATTTAGAAAGATAAAAACTAATTACAATGATATATTCTTACTTTTCCGTCAGACTCTGGTATCATAGGAATGCTTACTAAGTAATAGAGTTTAGAGTAAATTGGATCCACTCCTACCTCTCCAGCCAAATAAATAAAACAAGAAACACACAGAAAATGGAAAAATGAAGAGAAAGTAGAGAGATATATTGAGCAAATGGAGGGTGTTGGCGGGAGAGGATTAGATCCAAGTTGAGAGATTAAGTTTCACGTGATCTAATTTCATTTGAAAATCATTGCTTAATGTGACAGTGGTAGACCTTAATTTATGTAAATATTTTATATTCAATTATTTTAATTTCCTCGTGCATCACGGATAACCAAACTTGCTTTAAACAATTATAGTTTCCCTCTTTCCTGAATTAGAAGCGTTTATTTATCTTTAATTTCTGCGCAAGAATGGTACAGTCAACTGACCATATCTTATGCGTGCGTGACAGACACGGTTATAATTTAAACTACAGAACGTGATCATCAACAAATGCAAATTTCCGCATAAGATTGGTATGGCCAAATGCTAAAGCTTAAAAAGTAATTAAATGGAGCTAACAAGACTAAACAAGTATCAGCTAGTGGTATATAAATCTTATTTAAGATTGCCCACGAGCAAAGTGTATTATGATTTTTTAATTAGTATTAGTCCATACCATGATTTAAATAACATATTAACATGATACCATCTGTGTATCTGACCTGTTTCATGCAATCCGTATTTTCTTTTGTTTGAAAATTGAAATGCTGATGATTTTGAGATTCCTACACTCCTCTCTAGTCTCTTACTCCGTTCTTTTAGTGCATTTCTTATCACGTTTTTATACATGTCAAGTAGTTCAAGAGAATGGAATCAATAGAAATGAACCAACAAGAAAGTCATGAAAGAAAATCGGAAATAGTTTATTTTTAGAATGATTAATAATTAAAATATTTAGTTTGTAAATAATTAATATAAGTTAATTACACTTTTAGTCTTTTGGGCATCATAATAATATAATTTTAATTTTTCAAATTCTAATTACACTTATTCATTCTGCTAATGGCTACAATTGTAAGATTTTGATTTCTCAAAGTCAAACGTAACACTAACTACTAATACTGATACTTGTGTTGACGTTAATTGTTATTATTAACATATACAATATTTAAGAGATAATTTACATAAATAAAATCATAAAATTACATTATTTAATGAATTTAATTAACACAATTAGACCTTGAGAGATCATGTTGTTGTAGTAGTATTTCTAATTTATTTATTTTCTTTATTTTATTTTTTATTTTCTTATTTATTGTTCTTAAATATCATGACTACTATTTTTATTCTCTACTATTGGTATAAAATAATTCTCATATTCATACAAAATATTGTTTCTTACTTCTTTGTTTATTTAAAATTTTATTTTTCATTTAAAATTACTATATATATATATATAGTAAAATTGATTCAATAATATGTATGTATATTTCATGTTTATTTAATGGTGGATACAGAATTGGATTATTTTAATTTAGGTTACTTTTTTTTTACTAGTGTAATGTATTATGTTTTAACAGATTTTGGAGACTGACCATTCAAAACTTGTGAAAGTATATTATAATATTTGTAATATTTTAGGACTAATCGTTATGTTTTGTAAAATATCTTTGAATATGATTTTAATTTCTGTGATGTTTTATGATGATTGTTATCTTTTATAAAATATTTTTTAGTAAGATTTTAATTTAATTACTATCGTATTTTAATTGATATTTTTATTTATCAACTTTTGTAATTAATAAAAGTACGGAGGTAACATGTATGAATATAGGCATTTAAGTAACAAAAAAAGACACAGATATTAAAGATACTACCACAAGGTATGAGTACAAGTTTGAGGATTTTTTTTTTTAAGTGTGAGTTCATAGACGAAAACTATAATACTCTATCGAGATCTTACTCATTGTTATTCCTAGACATAAAATAAAATAATAATTATTTTGTAATTTAAAAAATAATTTAGTAAGAGTTTTTAAAATAACTAATATGTTGATATACTATTCTCTTAATTAAATACTAATTTGATGATAAAACTTTTTCAAAACTAATATAAGTGTCCTATTTGAGCGGGACAAAGCCAAGATTGAATAATTGGTGGGCGAATTATAAAAATTAAAATTCATCCTATAAAGTATTAAAATTCATACAATTAAAAAATATAGAAGATAAACAAAATATTTTTGAAAATACAAAATTACAAATTACAATCAGCAATTTCACATTAAAAAAAACTTCATGAATTAATAAAAAAAAAGTAGTATTTATGTAAATCGTATTTTTTTCATGAAAAATCATATAAATTATGTTTCAAAAATCTATTAAATTAGAATAAATTAGGTTATTCACTAAATTATTTTTTATGATAATAGTTGTTAACCACTATTGAAGAAAAAATACCTTAAGATACTTAAGATAATTAGAAAATAAAAGAAGAAAGATTTTGTGTCGAAATAAAGATTATAAAAATGACGATAAATAATGACAAAAAAAAATAAAGATAATAAGAGAAAAATAAAAAAAAATTATGATAGGGATATAATATTGGTTGACATGTCTTAAATTTAAGTGGTGAATTTATTTTATAGTGTTTGTAAGTTTCATTCATTGATAAAGGTAATAAATAATTTTTAATTCTAAAATCAATATAAAGAGAATTCTAATAAAATAATTTGATTACAAATTATAATTATTTATAACTTTTACAATAGTAATAATAATATATTATAAATAAAATTATTAAAAAATACTCAAATAATTTATTTAGAAAAAAAAATACAATTATCTCTACAATAAAAATTACAAAAGAATAGAATATTTTATTAAAAATAAAAAAAATAACACTTAAATTACATTATTTACATAATTAAACTCCTAAATAAAAATAATTACCTAATATATATATTAAAAAAATTAAATTATAAAAATTCAGGAGGGCAAGGACCCCACCCTAACACATATATTCGTCCATGTAATCTAAATACATTTGTAAATACTATTTCAACCTAAAATTGGAACTCTATCCCCACTCTCTAGATTTAAATAAATAAACTTACGACAAGCCAAGTATAATTCAGCTTGACAAATTATTGCCGTAGCTTAACCCTACGTAAACATACATATTAATTCTTATTTAAAATAGAAATTTTTTTGAATAGTATTTAAGTAGAAATAAAAAGAAAAAAATAATAAAGACTATAATTAATTCTAACAATTCAATTAAATCGTGACTAACTAAACCAAGTTCGAGAGTCGGCATAGTAATAAAAAATTTAACAGAAAGTACAAGATATTAAGTTTTAACCCGATTATTATTATTGTTTTTTTTTTCTACAAGAAAAAAAACACAAATCCGGCTCCACTAAGTTAAATAAAAACATTTATCTTAATTATGATTTTGTTTACACATCCAATTCGTATATCTCTTTACAAATTTTTTTTATCTTTTCCATGACATTTATTTATTTTTTCTTATCTCTCTTCTGGGAAAGAACACGACACGTGATATATGTTATTTTTAACCGGCGCTTATAAAAAAAAAGGGGGGAGGGGAATGGTCCAACTTGCACATTTGATTTAATTATGGAATGAGATACGCGTACAGACAGACGAGTCGATTCCTGGATATGATTTCCTCCTATAAATATGAAAATGAAGAGTCTATCTATCTCATTGAGCGAGTGAAGATTAAAAAGAAAAATGGAAGGGAAACTAAAAATGATATTGGTAATGTTGTGGTTGTTCACCAACTTGAGCATTGGCTTGGCTCAAAATCACATGGAGGGATTCGGAGAGCAACCACTGGCGAAGATTGCCATTGACAAGACCGTTATAGCGCTCCACAGTTCCGCCTCCATTACTGCACTCCACTTTCTGCTCGGCATTCAGGTACTCCACCCTTCTTCTCTTCACCTTTCCTTACCTATAACTCCTTTTTACTCTTTTTCTTTTTATGTCTCTACTTTAGGTTTTTGCATTTAATAATATCAGCATTTGTGATTAATTTGTAACGTTAATCATTATCTTTTTATTAATTAATTATCTTTCGTCATATAAACTTAATTTGGAACATTAATAATACTTTTCGTACATTAATTTTAATTATATAGTTAATTTTTTAAAAAGCATACATATAAAATATCTATTAAATATAAAAAATTATTTATAATAAAATAAAAATTTAACTACATAATATAATTTTTAAAAAAATATATAGATAATTAATTATATATAATGCAGATATATATAATCGATTATATATAAATATAAATGATTAGATAATTTTAATTTAATTGATTAAGTTTAATTACATAATTCATTGTATATAAATAGAAAAACAAAGTGTGTGGTAATGAATGCTAAATATGTAGTTTTATATTATGCTGTTATTTTTACTGTATTTTTTCCTTATTTATTTTTTGGTTGTTTCTTTATTATCAAACATGCTTGTCACTTCCGTGTTTACCCCTCTCCAATATTTCTAGACAACAAAACAGAGTATAAGAAAATGTTAAAGGATTTTAAACAATAAAAAATATTTATAATTATTAAAATCAGATAGAATAATATTTATAGAAATTCAAAATATATTTAAATATAAAAAAAAATTGATGACTATCACACTCTTACCAACTAGAAAAGTTTAAAAAAAAAAAATCACTTATCTGTAAATCAATTGTATCCACTATATTAGTTTAAATACATTTTATGTCTCTACATATGTGTGTTTAATTATTGTAAAATGTTTTATTATTTTTAGAATTCACTTTTTTTAGTGTTACTTTTTAATTTTTATCATTAATTTTAGTTAGTTTAATGCTAAACTTACTAATAATATTAATATTAATTGAAAAATTAAGATAAAAAAATATTTTAAATTAAAATAATTAAATTATTTATAAGTATTCAATTCAATTAATTAATGTATTTATTATTTTATATAAATAAAGTAATTACATATAATTTACTTTCATAATTTATTTTTAGTATATTATGACAAGTGATTTTACTTTTTAATATGTTACTTTTGATGTTATTTTTATATTTTAATTTATTAATTTTTGACTTATTTTAATATAATTTATTTTTAAAATATATATCAAGTAGTAATTTTAGTTTTAAAAGAAAAAATTAATTTAAATATAATATATTAAAAGTAAATTATATTACAATATATCAGTCAAAATTAAGAAATTGAAATGAAAAAATAACATAAAAATAAAATATTAAAATCAAATTCTAAATTTCTAAATAAACTATAATTAAAAAAAATATAATGTTAAAAATAAATTAATGAATTAAAAATAAGAATAATATTAAAAGTAATATTATTACTGTTCATAATATATTAAAAAATAAATTATAAAATTAAATGATATATAATTATCTTATTTATATAAAATAATAAATACATTAATTCTACTAAAAGTAAATATATTAATTAATTAAATTACAGATTTAGAAATAATCTAATTATCTTAATTTAAAATCTCTTTTATACCTTAATTATTTTAATTAATATTATTAATTTTTATAGTCACCTCAATATCAAACTAATTAGAAATAATGATAAAAATAAAAAAATAATATTAAGAAAATTAATTTAATTTATCATTAACGTAATACAAATATATAATTTGATTTGGAAATCAATCAATTTTTTAATACGATCCAAAAAATATATATTTATAGACGAAATCAAATTAAATATTTCTTAATTTTAAAAATCACGTGTATGCTTTAGCTAGCCTCAGTATTTGATTAATAGAATTTACAAGTGTGATATATATGTTGCAGGGTGAGGATACCGAATGGGTGACTGTAGAGCTAGAGTCACCAGAACCATCTGTAGATGACTGGGTCGGAGTTTTTTCTCCAGGAAACTTCAAGTAATTTACACCTATCTTTCTCACAACCAATACATATTTAATATTAATTATATATATGTTAAATATTAATAACACATTGATACTCTTTAAAATATACTTTATTATATAGTAAATTTCATGTAGACTATGCTAAATCGTAAAAGTCTCACCGTATGTTTAAAGGCATTTGGAAGAGCTTTACATAAAGTTTATTTAGGCTTATGAAACTAACTTGTGACTCCAATACGTTCTGTTTATTTTATTAGTGAAATTTATCAATATACTTTTTTTTATGAGTTTCATGATAAAAATATAAAATAGTTTCATACTATAATCAAATCATAAATTATTATTTATATAACTTTTAAAATAATTATTATAAAAATTAATAACTTATCCAATACGTTAGGTTATGATGAGATAGATGTAAATGATTTTTTTTTATATGCTATTAATATAAAAAAATTACAAATTATTCCAATAAATTTCACAATTAAGTTTATGACATAATTTCTCATTTGATATGAATTCATTGATGATTAATTACTTTTTTATAATATTCCTGAATTCTAAGAACTAAAGCACACTTGCATCTGAATTTTCTCATTCACTCTTTAAGCGCATCACTTAATTATTCATTTGAACCTACCCACTAATAAAATTCGCACATTAAAGGAGAGTCAAAGTCTATTTAAGAACTAAAGGAAATGTCTTATTTTTTTACATGACAGTTCATCAACATGTCCAAACACCGGTGGCATTGGCCGGTTAGAGGAACCATACATATGCTCAGCTCCAATAAAGGTAAATGCAAGCTTAAGGAGTTAACTTGTACATGAACCAACAATTTAACAATGGTGAATTTCTCATGTTATTATTTGAATCTTTGTATCAGTACAAGTATGCCAACCACTCTAATCCAAACTACGCAAAGACCGGGAAAACTACTTTGAAATTCCAGTTGATCAATCAACGTGCAGATTTTGCCTTTGCATTATTTTCAGGCGGATTATCAAATGTAAGCTATCTTTTCTTATCATATGTTGGATATCTCCAACTTTTTTCGTTCTAATTACTAAAGTATGCCAATGTTCTTTTTATTCAACTTTTTAAAAAGAGAAAATAGTATATGCATGTGACAAACGGTGCATATTTATTAAAATTTTCTAGAAGAGAATAACATCATACACTAATGTTCTTAGTATGGAAAGGACTTGTTTTCATTCAAAACAAATTATTCAGTCATATGCTGACTAATATTTATTTGATTGAGCATTGCAGCCAAGACTTGTGGCAGTTTCCAATTCCATATCATTTGCAAATCCCAAAGCACCTGTGTATCCGCGCCTAGCTCTAGGAAAGTCTTGGGATGAAGTAAGTTTATCTACTTGCTAGCTAGAAACCCTTTGTTTTGTGTTTGTCCCTTTAATTGTATTCACCACAAGTCTAAATTACCTAATATTCAGTCCACTTTGGAAGTTTAAATTGATAAGCAACCTAAGTTACACGGAACAAACAAAATTTGAAGAGACTACATTTCGATTTTGTTGACATTCCCCTAATTGGAATTAATGCTAAGGTTTTAACTTTTGGTAACTATTCTGAAATAGTTGTTGTGGAAATTGAGTCTATGGTTTTACCTTTTAACTACTATTTTGAAATTGTTGAATGTTTAACTTAATCACATAAAACAATTTTAAAAGGATTTTTATCTAATACAGATGACAGTTACATGGACAAGTGGTTATAGCATAGATGAAGCTGTGCCTTTTGTTGAATGGGGTCCCGAGGGAGGAAGTCAAACACGATCTCCCGCTGGAACATTGACATTTACTCGCAACAGCATGTGTGGTATGAAATATTTCCTTGTTTATTACGAAGCCTATGTTGGTATATATTCTAGACTCATCATGGAAAAAAAAAAAAAAAACTTATTAGGAAGCACAACAACTCACATTAACATTGGATATCAATGCAGCAAAGAATGATAACAGACTCTTGATTAATTTAGATGTGTGACGTAATGAGGATACTTTATTATTCTATAGGTGAACCTGCACGAACTGTTGGTTGGCGTGACCCTGGTTTTATACACACGAGTTTCCTTAAAGAACTGTGGCCAAACTTGAGGTATGTATGTAACTATTATTTTATGTTCATTACACTATGATGAGTTACTGTATTTTGTTCTAAAGGGTTCTGTTTGGCTCCCCTTCTCAGGTACACTTACAGGTTAGGGCATATGTTGTTGTCTGATGGTTCTTATGTATGGAGTAAGACGTATTCGTTTAAGGCCTCTCCATATCCTGGACAGAACTCGTTGCAGCGTGTTATCATATTTGGTGACATGGGAAAGGTGCCATCGATTATTTAAAAATTTATTATATTAGTAGAAAAATTTACCATCTCTTGAGAAAATGGAATGACAAGGAATCATTTCATTTTCCAACTTTTGAATAAAATAGTTTTTTATAGTGTTTGCCAATTAGAAAACATTTTAGGTATCACTTTTAAAATAATTATTATAAAAATTAATAATTTATCATGCATGTCAATACCTGATTTCCATTAAATTTTTAATAAAACAGAGAAATTATCTTTGATTGCATGTGTTTTAGGCTGAGCGTGATGGTTCAAATGAATATGCAAATTATCAACCAGGTTCACTCAACACCACTGACCAACTCATCAAGGATTTGAACAATTATGACATTGTTTTCCACATAGGGGATATGCCTTATGCAAATGGATATATCTCACAGTGGGACCAATTCACAGCTCAAGTACAAGATATTTCGTCAACAGTACCATACATGATTGCAAGGTTAGTTTGATAGCAATCATTTTATGTCGTTGACATTTAAATCAAATTTTACATCTTATTAAGACTAAAAATATGTGGTTTTGCAGTGGAAATCATGAACGTGACTGGCCAAACACTGGATCTTTTTATGATACTCGAGATTCAGGTGGAGAATGTGGAGTTCTTGCAGAAACCATGTATTATTTTCCTGCTGAGAATAGAGCCAAATTTTGGTATGTTACATTAATCTAAATGCAAACTATGTGATGTTTGACTTTAGTAAATTAAATTTTCTTTTCTAATTGAAATTTGTCATTCCACATCGTCCAAGCTGATTGTGAATCACATTAACCAATTATTGTCAATTCAGTATTTTTATAAAAGAAATTACGTTTGTACAGCAAATTGTACGATTGAGAACAAAAAAAAAAGAAAAAAAAATACAAGATATAATAAATTATGTTATTGAGATAAAGACAAAAAATGTTATCGTATAAATTATGATATGAATAACAGCTCTCATCTTATCTATAAAAGATACCTCTTCATCCATATTCATAATGCAATTTCTAGTTTTTGCAACTAAAAAACGAACCATCATTTCTATCAATAATTTCAACAGTAAAATTAGGAAGCAACATTTTTAAAATTTCGAAAAAATGAAGAAAATTGAAAATATGCAGGTATAAAGCAGATTATGGCATGTTCCGTTTCTGTATAGCAGATAGTGAGCATGACTGGAGAGAAGGATCAGAACAATACAAATTCATTGAACATTGTCTTGCAACAGTAGATAGAAAGCAACAACCATGGCTAATCTTTTCAGCTCATCGTCCCCTTGGATACTCTTCTAATGCTTGGTACGGCAGAGAAGGGTCATTTGAAGAGCCCATGGGAAGGGAAAGTTTGCAGAAGCTTTGGCAAAAGTACAAAGTTGACATTGCATTTTATGGTCACGTCCATAACTACGAGAGAGTATGCCCTATTTATCAGGTATGTGTGATGGCTAGATATACTATTTCTCATTTCAACTCAAGCATGTTTTCTGATATGTAAATGCATATAATGCAGAATCAATGTGTGAATTCAGAAAAGCATAACTACTCTGGCACTGTGAATGGAACAATTCATGTTGTTGTTGGTGGAGGAGGAAGTCACTTATCAGACTTCACCTCTGCACCCCCTATTTGGAGTCTTTACAGAGACCGTGATTTTGGGTTTGGCAAACTCACAGCATTCAATCACTCATATCTCTTGTTTGAGTACAAGAGAAGTAGTGATGGAAACGTCTACGACTCTTTTACCATTTCAAGAGATTATAGAGATGTTTTAGCCTGTGTGCACGATGGTTGTGAAAAAACCACTTTAGCATCCTGACTTATGTCTATGTGTACACTTCATTTGGACTTTAAATGAAATAAAATATCGTCCAAATAAATAATGGTTAGTTTATTTAAATCCATGACTCGACATGGCTAAATAATTCAATTTTAATTATAGTGAAAATAATCAAATATTATTTATCTAATTATTATAGGATATTACTCTATAAATTCAAAAAATAATTGGAAAGACACAAGTATCTCAAAGAATTTGAGAAGTATCTGAATATCTCAATCAAATCAAATAAGTTACATACCGAATACCAATATGAAGAACAATTACAAGTCTAGCAGATAGAAGGTGTTAGTCATTGCTTTCATGTGTATGATGAAGAAATCTAGCAAACAACTTCACACTTACATCCACTATATAAATTTATATGCTACATATGCTACACCATTCTGTAGTTGAGATGGAATTGTAAAAATCAAAAACCAGGCTTCCACCATCAAATCTACCAGACAACTAATGGATATTGGATAAAATGCATATGCACACCTAATCTGAGTTGATGAAATTTTGTTTAGAAATCGCAATTAGGTAGTATGACTATTACAACTTTGTCTCAACACGTGTGGTAGCTATCAATCTTCTGAATCCTAAATATAAACTATGGATACCTTCATATAAAAAACAACATTCTAGTGGTGAATATATAATTTTCTTTACTATTGCAATTTTGGTTTGTTGGTATCACAAATGTATGATTTTTATCATGCAAAATGACAAAGTGGTAGTAGTTGCGTTTGAACGAAAATTATACTATATTTACTAGGCTTAATTATATCCTACAATTTTCATAGTTTTGCAATTTTTTTATCATAATTTTTTTTGTTTGTGCGCATTTTATCCCTTATTTTTAAAAATTTTGTGCATTTTTATTTTGATTTATTGACTGCTTATCTTCGTTAGTTAATTGCTGAAGTGGCAAGTTAACTATCAATGTGGTGGATAATGTTGACCTAAATTGATGACATGGTAGTACATAAGGATAATTACATGGTAAGGAAATGTTGATGTGATGGATAATGTTGACGTGGGTTGATGATATGGTAGTACATTAGGCTAATTATATGGTAAGAAAATAAAATTACACATTTTGCTTTCAACTTTCATGATTTTACAAATATTGACATCTAATTTTTTTCCGCATATTTTGTCCCAATTTTTTTCATACATTTTGTCCATTAACTTTAAGATTTTAACATATTTTGCTCCCGACATTATAATTAAACATTTTCTATTCATAACAAAATAATAAAATCTAAAATATAGAATTAAGAGCTTGTGATTGGACAAAAGAAAGCTTATTTGATTTTATGGAATTGTTCATGACAAACAAACAATCATTGATATATTCAATCATGTTTTCAACAAGTATTTAATCCGTATCTTAAATTCTTACCAAGTTTGCAATGACCTAATGTTAAATATTATGGTGTTCTTTTATTTATTTATTTTTATCTAATTTTGGATAATTTTCATTTTAAAAAAATGTTTGAGTGATTATTTTCAAAACAAAAATCATTAATGTATCAATCTGAAATTTAAAAAAGACGTCAGTAAATTTTAATTATTACGCTACCTAGGTTTTAATTTCTACAGGAATTCTTAATATTTTTTATTGCTATTGTGAATTGATGTATCAATTTCAATTGAACAATTTTTAAATTGTTCAATTTATGGGTTTTACTATGTGGTGGAGTTATTGTGATGATTTCAAATTGGTTCCCAATTAGTTTTAATCTTACATTGATTTTAATTATTATGATAATTTAATTCGTAACAAGGTTATTATAATATTATAACTTTTGATTATTCTACCAATTTAATGTCTCACAACAATATCAATAGTGTGATTTTAATTGTACAATAATAACATTATTTCAATTAATAACTCCACCCCACCATGCTTTGCTTATATTGTGTTAAGGGTATTTGATTTTCAATTTTTATATTTAAAATTTTGATTATTATATATTAACATTTAATTGGTATGATAATGATTTATTGATTTTGCTAGTTGACTTAATTATTTAAGAATTGTTACCTTGAAAATTGATTCTTGTCCAAGAATTTCATAGGTTGTTATAAGTCATTTTTATCAAAGTGAGACTCCTTGTATTGGTTCATGAAGTTCTTTTTACAAATTGAGAAATGCTTTTGATCTTTGTGTGCAATTATTTGTTCAAAGATATTGTTATATGTTTGGGTTAAAAGTTAAGAAATGATGAAGTTATTGGAGAATGTATTAGATTAAAAGAGTTGTCTGTCCAAATGAGACAATTTTCTAAACTTAGCTTATGCTCATTGATTAATCTATATGTAATTTTAAACCAAGCTATGACCTTGGTTTGTGCACTCTACACAAAGGAAAATATGCTAATGTACTTACCTCATTATTTTGATAGCTTGTTGTGTTCTAAGTTATATCTTTTTTTAGAGCATTTGTGTTTTGTCTTAGCAATAAATTTGTTGAGATGAAATTATTAGATAAGTCATTGAAATATAGTCCAAAGGGAATAACTTTCTAAATTGTGTAGTCATGGATTAACTCATGAGGTATAAGGTTATAACTTTTTTTTTAAAATACTTAAAATATTTTATCACTGATAATAATTTTACTTATTTTAGAATAGGATTATTTTCAATAAAAAAAATACCTGCAATCTAGGCAATGGCACGTGATATTTTTTTCATAAAAAATTTAAGTAAATTGAAATTGTCCTCCAATAAATATGCACTGAGCGAATGAAGCAGACAGATAGAATGGAAGGGATTGTTGGAAAATGGTTGAAGCTAAAAATGATATTGGTGATGTTGTGCATGTTCACCAACTTGAGCATTGGTTTGGCCCAAAATCACATTGAGAGATTCGGAGAGCAATTCACAAGATCTTTCTGGCGCTCCACACTTGGGCCCCCATTACAGCACGCCCCTTTCTGCTCGGCACTAAGGTACATATCACATACACAACTTTTTTAATATAAACCTCTAACTTGATCCTTCAAAATCACTTCACTCACTACGTTAGTCTTCTTAACATTTTAGTAACTAAATAAGTTTTACTATTTTTCTTTTACAATTTACAGTTGTGATTGGATTTATATGGTTGCAGGCCGAGGATACCAAATGGGTGGCTGTAGAGCTAAGGTCTCCAGGAAACTTCAAGTAATCAATCTACAACTATCTTTCTCACAACCAATACATATTTAATACTAATTATATAGGAATAGGAATAATATTGCCAACACATTCTCTTTAAAGTATACCTTATTATAAAGTAAATATCATGTGCACCATGTTAATAAATCATTCAAGTCCAGCTATATGCTGTATATGGTTGACAGATATTTGGAAGTTTTATACCAAGTTTAGTTAAGTTTATGAAACTAACTTACGAACTCCAATAAACTCTTTTTACTTCATTAGTGAAGCTAATCAATATAAGGTGTTTTTTTTAATTTATTTTAATAAATTAATAAATTTCCTAGTCAAGTTTATAACATAAACTCATTACTAAATAATTTATCTAAGTACAACCTTAGTCAAAAGTTGCATAATATTTGTGCAACATAAAGAGAAAAGTACATTTGTTAGCATTTTTATTTTAATTTTTAAAATTTAGATAAATTAACTCTCAAATATTTACTGAATAGATTTTTAGGCTGAACAAATACTTACAAATATATTTAATTAAAAAAGAAACTTTTTAAAAGTATACACTCATCCCAACCTTAAAAATTTTCATGATATTGAGTACAATTTTTTCATAATAAGCTAGGAACATCTCGCAATTATTGTTGAAAAAAATAAACAATTATTTTGACATGACAATTCATCAACATGTCCATGCACCGGCGGCGTTGGCTGGGTAGAGGAGGCATACATATGTTGAGCCACAATAAAGGTAATTAAATGCATGAACGATTTCACAATGATCAATTTCTCATGTTAATTATTTGAACATTTGTATCAGTACAAGTATGCCAACCACTCTAATCCATACCATGCAAAGACAGGGAGAACTACTTTGGAGTTCCAATTGATCAATCAGCATGCAGATTTCTCCTTTGCACTATTTTCAGGTGGATTATCAGATGTAAGCTATCCTTTCTGTTCTTATGTTGGATATACATCTCCAAGTTTTTTTCTTTTTTTATCTAAACTTCTAAAGCATGTTTATGTTCATTCAGAAAAATTATTCAATCATATGTTGACTACTATTCATCTTATTGAGCATTGCAGCCAAGACTTGTGGCAGTGTCCAATTCCATATCATTTGCAAATCCTAAAGCACCTGTTTATCCGCGCCTTGCTCTGGGAAAGTCTTGGGATGAAGTAAGTCTTTGGAATTGATGCTAAGATTTTAACTTTTTCTAACAATTCTAAAATTGTTATTATTGGAATTCACTCTATGGTATTACCCTTTACTGCATGAATGGTCTAAGTTAATAAACAGAACAATTTTAAGAGAATTTTTATTTGATACAGATGACAGTTACATGGACAAGTGGCTATGATATAGATGAAGCTGTGCCTTTTTGTTGAATGGGGTCCCAAGGGAGGAGGAAGGCAAACACGATCTCCTGCTGGAACATTGACATTTAATCGTAACAGCATGTGTGGCATGAAATATTTTCATGTGCTTAGGATTGAAACTAGATTGACTTGCTTATTACAAAGCCTAAGTTTTTATTGTAAACTCATCTATGTCATAGACAAAAAAAATTTATTAGGAAGTAGTGTAACTCACTTTAATAGAATTGCTACTTATTTGTTTCATTGAAGATGTATATCAATGCACCATAGTTTGATAGTAAGCTATTAATTTAAATGTGTAGTGTAATGAAGATATTTTTGTTATTCTATAGGTCAACCTGCACGAACCGTTGGCTGGCATGACCCTGGTTTTATACACACAAGTTTCCTAAAAGAACTCTGGCCAAATTTGAGGTATGCATGTAACTATTTTTTATATTCATTACATTATGATGAATTACTATATTTTGTTCTCAAGCATTCTACTTTGCTCCTATTACTTCTCCCCTTCTCAGGTATACTTATAGGTTGGGGCATATGCTGTTTGACGGTTCTTACGTATGGAGTAAGAAGTATTCGTTCAAGGCATCCCCATATCCCGGACAAAACTCGTTGCAACGTGTTATCATTTTTGGTGATATGGAAAGGTAGTATTGACAAAAAATAAATATTAAATGAAAACTCCATTAAGCATGATTAATAAAATGGGAAAAATTATTTTTGTTTGCATGTCTTTTAGGCTGAGCGTGATGGTTCAACTGAATATGCCAATTACCAACCCGGTTCACTGAACACCACCGACCAACTCATCAACGATTTGGACAATTATGACATTGTTTTCCATAGGGGATTTGCCTTATGCAAATGGATACATCTCACAGTGGGACCAACTCACAGCTCAAGTGCAAAGGTTTGTTTGATTGCAATCATTTTATGCCATTGACATTTAAACTAATTTGTGCATCTTATTAGACTTAGTATTTGGTTCACTCATTCATATTGTAGTGGAAATCATGAACATGATTGGCCAAACACTGGACCTTTTATGATACTCCAGATTCTGATGGAGAATGTGGAGTTCCTCCAGAAACCGTGTACTATTTCCCTGCTGAAAATAAAGCCAAATTCTGGTATGTTACATTAATCTAAATGCAAACCATGGTGGAGGGGGAAGTCACTTGTCAAGTTTCAGCACAGTACCCCCTGTATTGAGTACAAGAAAAGTAGTGATGGAAAGGTTTACGACTCCTTTACCATTTCAAGAGACTACAGAGATGTTTTTAGCCTGTGTGCACGATGGTCGCGAGAAAACCACTTAAGCAGCCTAAAGTATGTCTGTGTAGACCCTATAAGGTCATGAAATGAAATAAAATACCGTCTAAATAAATAACGGTTAATTTATTTACTTTCCAGACAAGCTTTAGGAACTACATATAAATGATGACACGATTTTGATTTATATGAACAAGCCAATTCTAAAAGCTAAAAAGTCGATACGTCTGAGATGGTAAAAATAACATTAACATGAAATCACATTTTTAATTAGAATAAACACATCAATGCTTCATAATTTAACTTTAATTATAGTGAAGATAATAAAATATTGCTATTTATTTAATCATTGTAGTATATTAGTACAAAAAATCATTTTTTTTTAAAAGACAGTTAGAAATATTGCAGAGAATTTGAGAATTATCCGATGTCTATCAAATAAGATACATACCAAATACTAGTAGACGATCAATTTCAAGTATCAGTGCTTTGAAGTGTAAGATAGAGGAAGTCTGGCAGAAACTTCACACATATGTTATGAATTCAACTTTAAATTTACAATAGACTGTACAATTCATATGCTACACCATACACTACTTGACTTGGAGCTGTAAAAACTCAATCAAATACAATGATCAGGCTACCAGCATCAAATGAACCAGACACAACATAGATAACATGCATATGCGCACCTGCTCCCATCTGGGTTGAAGAAATTTCGTTTGCAAATCACAATTTACGTATGACTATTGCAACTCTCTGTCTCAGTACGTGTGGAAGCTATCAATCTTCTGAATCCTCAACATAAAATCTGGATGCCTTCACAGAAATAAGCATCCTAGTGAACCAAAATTATAAGGTGCATTGCACTCAGGTTAAAAGACTGATGCAATCCATAGTGCACATTCCATATCAACCATCCATCTCAATATCGCAAGCTTTGCTTTCTTGATCAACTGCTAAGCTGACAGATTCCAACAGACCATCAATTCTGAGGGGAGAGTGTCGAACACTGTATTGGAACATAACCTGAAAGTGCAAAATTGCAGCGTTGTTGTAAACGAAACCTCCAAAAACAATGAATGATGAAGAGGGAGTGTGAATCTACGATTTTTCATGAAGGTCTTCTTCAGACAAACAGTAAATCAGAATAACAAGCTAAATAAGCAAATGGATGTAATGCATTTGATCAAATTCTCCTACTCTCTCCAGCATTCAATCCAATTTGAGCATGCAGACATGTTTCATGCTCTTCGTTTGTTTTTTTCCTTTGTCTTGGATTAGTTTTTAAGTATACCTTATCCTCTTGCATTTGTATCTCATTTCTTCTTAATAAATTCTTTGTTTACAAAAAAAATTAAAGGAATCAGAAGTCATGTCGCTGTCAACAGGTTTGGAGAAACGATTATCTTTAGTAAGATCATAGCAATAACAGAAAAATCACAAGGCACTTATGAAATAGAATAATGATAATGATGCAAGGAGGAGGAGAGGGTAAAACCAAATATAAACTAAACCTCTGAATAACTCAACACTCATAAAGCATCTAAACTAAGATACATGTTAGTTGTTTTTTATAAAGGGAAGTGCCAACAATATTAACGGAATAAAGATATGCTTAAATGAGAAAATTCCTCAAATTATAAAAACCCCAAATCCTTGCATCAATAGCCATCCTTAAGCACTAATTACTATAGTGAAAGTAGTAAGTAGAATCTACCCTAAAATTAATTCGTACATCTAATCTTACTTCAATTATATCTAACAAAACTACTAATTTGGTCCTCCAAAGCTTGTGACATCAAATAAGTATTCTAAAGATTAGAAGTGACATCAGAATAGTTCTTCTGTCAAGCAAACTACTGTACATCATAATAAAGATCAATTTGATGTGACTAATAATCTTTTGAAGACTTATTCAATGTTAAAATCTTTCAATTGATGTCAAGTGGATCTTTGGACAACTCAGTTTGTAGTTCAGTAAATTATATTCCCTTAAAAGTGTTTCCATTAACATTGTTACGTTTTCCTCATCAATTAACAATCCATTCAGAAATTTAGATGGAATGAGAAGTTGCAGAAATTTTAGGGATTTGCTGGAATACTCCCTTACAACCTTAGAGAAACTATCAGCAGAGGCACGAGCTCGATTGGCCTTGCCAAGATAATGTAGATCGGCTTTCTCAAGCTTCCCATCCATCAAAACCAATCCTCCCTCTCCAATTGAAAACCGTAGGAGACATCCTGACTGCAGCTCTGACTGCAAAATTGAATAAAGTCACGTAAGAATCATTTGGTAAAAGATAAAAAAGAAAAGTGAGTTTGATGCCTAAGATGCAAGCTTGTTTTTTACAACTAAATTTCAAGACTGGAAGTCTATCATACTATACAACAACAAAAGTCTATCATACTGGGAATATCCCATCCAGAATTAATATTTCTCAGCCAACCATTTTTATCAGTTTAGTGCAGTGCTGTAAAACAACATCAATTGGTTGAGCCTCATAACTAGATTAAGCATCAGATGTCAATTCACAAATATATAGAGACCTCTTTCAAACAAACCTGTTGCATAAAGCTTCCATCTAAACAGCCAAATACCACAGGAGGATCATCCGAGGTAGTCAGTTTTCCATCTTCTTGAAGCTCCAAAACCACCTGGTTTGGAAAGGCAGGGAAACTGATTAAGCAATATCACATATGTAGACTACAAGTGTATCTTTTATGCAAAAGTAAATATATAAACATGAATGAATTTGTATATATATATATATGTGGGATAGAATCAACTAGCACCAGATGTTAGTCAAACTTCATAAAATGAGACCTATATCTTATATAGAAAGTAAATTTTCTCAATTCAACTGAGAGATTTAAAATTCTCATGAAGTAGATCAACTTATAAAATATCATACAATTCAAAAACTACATGTTATTTCATTGCACCACTTTATTTTAACATATAACATGTTATTCGAAGTATAAGTAAATATCTATTGTTAAATTATAATTATATCGAAAACATCTAAAATTTGATATGCTTAATCATCAAGATAATATATATTTAGTAGTGTCAAAAACATCTAAAATTTGATATGCTTAATCATCAGGATAATATTACATAATTTAAAAGTTGGATTTATAAAATTTACTTTTTATAATAAAGTTAGTGAAAGTGTTATTTTACAAAGTTTGATGTCTGGTATCAATTGATCTTATCCCTACACGCACAACCCAGTTCACAAGGCTTTCTCCTTTGTAGGGTGGTGGGTTTGGGGAGAGTCAAGTGTGCAAAGTCTTACACTCTTACTGCCGTGTCAAGACTCAGCCGAGTTTTACATAGTCAATTTCAAAATAATAACCTTCCACAATCAGTTCTGCATTAAAAGGTAATGTTCCTTAACTAGTATTTTTTTACCTTTGTTATAATTTCAAAAACTATGCCTTGCCAAAATTTCTAGAGATATTTGAACCTGTGATCTCCCATAAGGAAGCAACTTTACCACTGTGTCAAGGCTAACACAAAATTAAATCCAAATTGTGTGAAGCAGTGGCAATCATATAATCTAGTTTTTCATCTCAACTTAAAAGCCAAATAAATCCAACTTTACCGCTGGGGCAATCATATAATCTTGTTTTTCATCTAAGATTTGACCATGAAAAATGTAACATCGAAGTTCACTACAAAAACATTTCTCAATCTATACCTTTGGAAACTATGTACAAGATGTCAAATAAAAACTACAAGAATATTGAATGTAATTATGCCTTTTTTTATTGTAGTTTTAAAGTCTTTAAAGAACGTTTTGCTGAGATTCTAACCACTGTTGGTACATCCATCCAATATAAATTTCCTATGGAGAATCAATAACACAGTTAAAAAGGCATAATAGCCAATGTTCAGCATTTATATGTTCATAACATAATGGTAACTTCCATTCTAAAAATAAGGGGGTAAAGATGCGTACTTCAAAGAACTAGAACATAGAAGATGGCTAAAGGCTGCTATGCGGGTGAGTTTCTCCTATTTCTTAGTAACAAGACCTATAACTCAATGAAAAAGATGCCATAAGGGAAAATAAAGTGTGTACGGGTGCACAAGTTCAAACACAGTATCTTCTATATACAACCTAAAATTGCAGCAGAGCAACCATATGTTTGCATTAGTATTGCCTTAGGAGGCACGCACTTTTACTTCAAAATTATAATTGCACAATTTTCTTAGACAGCAGATAGTTGCAATGAACATGATGCAAGAAAAGTTGATCCATAAAGTGCCTAACAAGGGGAACCAGTGATCCACACATACACTTCTCAATCACAAGGGCTAGAAATCCACAAAAGCAAACGACAGAAATATAAACAGTAAAGAAAAGGCACAGAAAGTGAAGCAATGATACAACACAAAGAAAGCAAGGGAAAACACCTGCTGTTGGTTCGGAACCTGTCCTTTACTGTCTGTGTCTATAACATATTGACTACAGTTCTCATCCTTCCAAACCAATGCTAACGGCGTAATTCCTGCCTGGTAGTGAGCATGCCTAAAAAAGACATCAAATCAAAAGGATCAACCCAACATGATAAATGAAAATAACATGCAGACTTAGGCCATATTTAAATAAATTTTTCTATAAATACTTATAAATAAATAAATAAATAAAATGAATTGTTCTTCAATCTTAAATCAATTTATATACTTAACTTATATATAAATTTTTCTATTTAACTTCTCGTAAAATTGAATTACATAAGTTGATTTTATCTTCTGAATTCATTTTTCTTTCTTATTTTCCTCTTGTAAATATTTAAAAAGAAGTTTATTCAATGATGGCCAGGTATTATTGGCTAAAAGAACCAACACTTAGGTTGAAAAGATTAGTTCTAAAATCTAAACAATTACACAAAACAAACCATTAGGTTGGCACTTGGCATTAACAGAATGGTTTGCTCTAAGACAAATCGCACAATGAAAGAAAGAGTTATGAATTACTTGTTATAAAAGAGAAGACCGTCTATGACATAAGGCACCGGTGCCGAATAAGCAGCACAAAGACCGCTCGAGTCACAACCGTACACCGGAACCAAACTGAACCTGTACTTGTGATAATACGAGGGAGGGTCACAAGCACCAGTTTCAGCAAGCTTGGAATTCAACCAGAAGAACCTAAACTCCGCAGTGCAATCAGAGAGAGGGTAATCTCGCCAACAAACCATGTCAATAACGTAATAAGTTTGATCCACCTGCCACGCAAAACAAAAACACCAAAGTTAAAAGTTACAAAAAATAAGGATATTCATTCATATAGAAAAGTAATAAGTAACAAGTAGCAACCTCGTGAAAGATGCAGTCCAATATAGAATAAGAGGGATCCTTCTTCCTTGCCCCGCTGGGCAACGCGGAGGGAAATCGATGCAGAATGGAGCCGTTACGCAAGCGGCTTATCGTCGTTCCGTTACACGAAACGACGAAGCACCGTTTCCCGGAAGGGCGAGCGAAGACGAACCTGAAAAGGATGAAACATAGTGTCGGTTAATGTGCAAGTTACGAAACGGAGTGAGAATTCGAGGGGATTAAGATGAGGAGAAGGACCAGTCTTGGGAGAGGTTGTTGGGGATATCGATCATCCACTCGGGGAGCATGAGCTGTTTCGCGAACCACTTCCGAGCTTCGGCGGCTTTCAGCTTCGAGGCTCCGAGGACGTCGAGGTTCACGTGCGAAGGCTCGGGGTTTTCCGCGAGTTCGAGTTCGGGTTCGGATTCTGGTTCGGAGGTTTGGGATGGGAGGGAGAGGGCGGCGGAGGCTAAGAAGCGCGCATGGCGCTGGGCGTCTTGGCGATTCTGTGCCTGACGGAGCAGAGAGTGTTCCCTGCGCCTCTCTTGATCGGAGATCGCCGGTCGCTTGAACGGACGGCGGAGATCGTGCGGTGCCATGGCACAGTCACAGTTTCACTTCCTTCGGAATCAGCGCGTCGTTTGTTTTGAATGTTTTGGTTTGTTTCCGAAGCGAGGGAGAGATAATTATAAAGACGAGAAATCGAAGACGGGCTCAATAATGGGCCGGGCCAGCTTGTTTGCGCTGATAATCATGGGCCTTGAGTTTTATCCACGGACCAAATCAGAATATTGCGCAACTGTTTGTAATTGTTACTAGAGTTGTGAAAGGTATGGAGCAAACGTTATGGGGTCATTTGCCGGTGCTGGTTAGGGCGAATTCGAAAGAATCTATTGAATACATTCTTCAATCCCTTTGGAGAACCCGAAAAAGTGGTCTTCACTCTACTGAGCGATGCATCATTCAAGACATGCTCCAGCTCCAGAATGAATCTGATCTCGATCCAGTACTCTCTCTCTTTGATATTAGGGGAAATGGCAATAGTAGAGTTTTCCTTAGATGATTAATTGTGGTACAGATTATCATTTTAACACTATTATATGCAGCTTCTGGTTTGCCTCCGAATGTTAATCAGGAGGTGTGTTTACGAGAATACTAGCAAGGAGGATATTCCAAAGCTGTTTCCCAGTGAAGTGCTGCCTGAATTGCAAAAACTGTTGACGCTTTTGTTGCACAAGTTTCAGCGAGAGTGGCAAGAAGATGTCATGAAAGATCAGGTCACGTATTTTACTGCATATTTTGTTTGTGAGCTCAATTCTGTACTTTAATCTGACCTTAAATATATTTACACTGTATTATATTCAGAATATTGTGCCTCGATTAAAGGCAATGACGTGGAATATGGCAAATCTGGATAAAGAATTAGCAGACCCTGCAGCTGTTATTAATTTGAAGGTAAATGAGAAGCAACAAATGTGCATGTATAAGTCTTCTGACTTTATTTTTATGTTTATATGTATTGCATGTAAAATTGTCAAATGTGGTTTTATGTGATTCTATGGTTTTAACTGCATCTTTTTCAGCTTCAAAATGATGCTCAATTTCACTCCGGAGAGCAAGATGTCAAGTTCCAGTTGGCTACTGATTCTCTAGAGATGATGCTGAAAGCCATGCACTGTATTAGAGACCAGTTTTCTACCACGGTAAACATTATGCTCAAGTTTGTTCCTGTCCAGATTGAAGTTTTATAGTTATATTGGCTGTGTGTTTTTCTAATGAGCTCGATATATGTTGTCAGGATGAGGCACTGAATGGACACTAGTACCAGCGAAACCAATGGAATTTCATAAGAGATGTTTTACAACGAATGGTATGCTTGACTAAATTGTTGCCTTTTGCCTTTAGATTTACCCAGCATGCTTCTTAGTGAACAAAGTTGCCCAAATTTAACAGGCAGAAATAACATGTTTGAGATTTTAACTTGAGCTTGGTCTGTGATGTGATCATGAGTTTACTTAAAGTCAAATTGCATTTTCTTCGCATGGCTATCTTATATCTTCCTGCAAGTATAAGAGAATGAGAGGATATTGATTTTGCTTGTTGGTTTTAATGGGACAGTTGAGCTAATTATGGTTCAATTAATTGGTCTAGTATCAAGAAAGCCTTTCTTACTGGATGGAGAAGGTGTGAAATTAGTTAATAGATCACGATTCTGAATTTAAAAGGGGAAATTTTATTGAATTCAACAGCACGCAATTTTATATACAAATCCAGAGACAAGGCTCCTACATAGAGTTCTTCTCTACCGTTATAGAGTAGCACAACCTTGAATAAGGAATAAACTGGTCTTGCATTAGGATTTTGTTGTAGCTCCTTGTTCATGTCTGTAAAATGGGATTATGAAGTGTACACAATGTCTGGTTTGAGTCTCTAGAACCCTCCCCCCTCCCTCCATCCTCCTGATGGCCTTTATAGTCATTTCTATGGATTGCCTTTCCTTGGGTCATGTCGCCAATGTCCTCTGACCGCTAGGTGCCACCTACTCTAGAGACTTCTGTCCCTCTGTTAGCATTAAATGCAGTTTGTACAGTCGCGACTAGGAACCGGCCGAGCACTATCGTGGCCTAGGAGACCGACCGGCCGACTGGTCCACAGCCTTACAAGTACTGAGTGAGAGGGCTTTAAATTGTCGGGTCATTGAGACGAAAGTATTTTAAATTATTGAGTTGTCGTAAGTGACCATCCTAGTATTTTGGTATCCGGCCGGTCCACAGCCCCACAAGCATTGAGTGAAACGGAGCACTTTAAATTGCTGGCTTGTCCTTAATGACCACCCCGTGTTTTGGTATCCGGCCAGTCAACTCCTCATTAAGTTTCTTCAAGGCTGGATTTTTATGAATTTCATAAATTCCCCTTCCTTGCAGCCACACTGGAAAAGATATACAGCCTTTAGTTCTTCTTCATGCACTCTAGATAGGGCTTCTGTTGCTCTGTTTTCTTTCCCTGGTTTGTACATATATCAAAGTGAAAACCTAACAATTTGGCCATCCAACACTGATGGTCAGCACTGGTAATTTGTTGTTCCAACCAGTGTTTGAAGATCTTTTGATCAGTGTTAACCAGAAATTTCATTCCCACTAGATACTGCCTTCAATGAGGAATTGCTATCAACAATGTCATTAACTTCTTTTCATAAATATATTTGGAAAGATTGCTGCCTGAAAGAGCTTTGCTAAAAATTTCAATGGGTCTCTTGTTGCTTTAATTGAAAGATAAATTTTATTGAATTCAACAAAGTCAAGGCCCCTACAGAGAGTTCTTCTCTGCTTAAGAACTAAAATACATTTGAATTAATTACTATTTCCTATATTACAGAATATAACTAGATAGGAACACAACTCTCCCTTCAGAATAACTGATCTACATAGCAGTTCCTGAGACCTTATGAGTCTTTCTGGAGTAGCCTTCCAGATGGCTACTTTACTAGGACTTGGATCCAGTAATTGGTCCTTCTCTAACCCAACAAAGTCCCAGTTTCTATCATTAATCTGGAGTTACAATTTCACATTTGAACTTTCCTTCTATGGAGCGTGGGAGGGTGGGACTTGGGAGACTGGGTGGGTTTTTATTTTTTGGAGGGAGGGGACCATCATATTGGGATGTGTTAACTAAGAAAATAGAGGAGCAAATGAAATAGATACTTTCTATGTTAATGATGTTTGATTACATTAGAGACAAATTTGCGCTTTACTAACTCTTACATTTTATAAGGCTTTCTCCTAAAATCTGTGTGTTATTTATTTAGGTAGTTGTCTGGTGCTTTTCTAATGGACGGTTTTGGTGCTGTTTATTATAATTGAAAGGAGATGAGGAAATCCTTTAAAATTAACCATAAAATCCCTGTTATTCCCTTTTTGCACAGTGCAATTTTCAATTCAGTTTGTAAAGTGATTATTAAAAATTGAAATAATCTGAATTCAATTTCAGCACAAGTTCGTGTTTTTGAGTAATTGCGCACAAGTTCGTGTTTTTGAGTAATTGCGTGCATTACTCACAAATCCTTGTTTCCTTTTCTTCTTTCTGAGGTTGAACTGGCTCCAGCTTAAAACATATGTAAGATTTTGAGTATACATATAAATGTTATATAATTTAGGTCACAATTCTGAGAGGCTCAGTAAGGTTTGCTGCCTTGTGTTTAAATCCTAGAAACAGCCTCTTCACACTGGGGAATAAGACTGCTACCATACCACCCTTTCCACCATATGGAAACCTCAAGCACTGGGCCACCCCTTTTGGGTTCACAATCTCAAATTTGTCACTCTTTGTATATTTTATAGCTCATAGCACAATGTAATGCCAGTCCTATATTGTAGTTGAAGTTTATCATACGTCTGATACATAAACTTGATGATGATTTCGATTGGATCTGATTTTGAAAATTTGTTTTGTTTCTTTCTGGTACAGCAGGAGAACATAGAAGACAGACCCAAGCATGGGGAATCAAAGCTGGGTCCTTTGGTGGGGAGTTGTGGCATCATTCGGGCTAAAGCCTCAACTGACCAAATCATTTACGTAGATTGGTATTCTTTATTTAGGAAAAAAAAATGTTAATAGTTACGCTTTTTGGATCAGAAACTCCAATGTAATGTATAGTTGAATTTATGAATTGTTCCTTCCGTTAAAGTTTAAACTGCGATAAAGTATCAACTTGTTCAAAGAAAAATGCAAAACTCCCGATTATTATATCAGAATATACACAAAATTTCACCTCTTACAGTTTCACATTGGTTAAAACGAGAGCAAGTAACTTGCAAAGTGCAGAGTGCTTATGTTACAGAGATCCTAGGATCTTGTCGTCAGCTCCAATGAGAAACATATCAATTTGTCACTGATGGATAGAAGTTATTCTTCCTGGATTCCCATCAAACCCTGCTGTTTGGGGGCAAGGGGAGAACCCCATCAAAGAAATCACCAAAATAGCCACGGGGCTCATGTACTAGCCTTGAGATGATATCTCTGAGTGTAATTAGTCCTTCAAGATTCCCGTCATTGTCAGCAACATAGACCCGATGAATCTTCTCGTGGTCAAGCAGTTGAATCAATTCTTTGATCGTGCAATCTTTGTTGCATGTAATAAGGTCACCTGACATTGGAAAGGCCCCTTCATGCTTCTCTAAGTAGCTTCTAACTGCTGTCAGGAAGTCTTTTGCCGTAATAGCTCTAGTGTGAACATATGATTAGTATGTAACGGATAGAACAGCAAAAGAAAGATGGGTAATGCTGTGTAAAGATGTTCATATTTATCAGATCAAATGTGATGACAAACCTATAGTCATGGTAGATTTCAGGAGCAGTTAGGAGGAATTGAACATCTTGCAGGCTTATGTTACCAATTGCCCTGCTGCCACCCCTTTCCATCACTGGCAACCCTCCAATCCTCTTTTTCCTCATCAGTTTAAATGCTTGAAGCACTGGTTCATCCTCATAAACCTGAAAACAAGGAAACACATCTTTTACAAAGTCGATAAAGATCAATGAGCTACTTGAAAGAGCGGCAAAACTCTCCCACCAAATATATTAATCATATAATTTTAAGTGCACAAGTTACAAGCTTAATAAGACATCTGGGGAAGCTTTTGCTTTAGAATTATGAGAATCCATAGTCATACTTGAGTAACTTGACACATTTCAATGCATTGAGAAGCTTGATGTTACCATATTATAACAAAGTAGATGAATGAAAGCACTTATGCCTGTGCAACCCAAGCAGGGGAGGAGGTGTCTTGTGAGGGTTGAGGTCATAAATTCATAATGGATTATAGTTGGTATTGGTGCGGCATATTAGAAGGCTTAATGTTAGTATAAATGAAGTACTGAAGTTTTGTACAGTATATCATAGAGTTCAGTTGTAATATGGAGGGCTTAATTATTGATTAAGGTGACATTCATAATTTTCTACCATGATGCTGAAATTCAACTAAAGACAGTTAACCACCTTGATAATATGATTTGGTGTCACCATGGGAAGACCAACTTCAGATAGTTTCTTGGTTCCCCAACTCTCAAACCACTGAAGACCAGCACATTCTGCCAACATGTGAATTACAGAAGACTGTGTAATAATGTTGTCAATTCGACCTGCACCTAAGTCCACCACAGGAACACTCTTCATCTTGTACTTGGAAAGCAGCAAAAGCATGGTCAAAAATGAGTTTGATCTCTCCAAAGCGAGAAATGGGGCCCAGCGGAATGACCCTGAAATGTCACGAACCTGTTTGCTAAAGAATTAGCTACTAATGAATAATTTAGATCAAATCAAACTAAGTGAACAGCTGCAACAGAACCGATTGAAACAAAATCTCCTTTTAGTTTATATTGACAAGGCCAACATACAACCTTGGTATTCTTATAAAGTTGAGAAGAAGTCAGATCCTCAAAAAAGTTGCCTGAAGTTGTGGCAGCAGATTCAAGGCCAAAGGCTTCGTGTTCTAGAGCAGAAGTTATTCCATTAACTGCAGCCGCCATAGCAGCTCCACTGGAAGGACTCCTAGGTGATGTGGGTTCAGACTGTCAACAGCATTGATTGTCATATTAAAATGGTGTAAGAGAGTCTTTTTAACATGTTTTTACAAATATGCTATATATACATCATTTTTCATATATGAAAATTTTCTCTCTGTAGGAGAGGGGAGAAGAAGAAGCTTGACATCAAAGTAGGTAACTAGTTAATCAAATTGATATGCCAACCTGATGCAGAATCCATACAACAATTCCAGCAAACTCAACTATTCCTATATATCTGTCAATCCAACTAGCATCTTCGGGTGCATCTACATCCACCACAGGTGCACTGAGAATGTTGTGTTCTGCAAGTATTTTTACTGCCTCGGCTAGGGTGGCATCTGATTTTATCTCAATTTCTGAATACAAAAAATTATAACAGAAAAGAAATTACACAAAAGGGGGCATATCATAACACATACAAAGATATATTAAGAGAAGAAATAGGCATCAAACATCATATGAGCAGCCCAAAATATTTGTGTTGTGTCAACAAATGGTAGATTAATTTTCATGTGGATATAATAAAAAAAAAATATTTTGTATTTGTGTTAATCCCAGATAATTGATATGATAGCTTCCATGTGATAGACACCTTGATTTGAAGGAGATGAAGGGAAGGCAGAGACAGGGATGCTTTCAAAGCAAGCATTGAGCTTCTCATCAGGACTTAGCTGTGGTTCCTGAACGTCCCACAGATCCTCAACTCGCAACCCCAGCTTCGCTTCTGGGCTCCGTGGACTCTCTTCCATTGTCACCATAATCTCTCTCTCTCTCTCTCTAAAGTTAAGTTAACTTCCCTTCTCTTTTAACACATTCCCATAAATAACTGAATAGAAGGAAACGTGGACGAATATGATGAGAGCAGTATTGCGTGTGATGAAGTGTTTACTGTCAACGTTCTACGCAGTAGAGTGGCATGCTTATCCATAATCTGCATTATTTTTCGTGACACCTCCTCATCCAAAGCAGTTTTTCATTACTATGGACAATAACATGGTGTGCCATGCTATCATGCGCCGATAGGTACTTTCGCCGCACATTAACATTTTATTTTAGGATTATTCTATTCCTATATCTCTCCTCACTTCTCCTTTACTTTTATCTTTTTTTTTATCACATTATTTATTATATTTATTATTTTTTTATTTTTTATCTCGTGTCTCCAAATTTTATTTTAGCTCTTATATTACTGATAAAATATATTTTAATAATATATTTTATAACTTTTTTTATCGCGGCATTTATTTTATTCTTGCGTTTTTTTATCTCTTCCATGGTTCCATGATTTTTTTTTACAATTTTTATGTACTCGTAGAGTAATGATTGATTTTAATTGCGAACTACTTTTCTTTTTCTTTTCATTTTCATTCTCTATTCTCTAAACAAAGCTTAATGAATCGGATATTCACTATTCACTAAGCTGAATCGAGAAGAGGACAAAATGAGTCGGATATTCACTTTTCATTAAGCTGATTCGAGAATATATTATTCTTGTCCTTTTCCTCTTGGCTTCTATAATTGAATGATATTGTCATTGTTATCCACTACACAACCCAAAATAACTTAAATCAGCATAAAATAGAAGAGTAAAATAAGTCGAATTATTAGTTTAGTTTATGGAAAGGGAAGGATTTTTATTTTTTTTTTTTTTTTTTTTTGGAAACCTTTACTTTTGTCCCTTCTTTTATTATTTTCAATTATTTTATGATACATCTACTTAAATTTATTTTTTCATTAATATTTGAGTTGTTGATTTAAATTCCAAAAGAAATCTGTATGTGTGCAAAATATGAATTAAATAAATCAAAAGTGATGGACAGATTTTGAATTTAAAGTTGGCCCCCAAAAAATATTATTGTAACTATTTTCATGGATGAACATAATCCTCTTCTTTTTAGTCAAAAAGTACAGAGCCTTATTCTCAAAGGTAATTTATTATCCATTTCCTTTCATTCTAGTTAGGATTTTGATTGAAGTCTAAATTTGCTTGATTCAGGCTGCATCATTGTTATAAAACATTTGATCCGTCTAGACCGTTTTCATGAAGTTTATATTTAATTCACAAAATAAAGTCAATCGTGATTGAATTTTAAAGACGATTTTTTATATAATTAATTATCATTTCAGCAAAATTATCACTAATTGAAAACAGAATGGAATTCCTCGTTACATATAGAAACTATTTTATCCGAGTGTTAACAAAAATCATATAGCTGTTTTACTGTTAGCATTCGTTGCCTCAAATGATTTAACACGTGGAAATGCTTTTTCTTTTAACGATCACTTTTTTAAAGAAAAAATATTTGAAATTTTTGGAAAATATTATTTTTTCAAAAACCAAAATAAATTAAATTAAGCAGGTATTAAACTCTACAAAAAATTATTTAAACCAAACAAAGAAAGGAGTAAATAATTACTAATAAGAATTGTTGCCATTATGAAAAGAGTTTTACTTAACCATACTCTGATCCAAAAGTTAATTCTAATCAAAGAAAATTAATACTTGAATGAATGTAGGAAAAAACAGTCATAAAGGAGCCGTATCCTAGCCTTTTTGGAGGAGAAGGACCTCAAGTCCTATAAAGAAGGTAAAGGTAAGATGAGATTTTAAAATCCTATTTCTCGACTCTAAGGAAGGAGGTACAGATTGATGAGGAAATCCTAAAAAAAATTCATAGGAGACATTATTGATGAAAGGACAAGGTAATTAAATGTTGAAAACCTTAAATATATCCCAACACAAAATAATTGGGTGAACCTCGATGATATGTGTGAAGACCAAGGGTTTACTATTGGACTTTAGGACGTTTGTTTTAAATTAGTTAAATGACCTATTGATATTTTTTAAAATTATTAAAATTTTAATCTAAAAATAAAGATAAAAGATAATAGATTAAAAGAGAAAAATGATTATAAATATCAAATATATAGATAAAGATAAATATATATATATTTTGAGACGATTAAGATTTTTTGACTAATTGAAAGTGATATATAAAATGCACATTTAAATAAATAAAAAATAAAAAATATAGAAAATGTCACATAGAGAAAATGAAAAAAAGTGAAAATTTCATTTTCTAAGATATGTATCGTAACTTCTAATATATGAATAAATAGTTTAATCATGTTTGCATTTCTTAAATATACCATATCCTAGCAAACAAAGATAAATTTTTTTTAAATTTATTTATAAATTAAAATCTTGTTATATTTTAAATAGAAACTAAAAATTCTTCTATTTATTTCTTGATATGACTATCTTTTTTTCCTTTTAAGACGAACTTTAAAAACAAAAAAAAAATCATCAATCATTAATTACTTACACCATATTTGTTTCCTAGTTTATGGATATTATTTTGTTTTAAAAAAATTTCTTTAGATGAGTAATTTTTTAAAGTTGTTTTCAAATAATATCTCTTTTCCAATTTTTAAAATAAAAAACAAACTATCTTTAAATTGTGAGTTTTCTACTTCCACTTTTCTCTTACCCGTGTTGTTAAGTACACTTTATATATTCTTTCTTCACTTACTCTCTAAAAATTAATTTTTAAAAATTATTTTATAAAATAAATTTTACAAACTAAAAGACAAAAAACACAACAAAACACAAGTTTAATGTACTCAAATGTGTGCTGTTTTTCCTATTTTTGTCAACAAGAATGTGGACTCTAACCAACTAATCCAATAACTGGGCCCCAAAAGGCCTAGTATTATGATGGGTGTAAGGAAAAAGCCGTAGTAAACTCTCACATCGTTATATACGGACCCTCATTATTAGGGTATTTATTTGAGAACTTTTTACAAAAATCTGCTCGAATTCAGGTGATTTGTGTTAAACTGAGGCAAAAACTAGAACTCGAGATGGGAAAAGAACGTAATTCATAATTATAGTTAACAATTAGCATATCAATTTGAAGTGTGTTCTGGTCCAAATCTGTATTCGTACTATTAACGTGTTCCAACAAGCCCACCCATCGTTATATCCAAACCAGAGGTTAACTTATGTCACATCACATGATTGTGACTCGTCTCCACCTATATGATAATCCTAATAAGAGGACACCTAGTATGGCTCCAAGTATGCATTATGTGCTCAAATTAATACTAACATATTTAAATCTACTCACTCCTTCCACATGTCAGCCACAAGCTCCAATATACCGCTTCCACCGCATGAGAATTGACAGAGTTTGACTATCAACTTAAATCTTGGCTTATACAATACCTTTTTATAAAATAATCGATAAAAAATTGAAACAATTAATAAATCAAAATAGATTAAACTATCTTCCTCTATCATTTTCATTAAACTATCTTTCATTTGATAAACATTTATCATTAGAGTCTTTCCTCACACTTGCCTTCATTTTTCACTATCTAAAAAACATTTTCTTTGTTCCTACATTCTTTCCTTTCTTCTACTCCTCATCTTGGGTACTCAAACTCCCTTCCCTGACAAAGAAAGTATATCGATTGTTAGAAAAACAATAGAAACTCCACCTCTACAATGTTTTCTTAGTTGCGTCCAGGAGCATCACTTCCTGCCGTTTTGCGGTTCAAGTATCGAATGACAGCATCCTCAACCCTGAAGATATTATAAAGAAGAACACAAACAAATTAGACAATATTATAGAATATTGTTGGCCCTATATTATACATATATCAATTAAGGATTTTGGGGTGGAGGGGAATACAGCCTACAGGGCATCCATGTCTTGACTTCTATTTTCTCTGTATGATAAATAATCTATGCACCATTTTCAGAGTAAAGCCCTACGTATTGTATTACAATTTCCTATCAGTTGCCACCGAATGGAAACGTATGACATATGAAAATCTGAAATGTCTAGGTTTCTTATGAAGTGTCATGTTGTGTCTAGGTCTAACATAAGTGTCTGGTATAGATACAGCTTTGTTTTATGTGAATAAATTCAACTCCCAACTTTAGCAAGTGAATACTCACATTCAGGTCACAACCGTACCAAACAAGTGTATTATGCATACATGCCTTACAACAAAAAGAGAAAAGGTAAAGCGTCATCATAATGCTTACCACGGTTGATTGTAGAATTCAGAACGCAGTTCCTTTTCAACATTATGGCTGGCATCTCCAGCAACAAGTTTTAGATCCTTGCTGTGAGAAGCAATCAAAGTATCAATAAACTCTGCTGGAGACTGACTAAAGCTAAGAAAGAAAGCCCGTCTTCTACGATGCTCCTGGATCTTCTTTAAGGAAGCGCAAATCGCTTCATCATAAGCTTCAATCTCTTTTTGACTCTCAAGGCTTGCCAAGAATGCAGACTTATCCTTTTCCAGTGGAAAAGGCACATCAACCTGTATATCGTAACATGCAGATGCATCTGGAGCATATCCAGAAAGCTTGATGTTATGCTCCAGACGTATAGACTGTGGTTGTGACAAATGCTGTGATAACTTCTGAGAAACCATGGTGAAATCCATCTTCTCTACCCCAAACACCATTTGTAGAGAAGGATCACACATGAAGAATGAAGGGTCATTTGGGCTCTGTAGCTTCCTGGACTTCACGTAGTTAAAAAGAGAAGCTATTATTCTTGGGCGAGTCTCAACCTCAATCCCTAAAAGTTTTGACAGTTGTGGCGAAACCATAAACTTCTCAGGTGTATAATTCATTTCTATTACAATCACTGCAGTGAATTCTTTGTTTCCTTTCCTCTTCACCTCAAAACCATCCTGTTGTGCAGTTGAACGAGCGCTATCCCATACAATGACATGATTATCAGGATAAAGGCTTCGATCCAAGTGTATGGTAACTTTCTTGAAAAATGCAGAGAACTTGGGGTACGAAGGACTTGATCTCTGCAAAACTCCAGACATGGGATCCATACCATCTTCCAATACCCTTCCAGTTATCTTGAGAGACCACGAAGATCCATCAGCCTTTTTATCCTCAGAATCCGTTTTTACATGATTTGAAAAGGTATTAAACACATAAACCCGAAGAGTTTTCTGAACATGGGGAGGGAGCCTAGCCTCCTGTATATCAATCTTTCTCCTGGCCAATGCATCATCCACCTGAGCTTCAAAATCAAGCAACTCAGTATAAAGAGCAGACTGAGGCAAAAGTGCAGCCACCTTCTCCGGCGTTTGCTTCTTTTGCCGAGCAGCTGGGGTCAATACCATTGTCTTAAGCGGCGAAAAACTTTGAGGCCTCAGTGGGGGTTTTGGGGTTGCACGCTTGGCGCTTCCAGTGGCCGGTGATGAAGTACCAGTACCATTAGCAGTATTAGCATTCACATTATGCAAGTGAGCAAAAGGCTGAGGTTGTGGATGAGCACGTGCAGCCTGTGCATACTGAGCTTGTGCAAGGACCTGGGATTGGGGCTCTGAAAACTGAAAGAGACCGGGGAATTGGGTTTGAGGGTGTGACTGTGACTGAGAGAGTAAAGGGGTCGAATGGTTCCACTGCTGAATGGGGTTAGGGTGTTGCTGTTGTGAGGCCATTCCAGAATGACCAAACAAGGACGATGCAGCAACATTCTTTGCTTGACTATTCATTCTTATAGCTGCTTCTAAAATCTAAATCACACGCAAATTTTCACTGAAATCAAATTTTATAAAATTAAAAAAAAATAAAAAATCAGAACAACATTTATAACAACATAAAAACAAGACTCTCTGGGGACCCTGAGTTCTGAAAAGAGAACGATTTACATGTGAACAACATTGAGAAAATTAAAGAACGAAAACCCTAACTATTAAAATAGAATGCATGTAACGAAGATGCACGAATTGGAAGCGAAACCAATTGGATTTGGGTTGAAGAAACTTAAGGAATGTATAATTTACAGTTTTGGAGAAGAAAAAGACAAAGGAAAAGAGAGAAGAGAAAAGGAAGAGGAGATTCTTACTGAAGGTGTCGAATTTGGAGTCTTGGAAATTTAATAAATGAATAAATCACTGGCATTGCTCGATTGCATGCTCATTTTTCGCTCTTGTTTTTCGTCTTTTATACCCAAAATATCTCTGGTTTTAAAAAATAACGCGCTTATGCTTCCAATTATTTTATTTTATTTTCGTGTAATAACGCACGTGTTACGCGTGACAAGGTCTCTTGTAAGAAAATTCATATTGAGGTTAAATCTTAAATAGTCAAACAATTTTTTTAACTAATTACATAATATTAATTTTGACTATAAATATGTAATTATATGAGTTAGAATTATTTCTATCAGGCTGTATAAAAGTAGTCCTCTCCTAAACTCTATCACTGTGTTTGCCACTATTACAATAACTTTCAAATTCCTTTTCACAAATTTTAGTTAACGTGTTCGAATTTATTTATTTTAAAGAAATATTTTCATCAAATATTTAGGAAAATTTTGAAAATTTCATTTAAAAGAATTTAAATCGAAACATATAGGCCACAAATCTTAAAAATGTAAAATTTTATTCTTAATTTTAAGAATTACATGTATTCAATATTTTAATATTTAAATATTAAATACATTAATTTTAAAATATTTCATATACCAATATTTTGAATATATAAATTAAAGTGTCTTAATTTTTCATAAATTATAAAAAATATATATATACTTTAATACATATATTAACATAAATATAAAAATAAAGTTTTTATTTATTTATAATTTTATGCTCTTTCAAATTTATTGGTAAGTAAGTTTTTTTTTTAAAAATAGATATAATATCCGAAGGTTGTCCAAGTTTTGTTTGAATATGACAAAAATATAACTTAAATATTAAAAATAAGAAAAAAAATAAATTATATCAGTATAATTCTAAAAGAGTTGAATCAATCCTAACGTTCTTAAAAAAACATTAAACTCTCACATGTCATCAATTCTAATATTGATAATCTCTCCTGCCCCACACTTTTCCTCTATATTAAAACATGTCTTATAAACTATTTTTTAAATAATAATAATAAATATAATAAATTTTTAATGTATATTTTATAATATATATATTTAGGTATTAATTTTGTAAAAATATTTATATATTATATTTAATAAATACAACGGATAATATTATATAAATAAATAATATCTATTTATATAAATGCTAGGTTAAACAACATCAAATACATACACTAACACACTTGATATATATATATATATATACATTAAATACTTGGATATATATGTATTCGATGCCAACAATGTAATGTGGTGGCAGAAAGTTTCAATTGGTTGAGCCTCATGACTAGATTAAGCATCAGATGCCAACTCACAAATATATAGAGACCTCTTTCAAACAAACCTGTTGTATAAAACTTCTATTTAAAAAGCCAAATACCATAGGAGGATCATACAATGTAGTCAGTTTTCCATCTTCTTGAAGCTCCAAAACCACCTGATTTGGAAAGGCAGGAAAACTGATTAAGCAATATCACATATGTAGATTACAAGTGTATCTTTTATGCTCTAGTAAATATATAAACATGAATGAATTTGTATATAGGACCAACTGGCAGCAGATGTTAGTCAAACTTTGTAAAATGAGACTTATATCCTATTACAAAAAGTAAAATTTCCCAATCCATAGATTTAAAATTCTTGTAAAGTAGATCAAGTTATAAAATATCATACGTATGTTAAATTATAACTATTTTATTTTAACGTATGTTATTCAAAATATAAGTAAATATTTATTGTTAAATTATAACTATAATATTTTATATTTGATAATGTTGAGAACATCTCAAATTTTATATACTTAATCATCGGATAATATTACACAATTTAATAGTTAGATTTATAAAAATTATTTTATAATAAAGTTAGCGATAGTGTTATTTTATAAAATTTGATGTCTGGTATCAATTGATTTTATCATACCCAAAGGCTTTCTCCTTTGTTGGGTGATGGGTTTGGCCACTTGGGGAGAGTCAAGTGTGAACAGTCTTACTGCTGTGTCAAGGCTCAGTCTTGAGTTTTACAAATTTTAAAAATAATTACCTTCCACATTCATTTATGCATTAAAAGGATAATGTTTCCTTTAATAGTATTTTTTACCTTCGTTATAATTTCAAAAACTATGCCATGCCAAAATCTCTAGAGATATTTGAACCCGTGACCTCCAAGTCATAAGGAAGAAACTTTACTGCTGTGTCAAGGCTAACATAAAATTAAATCCAAATTTTGTGAAGCCAAGCAATCATATATTCTTGTATTTCATCTCAGATTTGACCATTTAAAATGTAACATCGAAGTGCACTACAAAAACACTTCTTAATCAATACCTTTGGAAACTAAGTACAAGATGTCAAATAAAAATTACAAGAATATAGACTGTAATTATGCCTTTTTTATTGGAGTTTAAAGTCTTTAAAAAAACACTTTTTGCTGAGATTCTAACCACTGTTGGCACATCTCATTTGCGTACTTTTATTTAACCAATTAGATGCTAAATTAATTCAACAATTCATTTGTCCTGTACACCTAAAAGACTACATTACTATTTGGTATTTGGCCTTTTGTTTATGCATTTATTTATATTATTTGCTTTGTTTGGAACGTTGAAGGCTAATGCCGGATCAGCTAGTGTTCCATTTTTCTATCGGGCAGGATCTGAATTTGAGGAGATGTAAGTCTTCTTTTTTCGTTCTTCATTTTCAATAGCTTAAATTTTCTGTGTTTAGCATACATTATATATTATATATTGTCTTCTATGATACATATGTTATCTTTCTTGATCATTTCCAATATTGAATCCTGGCTCTTGTTTATCATTTCCACTCTAATGGGAACATACCTTTTATTAACTATATGTGGTATTCACCTAACTCTATAATTCCATTGTGGTTTCGATTTTGATAATAGTTAAGGATTTGATTTTGGTGCTCTGATATGAATCTCTGAACACCACCGTGGTCACATTTTCTTTTTTCATATTTTTCAATCAATATAAAAAGAAATTATCTTATTGCATATGGTTACGTTGTTTTTTTCATGCTAAAGTGGTACTGCTTCTTAAACAAATTACGTTTCAATGACTGCCGCAAGTTATTTAAACAAAAAAATAATGTTCTTTTACTAGAAATTTTTCCAAAATTTAGAGGTATAATGATGCTCCACTAGCTTTGCAAGGTTGTTTTACCTAAGGAATTTCTTTTTAATTTTAAATTTGTTCTCTGTTTTCTATTACTGGGTGTTTTATTTGATGTCATTGTTGACTAGCAGTGGGAATTTAGCAAACCTATGCAGTCAGTGTCAACTTATGTCAAGGAGCTAATAGCAGGTTAATTGCAGCATTAGCAACTAGGATTAGTTAATTTTCATTTTTCTGAATCTGGTAGCAGTCCAAGATCCTGATTTTATATAGCTGCAAATAGTCTGGTTAAAAAATATGTCCAAGATATTATCCATCTTTTTTTTATTTAATCGGTCATACAAATTCCTATGTTTTACTTTACAAATTGTTGTGGTATTTTTTATAGCCTTTGAGATATATGGCTCAATCCTTTTGTTACTCAATACAAGTATGTATTGAATTGTTTAGTTGTGGACAGAGAAAGGGTAGTTCAAGTCAATTGAGGGCTACCAAGATTTGGTTTAGCCAGAAGAAAGCAGAACCCACACGAGATAAGATGATTGTCTGTACCTTGTGTATTTCATATCAAAAATAAGAATTACACGTAAGATAAAGGGTGGATTTAGATTGTACTTTATATAATTTTTTATCAAATTTATTAGCTTTTCCAACTGGGCTCCAACAACTAATTGATCTAGATTATTTTTTACACTGTTAAAGGTTGGTTTGCCTTTATATCAATATATACTCCTGATCCTCTCTGATGTATAAAATTCTGCCTCCTCTCTTCCATGTCAGATAATAGTTTTTAAAAGAATAGCCTTGCAATTGGAGAGTTAAAAAAAGTAATTTTTATGGTACGCACTACACATGTTTTGCTTCTGCATTAGACAACCCTCTGGCACATGGCACAACCAGAGAGATTTGAGGCTTCCATCCATTATGCCATGCATTCCAAGTGCTGCATAATTATCAGACTTCAAATTCCCTTTTTTAACCAAGAAATGATGTCATACCGGAAACTTTTCTAATCTGATGTAGTAGATGATCGCAGATGAAGTGGCAATTTTGGTATCTCTGTTTGTAATCATCACAACACTAGTTTTTGTCACAGAAAATTAACATTATCTTATAATACAAAAAAATTTTAGCCTTTTTCACTTTTTGTTAAACAGCGATACCCTCAATCTAGAATTTGATTAAGAAATATTTTTAAAATTGAATATATTAGCCTTTTTCAAATGGAATGATCTAAGAGTTTAATAATTTATGCTAAATTATTGCCAGGACTATATATTATTTATAGATGCTGCCACCATATATAACTTTTTGTTGTTTAAAAGACCAGGCTAGAATCCAAAGGCTAAATTCAACCTTCCTTTTCCTAATAATATAATTTTTCTTCCCCTCTCCACTACATATAAACCAACCATTCGTTATTCTGTGCAGCTAACATTCTTCGAGCAGGGTCATATTACCTAGTGAAGGAAACAATTTCACTTTCAGGACTAATTTGTTCAATAATATTACTTCAATGACAACATGCAACTTTCAGGATTAAACTTTCATAATGTAGCTTGTATGAAATTATAAATTTTAGAAACAGAGTATACTTTCTTAACAAAGTACACTATAATTCCAATAATTTCGTCAACAGTTGCAGTGTGTGCCATGTGTTCTCAAGATAATACTTTCTTAAATCAACAAAAGAAAAATGCCCATCTGCAAGTAAAATTGGAAAAAAGAACACACCGCACATCAAAGCCTTAAAGCTTAAAATGATATTCAAATAATCTGATGAAATCACAAAGATAGATAGACTGATATATCATATATATCAAAACAATAACACGCAGGTTTCTAAAAACAAAAATTCTCAATTCAGAGTAGTTTTCCTGGAACATAAATAATCAAACTTGCAATTCCTCCCTATTGCCATAATGTTCAAGTCCCACGATTGTAGATTCTGTAACAGAGGTTAAAAAATAGCATTAGAACAAAAGACATCCATCTTATCACCAAATACAAAATCAACCTATGGAATTAGTAGGGAAAAAGAAACCAACTAAAATACTTACATATTTTATTGAAGGCAACAATGTCACAACTCTGGACATATTCATTGATGGGCTCAACTGTGAGATATTCCTCAATAAGATTGTCGACAGAAACTAGGTCATCCACAATAGTAAGCATAATTTGCAGTTTCTTGATACCATACCCAACAGGAACAAGTTTGGCTAGAGACACAAATAAACAGTCATCAGAATAGCAAAAAAGGAGCAGCCATAATAAGAAAAGAATAAATAAATGCAATGCAAACATAACAGTAAAGGAAAGTACAACTTATCTCCAAATTGAAGAGTAGTGAATAAACATTCTTAACATTTATAAATACAGTAAATTGAATCTTAAAATTCAACTATTTTATGAAGTAGATCAGAACAAAAACAGTTAAAAAATAAATAAATAAAAATGACATACATGCACCCCAAAGCAACCCATCCATATGAACAGATCTCACTGATTCTTCAAGCTTCTTCATGTCGGTTTCATCATCCCATGGTTTCACATCCAATAGAACAGAGGATTTCCCAGCTGAGAATGGAATCAGAAGAAAATCAATGCACTCGCAAAGTGGTTGGTATAAACAGGGAAAGGGGCAGGATAAGAGAGAAACTCACACTCTTTCTTTTTTGAAGATGCCTTGACTGCAGCTGCCCGTTCCTCGGCTGCCTTCTTCTCTTCCTCTGTCTCTTCACCAAACAAATCCACATCATCATCATCATCCTCCTCAGCAGCAGCTGCCTGAAAAAACACATTACATTCATTCAAAGGTCAATGAACCATTGGAATTAAGACAATGACACACTGAAAAGAAAACATGAAACCAACCATATTTCAAATATCTATCATTAAGAAAACACTTGCCTTTGAATCAGCAGCTGGTGGAGTTGCAACAGCCTCCGCAACAAGAGACCCCTCAACAGTGACACCAGATCCCTCGCCAGAAACACCACTGCAGACACAAAATTGGCACAGAGATAACAATTTAAAAAAACACCCAGTGTAAATGCACAAAATATAACTAAGTCACTCAAGTTACCAATTCGTCATACTATCCAACACAGAATAAACACTGTCAGTTGCCACAATCCCGCAGATAAAATCATTACACAAAACACCAAGATGAACTATCACACCATTATGTTCAATTATTCATTAAATTACATACAATTGACATGTAATTTACGGTAAGCGAACTTACGAGATTCTCAACAAAGCATCAATGTGCTTGTACCACCTGGACACATTCACATATTCATCCGATGGAACCTTTGACAAAGCTGCATAAACAGTAAGATCATCCTTTGAAGCTTGGTACCTAAAAAGCACATGCAAATGAACAATACATAAAAAACAAAGATTTCAAAAATAAACGACACAGACGAAGAAGCATAAAAGCAATGACATACCCAGTGATATAACTGTGTGAGAGAAGGTACTCATCGAGCTTCTTCAACCCAGAAGCAGAGCTAAGGTCGTAGAATGTGACTGCCATGCTTGCTATATAAATGTTAATTCTTCTGCAAAATATACATAACAATATCATGAATTACAATAGCAACAGTAAGAATTTTTAAAAGGAATAAAAAAAAATTGGATCTTTGATTGAAACCAATAAATAGAATGTTTCAAACAGCGAAGTAAACTAAAGAAATAGTGAACCCCCAAAATTTATAAATTGGTGAATAAAATTTATCAATTAAGAGAGAAAATGGTAGAATTGGCATGGATATAGGAAACATAGATTACAAAGGAAGAGATCTGACTTACGAAGGCAGCAGCAAGAAATTGAGAGAAGAGTGAGAGTAGGAAAGTCTCTTTTTATTCGGCTTAGAAACTGAAAACCCTAACCTCAAATTTGTACTTGGGTTGAACCTGCCGCATAAAGGCCCATTAACACCAGCACAGCACACATTTTTTGGCCCATCTTCTTTTTGGCCAATATATTTTAAATTATGTTTGAGAAAAACAAAATAATGCGTGTCCTTGTCAATATTATCATCTTCGATCAAATTTTTTATTATTTTAATTGATTATTCATTAGTTGAATTAACGTTACTAAATTTAATTAGTATAGTAATTATAGTCTTGTGCGGATATAACGTGTGAAATGTATGATTTTTTTATATTATTAAGTTTTTGTATTTTTTCTATTATTTTTGTTTTATTTTAAAAATATACATTAGTATATATACTAACGTAGTTAGTCGAGGTATGCACCCGCAATGCACGGACATAAATATAGATTATCGCAATATAAATAAAATATATAAAAAATTTATTTTATTTTATGTTTTTAAATTAGAAAAAAAAGATATTTTGAAATAATAAAAAATTAAATATTATTCATATTGCATATATAAATATAAATATCTTTCATATAAAATTTTAACTCATTAAACCATAAAATACATAATTTACACCACAAAAATTATAACATTTATACCTATATTATATACCATATACATTAAAAATATAATTTTTATATTAAGTGTATATTTTTAAAAATTATCTACATTAATATTATTTCGCATAAAATGTTTAATCTCTAATAATATATTTTTACAATATAATTTAAATATTATTAGATTTTTAAATAAATATTAATATGTTCTCATATAAAATATTTATTGTTATTGATACGCTTCCATATAACTATTAATATCCTTGAAAAATTAACTAACAATAATTTATAAATAAGTAATTGTAGAAAAAAAATAATTAATTTAATGTTAATGCTAATTGGTTGATACTAATTATAATTAAGGGGATTATATACAGACTTTGTTATTTAATCCGTCAATTGCTACTCTAGCTGTCATTTCTTGAACTCTTTGAGGGTTTGTTGATTGGATGTTGAGCATAATTGGTGGCTTTAAGTGAGGGATATCTTGCCTTGCCCATTTCTTAGCTTTACTGGACTATAGTGTTACATATGGTTATTAAGATTGTATTCAAAATTTTAGAAATCAATTACAATTGAAGTTAACATTATGATTATTTTGTTATTTTATTAATTAGAATCTTTATAATTTTAATTGTTAAATTTCTAAAATTTATATAAATGTATCTTGTAAAAAATTACTATTTTTATAAATGTATTCGTATTTGTATATAATTCAGATTTAGATCCTGATTAGATTATATATATATATATATAAAAGTTTAATAAGAGAAATAATAAAGATCGATGTGAAAAATTTTGAATATTTAAATATATGTAAATATGATTTTGTCTTATTTTAATATTTATATACTTTTATCATATCTTGAACTTTTTTAATGTTTTTTTATAATTTTAGTCAATATTAACATAATTAAGAAAATAAATAGTATTAATTAAGATAATAAAAAATATTTTAAATTAAAATTGTTAAATTCTTTTTAAAAACTTAATTAATCAATATATTTATTATTTTATATAAATAAAGTAATTATATATATTTTTAATATATTATGAACATTAATTTTATTGTATTTAATATTATTCTTATTTTCTACTGCTAATTTACTTTAACATTGTGTGTTTTAAAATATATAATTTATTTATACATTTATAATATATTATTTTTATATTTTTAATTATTAATTTTGACTTATTATAATATAATTCATTTTTCATATATTATATTTCAATTTATTTTTATCTTTAGAGATAAAATCACTGTTTGCGATATATTGAAAAGATAAATTTTATTACTATGAGTTAAAATTAATGAATTAAAATATAAAGTAACATGGAAAATAATATATTAAAATTAAGTTGTATTTTTAAGTATAATGCTAAATGTAAAATAGTAAATTAAAAATAAGAATAATATAAATAGTAAAATAACCATTTATAATGTGTTAAAAAAATTATATGCAATTATCTTATTTATATAAAATAATAAATAGATTAATTAATTGAATTGATAACTTAGAAATAATCTAACTATCTTAATTTAAAATATTATTTGTTATCTTAATTATTTGAATTAATATTATTTATTTTTTAGTCATATCAACACTAAATTAATTATAATTAGTGATAAACACAAAAAAAATACATTATAAAAATGACAAATCTAAATTTGACAACAAAATTTATAATGACTAAAAGTAGACAGAGTAATATTCATATGGACTTAAAACATATTTAAACTTGTTTTAAAGAGACATTGGACCATGCATCAGCTAAGTAAAATAGTTTTACACATTCATTTAATTACAAATGTGTGGTAAGTTTGTTGACTTCATTAAATCATATTTTAACTATTAATTTTTGCCTTAAAGATAGAATTTAAAAGTTATACCAACCTGATTTGTTATTAGATATTAGTATAAATATATATTTTTCATTATGAGTGCATAGTATTTTCTTAAATATATATGTTTTTATTACAAAGAAAAAAAGTTAATAACATTACTTTTTTTCATTATATTTGATATTGTCTAAACTATATAAAACTAACTTTTCATAAAGTTGTCCAATTATGCTTAATTGTAATTGATATTATTTTAATTACAAATGGACATGAAAGTATAAAATAAAAATAAAAAATTATAATAATAGGATAATGTTTGAGAAGAATAAAAGGTGGTGCATCTTGTACTCATCAATGTTATCAATTTTGATCATTTTTTTCATTATTTTAATCCATGGGTAGTTAGTTGAATTAATGCTATTAAATTTATAATAAAAAAATATTAAATTTTTTTAAAATATATTTTAAGTACATACAAATTGTTTAGTTTTAGTCTTAACAAAAAAAAATGGTTATTTTTAAAAGTGTATATTGAACTATGATTTTAGAGGATTTTAAAAGTTTTTTTCAAGATAAAAAAATTCTTTGATATTTATTCAAGATTTTTAAATAATATAAATAAGTCTCATGTTATTTGATTATAATTATTATTTTTTTAAATACGATAACAAGATTTGGGACTATTAAAATTCTTTTTTTAAGAGGGTAACAAAAATTGTTATTGTTTAATTATGACTATTATGAATTTTAAGAAGAGAACAAAATCTTTTGGTATTCAATTGAAATTTTGTATGAGTTATAAAAATTCTTATAGTATTACAAAACCTAGAGATTTCAATTAATTATTTTGTAAGGTGAATTTTGTATAATTTTCTAGTATGATGAACAAATATCACGTCAAGCCAATAATTTCACTCAAAATTTTGAGAAATTTTTTTCTAATGCTAGACTTTTCTTTCTTTCTCACACATTATATTTTATATCTTTATCATCATCTTCTTCTAATCCTACATGCATTCCATAGAATCAGTTTTTTGTTTTTATTGACTTGTTTAATTGAATTCACTGACAGAATTTTGTATAATATTTTTTCTCACCTGTTGCGTTGTATTTATGGTAATTGTTATTATATATAATGCTGAATTGATAATTATAATAAAGATGGTTTCACAACATCAAATCATTATAAATCATTTTACTAATCTTCATCACCTCAATCCATTCCACCCTCCTACTAAAAAACCAAGTTATCATAAAATAAATATAATAATGGAATGAGTTATAACTTTGTTATAACCAACTATAAAATCAATGTTTTAGAAAATATTTTTGTTAGCATTGAATTCATTGCTATTAATTTTGAAGAAAAACATCTAATTCAATAAAAAGATATTAATAGAAAAATAATAATATTTGAGATGTTATAAATGATATATTAAATTTAGATGACAAAACTTGTTACATAATCATTTATTTGCATAATATTAAAGAAAAGAATGACTTATTTTTTAATATATTATTAGAAGAACTTTAATATTTGATAAATTTAAAGTTAAGATGATTAATCTTATAAATTTGTAAAATCTTTTAAAATCTTATAAATTCTTACTATATAAATTTATTAAAATTCAAATTATAAATATTATAAATATAATACTTTTTAAAATCCTATAAACTTCTTATAAGTTATTATATTCCTATATAATTTTTTAAAATTTACAAAACTTTTTTTATGCTAAAATAATCTTTTAAAATCCTAATCCAATACACCCCTAAATCCATAACATTTACTTAGTGTTCCTTTAAATTAGTTAGTTTTAAAATAAAAATAATATTAAAAATAATAATAATTAAAAACAAATAAAAAGTAAATTAGTAAATTAAAAATTAAAAATAGTATTAAAACAATAAAATCATTCTTTATAATATATTAAAAAAATAAGTTATAAAAATGAATTATATGTAATTATCTTATTTATATAAAATAATAAATACATTACTTAATTAAATCATGTACTTAATAATCCAACTATCTAAATTAAAAATTATATTCATTACCTTAATTATTTTAATTAATATTATTTATCATAATAGTCATTTCGTTGGTACTAAACTAACTATAGTTAGTGGTAATGATTAAAAAAGCATTGAGTAAAAGTAAATTTTAAAGGATCTAAAAAGAACAATAAATTTTGTAAAGACCAAAACAAGATAAAATCATATTTGTTGGAACTTAAAACATATTCAAGTATTTAAATTTTAAAATATTCATATCATATAAATTTGTAAGATTCCAAATAATTATATAAAATAACAAGATTTCAAAGAATTATATAAATTTGTAAATTTTAAATGAATATGTAGATTTGTTGGAAACAATTAAAAATAATAAAAATAATAAAAATAATAATTTTGTAATAAAAAGTTGTTTGAAAATGATTTTTCAATTTCAAATAAATAATTTTGTAATACAAAATATTTTCAAATAATATTGTTAGTACTAAACAACTCATTTAGCATCATACATTTTACTGTTCAGAACTCTTATTGAGAAATGCAATAATTCAATAGCATCATAATTTTTTTTAATTATTTATTATTTCCTTAACGAGAATCTGTCATATGAATTGCTATTACAACATATATTAAAAAAATTATTAATTATTTTATATTAATATGTTCCATATTAATTAAGGAAAGAAAATGATTTAATAAGAAAATGAAGTCTATTATTTTGTTCGTAAACAAATATTATTTGATCCAAATACAAAACTCAGTCACAAAAATTAAAATATATAAAATAATAATAAAAATTAGCACAAGTCAATTTGATTTTTTTTTGTTGTTGCAAAAATTCAAAATTTTTGGGATGATAAAAGAAAACACACCACATTTTAATTTGGAAAAACACTTTATTCACTCTGTAGTGAAAATTTTATTAAAAAAATGTTTTCAAATTTAGTCTTTAGATTTATTGTTTCCGTAACATAAGTTATTTTCTTACTGTTAGGGATCTTGCCCAGCGAACCGTAGCCTCTAGTAAAAAGTATCCTTCAAACATCTTAATTTGCATGGTGAGAGTCTAGCCTCGTTTAGCAAATAAAGTCTCAAAGAGCTCCCATTGAGTTTTGTTTCGCTAGCGAGTGCATCACTCGCCTACTAAAATGAGCCACAATAGTTAAGTTCCTAAAATCTTCACGTCATCGCTTAGTGAGAATATATTATCCTCAAATGGAGGAGCCACAAAAAATATCATATAAGAATCTTAACTTATTTGCTTAATGAGTAGGACTACTCTCTCAACAAATGAAGTCATAAAGACTTCACACTCACCATTGTTCGTATCTTACTCAGCGAAAGTGTTCCTTTGCTCACTAATAGATGTCATAAGAGCTCCCTTCACTTTCGCTCCGTTAATGTTAAACTCGTTCGACAAATCTATGCATTTTTTAGTTTTCAAGATCCTCACTAGGCGAATGGTGGACTTGTCCAACAAACACTCAACGAACCCAGGATTTTCTCACTAAGCTCATAGTCTTGCCTAATGAGTAAGGTACTCGCTTAGTGGACATTCATCATGTTTGTGTTTTCTTAAGGACATTCACTCAATGAAACTCATATTTTCCTATAAAGTCTACCTAAAAAGCGTGGTTGCTTAGCGAGAGTCTTCCCTCACTTAGCGAATTTTCAAACAAAAACCCATAAAAGATGTTTCGCTCTGCAAACTAAGGGGTTCACCCAACAAAACCCTAGAACAACAACATGCAAACTAAACTAATTCATATAAACTCAACCAAATCACATGCAATCATCTCAAAAGATCCATGTCATCACGTGAACAATATTTAAAATGTCAAAATAACAATAGAATCAACATGCCATCATAAAATCATCAACTCCAAATTTTCATAAAAACTCAAAAGCTATAAACAATAAAAAAATGGCATAGAAAATATTCTACATACATAAATCTAAACATGTTATCAATCTAGTAACAATACAACAACAACATACAACAATAGAAATCACCAAAGGAAGAGCTTCCTTTACTTTTTGTAGACTTCGAATTAGAAAACTTTAACAAGGGAGCTTGGAATCTTGATCAATACTTAGAGTCCACACCTGGAGAAGAAGAGGAGCAAAAATCAAAGGAAAAGGGGGGAGGTTTTGGTTTCTAAAACTCAAATTTCAACCCTTGGTAGTCGACTTACAAGGTTGGAGGGTGCATCCTTTTGTCTGATGGTTTCAAAGGACTTTGTGGACCAATGATCATTTGGTTTGGGACCATTGTCGCAACCGTAATCACGACGGGGATGACAAAAAATAGAAAAAAGAAATTCAAGCTTCTTTCGAGAAAAGAAAAATGAATTTACAAAGGAGTCACCACCGACGTTTTTAAGAAAAACGTCAGAAAACCTTGGGAAGAATAAGATTGGTCTACGAAAATAGATTTCAGGCTTGGGAGTTGATTATGCGTATGGAAGATGTTATCATTCTATGACGTTGTCCTAAGATGGTTACCTTAATTAAACGCGTGAAATTTATTATGACTTATAAATTGTTATTTTTACCCTTCAAACACATAAACAAATTTGGAATTATTAATAGAAGAAGAAAATATATATATATATATATATATATATATATATATATATATATATATATATATATATATATTTATTTTTGAACTTGACAAGAGTTGTCTTTTGTTCATATGTATCTCCTAGTACAATGGAGAATTTAAAATTTACGTAGTTTTGGGAGAGGTTTTGAGGGATGAACTATCCATTGACGTCCAAAGACTGGGATAGAGTGGATTGTCCATTGACGTCCAAAGATTTGGAAGGGATGGATTATCCATCTGCATCCAAAGAAGCTTGGGATAGAGTAGTAACAGATGAAGCAGACAAGAGTCATTCGTTGGCTCATGCATCCGAAAGGAAACAAAAATGGAAATAAATGTGACAAAAGTATCTCTCCAAAGGAACTATCCTAATTCTCAAGGTCTGACCAATAGTAAACAAGTTATTGTTGTCTCCCACCAAATTTGGCATCCAGTACTTGCAGATCAATTCTCGAAATAAGCTTTACGTAACCCTTTTTGCATGTGTTATCCATAGCTACAACTCGTGCTAAGTCCCCCTTGTAATTACCACCTTTTATATGAGCTCACGTTCCCTCAGAAATTTCAAAGGTTCTACTTCGAATAAAGAACAGATGATGAACCTCACTATCTAGTACAAGTGCTACTCGAGTAGCATAGATACCAAGAATCCCTTGACATGCCTCATTTATGTTATACTACTTGTCTGCTTCAATGTACACAAATCCTTTCATATGATCTACAACAAATGTAGATATTATCTTCAATGTAGTACCCAATGAATTCAAGTCGACAAATTACCGTATCAGACAGAAAGCTGAAAGTCTTTCCTGGACGATAATGCATTTGACTTTCCAGATGGTAAGAATTAATTCATTGGCAACCGCACGTATAGAACTTGGCCAGAACCTCGAAAATTCAGGGAATTGAAAGTGTGATGGATGCAAAAACTGACCCTTCGTGGAGTTTACTTGAGGCATAAGGAGTAAGTGTAGTGGCAACATTCTCGTATGCCTTTTTGGACAATCTCCAAAATCAAAAGACGAGTCCACAGAATTAAAATATTGGAAAGTACCAAGAGTGCCAACACCAATTGCATCCCCAACAATTTTTGCCATATTTGCTACTTTTGCTGGAAAGGTACCTCCTTTCCGAAGACCTCTCACATCATGTGACATATAATTGTTTAGAGTCTATTAAGCTCATTAATAACTGCCAAAGCCATATCTCTGTGAGAGTACTTTAACAAAACCACATCCATAACTTTGTTTCTTAATGTACGATGTACCAAACAGCCAGCAAGGCATATGCAATCGTGCCTTAAAATTACAATAAGTGGTTTAATGCTCCTTTTAAAACTCTAAAGCCGAGCTCTGCATGTGCTTAAAATGGAAGCTTTATCCAATTCCTACACAAAGGCTAAACCACCCCACGTGTTTAGCTAATTCCTATTAAAGCCAAACCAAAACCGTACGTGCTTATCTAATTCCTAATAAAAGCTAAACCAAAACCTTACGTGCTTATCAAACTCCTAATAAAAGTTAAATCAAACTCCCAATGCCGTACGGCCATAAGTTCCACCTTTCTTTTTACCATCTACATGCTTGTAATCCATTTCTTTAATATCATGGCCAAAGCAAAGGAGAGAATCGCACCATGATGAATAAGAATGGGAGGAAGAGTTCGGTCATGATTTGTTGTGACTTTACTCAAGGCAGTTACTGTTTTCGAACCCGATACACGTCCTAAATGCTTGCTGATGACGTCTTACTTTTGGCTCAGTTTCTGATCTTGCATCCCTACTTGGTTTAACTGATCCAAAGATTGGATTCTCCCATGAACGGGATCTCCCAGGTTGCATCCACGGAAGAGTTCAACTCAAATAGAACACAAAATAGGAAGAAAACGAAATCCAGAAGCAGCAGAAATCAAAGGAAACAAAAGAATTACTTGAGTAGAGTGTTGTTCGTTGAACGCTCAACTCCTTCTTCTTCTCCCACACTCTGCGTTTGTCTCTGGGCACTAGGTTCCAGTCTCCTTGTTCTTTATCTATTTTTCCAGCTCTATCCCTCCGTTCTCGAACTTCTCTTTTTCCACTCTCCCCCTCTTTTTTATATTTTGTTCTCTTCTTCCTTTTATAGAGAGCCATGGACCCTTTAATGGTTGAGGTAGCAGAGCAATGAAAGGTTAGGTTGCGTGAGGAAGAAGGCTCATTGAGGGAGCAGAGGACAGAGACAACGTTTGTCTCTCTTTCTATTTTTCCTTCCCCCATCTTTTTATAGAAAAAACGGGTGCTTACCATAATTGGTTAAAAGGGTGGAGTAGCAACAATGATGGATGGGGGACTCTGAGATTTGCATGATAGTTAGGTTTTGGGATTTTTTCAAAATTCCAATATTTTGCATTGAATAGTATGTTGTAACATTAAAAAACATGTTAACATACAAATTCGATTATCCTCAATTCAAAAGTGTTAAAGAATATTATACATTTATTTTACGGTGACAATTCTTTTCAAGGAACTCAGGATGCGTGCTTTTTACTGTTGTATCATTTTCTTGATATTTTATTGAGAGATGTACAATATAACATTTTCAAAAATATTTTTCAACATAAATTAAACTTAATTATCCTTTTTAATTATTCAATTGCTTAAATTAAACAAAACATAAAAACAAACAATGTTACATTAAGGAGTGTTGTTAACATTTTTCTTTCACCATTATAGGTGGGAAGAAATATTATGTAGTATTTGATCACTATGTTAGCTCTTGTCACAATCAATATATACATGACAGGTGAATAAATTACCAAGTTGTTAAAGTAATAAGTAAATTAATGGACTTGCTCACAGACAATAAAAAATAAGTGAGACATATCATTTTTAGAAATGTTTCATTCTCCATTGAATATATATATATATATATATATATATATATATATATATATATATATATATAAATCTATATTTATATTGTAAACATATTATTAATCTAAATTCTTATAAATGTAAATAATTATAATCAAATTATTATATAATTTTGAATTACTCATTTTTTATATGAAAATATATTTCAAAATTTTCAATGAAAAATAAAATAGTGAATTATGGATTTTTTCAAAAACAAACCTTTTATGTTTTCAAGTCCCAATTTTTATTCTCCACCAACAACTTGATGCCTTGGCCAAAATAGTAGAGATTTGTGGTTGATGACTGATGTTGTATACAAGAGATAATGCTCAAAACGAGAATTTTTTTAAAACTCATAATCTTCTATATATAATAAGTATTTTTTATGTCTTATTTCTTTTTTTTTCGTTTTAATTTGCAGCCACTTTTGTATCAATTATTTTGTCATTAAAATATTAGTGTCACAATCTTATATAATAATACATTGTCTTATTTCCTTGTACAGTAAGGTACAAGAGTCATGCAATTGTACAATTTACTTATGTTTATATTTTAGCATTTTTCTTTTGTATTTTTTAAAGAAATGAAGTATCTTTGATTTATAATTATTCAAATCGATTTTTTTGTCCAGGTTTAATTCTTAATTTTTTCTTAGAATCACTTGCTGAATATATAGAAAGTACTATAATTCTAAAGCGGCTAGAAAGTATGATGTAAGGTATTCCTCATAATGTTTATAAATGGAAATTTAGTCTTAAAAAGAAGTGTTGAAGGATAGGACCACCAATAAATTCACTCTCAACTAGGAGAGACTTTTCAAAATAATTGAAGTCGTAGGGAGGGGAGCTTTTCGATTGAAGCGACTGGATCACAAATGAGTGTCTCGCACCTGAAATTTTGCTAGTTTGCCTATTTACTACAGTTAAGCTTTCATAATTAAAATTTGCAGCAACATATCTTCTACTATCCTTTGTAATCATTTATCAATAAATACATGAGGATTTATCCTTGCAATACGATTGAAGATCCACAGAAAACTTACAAGTGATGTTTCACTAAAATGATCCCTCATGTAACAAAAGACCTGCAAGTGGTGGTTGACCAAAGCGACCCCCTAAACATCAAAAGACCTATAAGTGATAGGTGGTCAAAATGATTCCCAAACATCAAAAGACCCACGAGTAATGGTCGACTAAGTATGAATTCCTAGGCAACAAAAAGACCTACGATGGTCACCCTAATGTGAACTCCCAACGTGGTCAAATGTTGGTCAATTTGATCTTGGGGAGCATGACAGATTCAAATGTGATTATCATGAGTATTATTAATGAAAAATGACCAATTAATTTAAAGTCCAACATAAAACATATTGGGTGAATTTAACAATAAAGAATAAAGGCGCGCAGAGCATCTCGGTAAAATCAATATATTATAAAGGGAGTGTTGAGAAAATACAAGACATGGGAAAATACAAAGCAAAAGAAAAAATCAAGGCGTGGACAGTGGAGTCCCAACATCGACAAGACGACCATCAACGACCATCTTATAAACATTGATCCTAGAAAGGTCAATCCCATGGTGAAGAAAGAACACCTGTTCCAAAGCATGTTGGAAGCCGCCCTTAAACTAATCCAAGGCAAACAATTCTTTCTCAACCACCTCACTCTGCTTCGCAATGAGAGCGAATTCCAAAGAAGAAACCTTTTTCAGGAGAACACTCTCTTTCTCCTTTAGACGTTCCTTCATGACCAAATATTTTTTAGAGTCCTCAACAACCAACTGAAGCTTCGTCTTTAATTCCTCCTCCACCTATACGACATTCTCTTTAAATCCATGCAAGGCATCTTTAAGCCATTTTCATTTCGGCCTTAACTTTCTTTGAATATTTTGCAATATTTTTCTTTTGGATGGCGAGGTCCCCATATTCCCGCTCAATAATATGGGAAAGGACCAAAGAATAGCTGAAGTAAGCCTTAAAGGCCTTGCAAGCACCGACCAATCCTAGAGTTTTAACTTTGTTAGCATCTTATGGGGTGAGAGATGCTCATCAATGACCTCATCCAAGGGGAACTTCTAGTTCCAAACCTACTTCATATCAAAATTGATGGCCAAGAGGATGATCTGCCAATTTGTGTCGAAATCAGGAGCATCCAACTTAGAAAGATTAGAAGATATGTCACTACCCTCTCGGTGTTGCTTATGAACATGCTCCTCAAATTGAGTGGTCAACACTTATTGCCCAACAACAACAAGAACCGGAGGTTTGGGTGCATGAGAGGCTAGTTGAAACTTTTCTTGCAAAGGGCTATAAGTTTAGCATGCGCAAAGGGATGACAACACCTGGAGGAGAAATGTTAGAAACCATAACAAAATAAGCCAAGCAAAAGTAAATGTAGAAATCAAGGGTAGTACATGAAAAAATGAAAAGAAAGTTGGGAACGTCACCCCGCTTGATCAACTTATCGCATGAAAAAATTGAGTAGCCGCGAAGCTCTTCGATGAATGCATTTTCTCATTCATCCAAATAACTTATCTCCACCCAAATTATAGTTGTTGGCTCTAGTACAAGGGAAAACGAGGTTCCTTGGAAGCACTCACAAGGAAACTAGAGCATTCCCCACCCCGCACTTGGGAGAAAGGATCCTTAAAATATTTATAGCTCTCCTAGAAAGTGTGGATCAGGGCATGACCCAACCGATTATTAAGAGAAAATCAGTTGACCTTCTCAGCTCGACGAATAGAAAAAAAAAACAAAAGAAAACGTTTAGTGATGGTGGTTTCCTTAAACCCTCACAAAGAATCTCAAAAGCTAGGACGAAGGCCTAATTGTTTGGGTGAAATTGGATGAGAGTGACGTTCAAAGTCCTCATAATCGAGCATTGAAAATCAGTTAAGGGAAGATATGCTCTAAGCTTCAAGGGAAAAGTGTCATACAAGTACATGTAACTTGCACAACCCGGGTGTGGAGTCATACACATGCTCTCGTCTAGCTGGCATTGATGGACTTCCACCGCTCGCCGACGTCGTCCTCTATACCCACTTCATCCTCAACTTCTTCTCGGTACCACATCCATAGTGGTTGGACTTTGTCCTCCACCATACTAGAGGAGGACATTCCCTCCCCAGTGAAACTCATCACCACCGTCAAACTAACCAAGGAATCGCCTTCTACCCCCTTGCCAATGGCAACACCTATGTCAAATATACGACGAGGGTAAGGGAAAAATGACACCACAACATCGTCACTTGCAAGTGGTGACCCAGAAAACAAACAAGAACACACAATCGCAATAGAGCAAAATGACACGTGAAAGCAACAAAGAAATAAAGGAACAAGGACACATACCTTTCTTCATGGAGCAATGTCAGTGGAGCAGCTTTGTAAACACATGAAGCCTTGACTTTGGAGGATTTTAGAGCATTATTGACGTGAGGAACCTTGGAAAGTTTCATAACATGTGAGTAACAAGTAGAATGTAAAGTGAGCCTCCAAAAGCCCTTGATGCCAAATAAATTAGGGAATATTTGAAATGTCGTCATCTAGCGATCCACAATCCACATCGTGATTCATCGTCTAATGGCTAAGAGACGAAGCGTCAAACATCATCATCCAATAGTTCACAAACCACATCACAATTTGTCATCTAATGGCTAGGAAACAAATTGTTACACGATACTATCTGACATTCCACAATCACATTAAGATTCCCTATCCAATGACTGGGAACAAAGCATCAAAACAGCCCACAATCATATCATGATGCCTTATCCAATGGTTGGGACACAAAGAGTCAAAGCGCGACTTCCCTTCCAACGATTGGGAAACAAAGCCTAAAAAAAAATAGAGAGGAGGAAACATGTTGTTGAAGCTTCATTGTGCAAACCATACGAAACCCTTGCAAAATCGCACAAATCTCGAGGATCCTTTTTATGATACTACACTACATCCAAAGCATGTGCAGACCATAGACCAACCAATTTTTTCAGTTATCGAAACTTAGAATATCCATGCTAGTGGACCAGCCGACTCCTTTCAGACTAAATTAAGTGCTTCCGTTTCGCTCAATGCTTGTTGGGTAGTGGACTAGTCGACTCATTTTGGACTAACTTAAGCGTGTATGTTCCACTCAACACTTGTGGGATTATAGATTGGCGGGCCAACTACCAATGCCCAACCTAGGATGACTGACTACAACTTGACAAAAACCTGATGCGCCATGATGAATGCAAAGCATGCAAGCCCAAGCCAACCAACCACAACTTGAAAAATACTTGATACATGTCATGATTAATATGAAACATGCGGTGTAATTGTCAATACGTAGTGCCAAAGATTCTAGGTGACAATATAATCGCTCAAGACAAGTAGTACCCCTTATTATCCTCAACTTGACCAAATAGTACAACCACAAACCTAAATAATGACTAAATGAATAATACGACCAATACTGGGCATGCGTCATAAAGGTCAGGTGGTGTAGTGCCGAAGATAGCAAGGTGTAAGAGCAAACAATACAATTCTCGGAAAATGCAATTAGGAAAGCAACGAGGGGAGAAATATATAAGAAAAGATGATAACCTAGAAAGGACAAGTTCAACATATTTAATACAAAGAGAGTCTATGTAGACTATATAGTCACTTTGGGTAACCAATCATCCGTAAGAACAATAATTAATAAAAAAGAATTTGTAAGAAAATTTAGAAATTTTTAAATAAAGATTAAGACGAAACTTTAGTAAATCACATTTAAATTTTATGTTATTATAAAAACATCTAGCATTTTATTATATTTATTTGTTTATCTATATTTTTTTTTCGAATCTGCTGTGAGTGTGAAAAAATGGTTATTCCATGAAAAATGTGTTGTTATCTTTTTCTCGTAAACATAAAAAAAACTGACTAGCTCAAAGTTTCGAACAACAAAGCATATTCCCTCATCCGGCGCACTATAAGACACCACACTAAAATGCGCGAGAAATTTGTCCCAATCAATTACCACATCACTAACTTGCGCCTATCGCGCGGTAATGAGCTGCCTATGCACCAAACTCTCAAGCAGGCACGACACAGTAGTAGGAAAAAGAAGAAACAAACAAATAAAAAACTATAATTAAAAAATGTTAACAGTATATTTTTTTCATCAATAAAGACTATATATTAATGATGTAACAAAATATAAAACAAGTTTATCGATATTTTTAATATAAATTTATTAATTTTTATAATAATAATTTCAATAATTATATATATAATAATTTTTTACTAAAATGTATATATGATGAATTGGTATTAAATAATAATATAAAATACATAATAATTATTTTTAATATAAATTTTTACTGTTAATTTATTAAAGTTATACATTTGACTATTTAATGATTCTTTCTTGTACATTTATAATTTGAATAAATTTGAGTAGTAATGAATTCTCTCTCATAATTTAATTTTCAATAAATTAGAATAATTATTAATACAGTAATAAAGAGTACAGTGTATAGCAGAGAGAGTGAGTTAAAAAAATGTTGGGTTGGATTTATTTCATTAATGAATGAATTAATAACAAGAGACAGTGGTATATATAACCATAACGAATAAAAAAACAAAGAAAAATTGGCAAAAATCCCCTTTCTCTCTTCTCTCTTGTTTCTTTCTTTCTTTCTCATTCTCCTTCTCTCTTCTTGGGTGTGTGTGTCTGTCGTTGAAGCCAAAGCGAACAAGAATAACGAGGAAGAAAGAAGAAGCATGGTTTCAACGAGACGCAACAGTGGATCTTTGCCCAACAGCAACAAGAGGCCTTCTTCTTCCGAAGACAAGACTCCATCTCCTTCTCCTAAGCGCCAAAAGGTTTTTGTTTTCCCCTTTCTTTCCAGGACAAAAATTCCCCTTTCTTGCTTGATTCGCCTCTATGATTCGTTCCGATTTTTTTTTCCAGGTCGACAATGGTGCCGCCGCCTCGGAGAAACCGATGCCGCCGGCGGAAAATTCCAAGGAATTGAGCATGCCAGAGCCCCCCGCTGATCCCGGAGAATGCGGCCCTCAGGATGCTCAGATCGTCGGCGCTTCCAGTCCCGACGGCAAGGCCGAGGCCACGCCTCCGATCGCCGACGGTTCGTCTTTGCCGGTCACACTTTTTCGATTTTCCGTTTATTATTTATTTATTTTAATTATTTTATTTTGTCATGTAAAGGTTCTTCACCGACTATGGTGGCTGATAAACCTAGGGGTTCTTTATCTTCTTGGAGTATATATCAGAAGCAAAACCCGAATTTCGAAGCTTCAGTTCCCTGGTGTAGGCTCTTGTCTCAGTCTGCGCAGGTAGTTTATTTATTATTTATTTCTGAGTGAAGAAATTAAGAGAGTAGGAGTTCACTCCTTTACTTGGAATTTATTTTTGTTGTTGCTGCAGAATCCGAATGTTTTAATTTGCACACCCAACTTTACTATTGGCTCTAGTAGGAGTTGCAATTTTCCGTTGAAGGATCAGACTATAAGTGGGAATTTGTGCAAGATCAAGCATACGCAGGTACATACATGTCAGGGAGTTTGTGATTGTGCGTGGAACTGTGGAAGGGTTAGGTTTTTCCGAGCACACACCTTGGCACTTGCTAATGAATGTTTTTCTTTTACTCGGTTATTGTTTGACTTTGAGATGTGTGTGAAACTGTGAATGCTTGTGTGGAGGTGTGTGCTTGGTTGCCTTCTTGTCTTTTTTTTTTTTTTCCTTTCTAGTTGTTTGAGGTAAATATCGTAGGATATGTATGTGCAGTATGATTACTGTTGTTTCTGGAAATGATCAGCGCGAAGGTAGTGCTGTGGCTGTGCTAGAAAGTACGGGTAGCAAAGGAACGGTGTCAGTGAATGGGACGCACGTCAAGAAGAGTACCAGCTGCGTGCTTAACTCGGGGGACGAGGTGGTTTTTGGTTTGCTTGGGAATCATTCTTATGTATCCTTTTACTTTTTGCTTTTGAACATGTTGTTGGTCTTTCCTCACTCTTGTTCTTTTCTAAAGGATAATTATCAAAACTTTCTATTTGCTTGTATTAAGTTATTTTGTTTTTTTTTATCTATGTCTGCATTGGGTTCCTTGATTTATTTTGACCTAGGTTTTTCAGCAAGTAAATACTGAAGTTGCAGTTAAGGGTGCAGAAGTTCAGAGTGGTGTTGGCAAGCTTTTGCAGATTGAGAGGAGGGCTGGAGACCCTTCAGCCGTGGCTGGAGCTTCTATTTTGGCTTCTCTTTCTAGCCTCAGACAGGATCTTACGAGATGGAAGTCTCCATCTCAGACTGCCAGTAAACCTCAGCAGGGTACTGATATTTCTAGTCATTCTGTTCTCCCTGATGGTACAGAAACTGAGCTCGATGGCCTGGAAGGCAACTCAGCTCCAAATATAGGGACTGATAAAGCTGCTGATGTTGGAGCAAGCGACAAGAATTCACCAATGGATTGCGATCCAGATGATGCAGCCGCAGAGGCAGGCAATGTAAAAATCTCTGGGGTGAATGCTTTCCTAGGGCCTTTCTTCAGGATTCTAGCTGGATCTACTTGTAAACTGAAATTGAGCAAAAGTATCTGTAAACAGGTATTATTGGAAGAAAGAAATGGGACGAGGGATGTGCAAGCTGCATCGACTTCAGGTACTTCTGTACGCTGTGCAGTTTTTAAAGAAGATGTTCATGCTGCAATACTGGATGGGAACGAAATAGAAGTGTCCTTTGACAACTTCCCGTACTACTTAAGGTATGACTAGTAGATGCCTCAGTCAATTCCCCGGAGGTTTTGGCTTTGCTTTGACATTTTACAATATTTGGAATTTCAAACTGTCATCCTTTGTTGTTCTTTTCATGTGTTTTTTATTTATTATTCTTTTATATTTAAAAATAATTTCCATTTCATGTACACTTGTTTACTACAAAATTAATTTTAACAATGCAATTGCATTCTTTAAATTATCATCAAAGTATCAAAATTAAATTAAATCATTTTTGTGTAACAGTTACAATTTTGTATTGTATAAAATTTGATATCCTATACTAGATAGATATATGGACATTAGAACTACATTGCCAACAAAGGTTCCATTTGATTAATTTGAATCTCAATGATTCTAAAAATTTCATAAAACAATGGCAAATGATATCAAACATTAAATAGTAATTTTGTATATATGATTTACAATTCTATAGTAATAAGTGGATTTTGTCCATGGTAGTATGCTGGTTTTAATTTATAATTTTATCTAAACTTGGGTGTATAGATTGATTTAAATTGTAGATACAACAGCAATGACAATGGTGACAACAACCACAAAGACAATTAAAGTCTGTTCCCCCACTGTGTGAAGTCAGCTACATGAGTCAAATGACACCATTGTATTCTGTTAAAAATTAGATTATATACAATTGATAATTTTTAAATTTAATTCTAACCCAAACCTATATTCCCCCCCCTCTAAACCTGTATTACTCATTTAAGTTCAATAATCAAATGCTCTGGAACAGGACCTTCTAACAAGCCCAGGTTTTTATTTTGAAAGCAAAACCTAGTTTACCCATCATCAACCAAAAGACCTTGCAGCCTTTTTGATTCATCCAATAATTTATTTAATAGTAGATACAGATGGAAGACTCCTCGTGCGTCATTTTTAGAGTATGTGTGGTATGTTCATTGTGGGTGCCAGTTAGAATAAACAGCCAAAGGAAGATGGAAAGTTGTCAGTTACTCTATGTTATGAGCTGAAATCTGAATCAGGGACAAAATGTAAATGTTGATTGTAGAAGAAACAGTACTCATGAAAAGAAAGATTTGGCTGGAATATTAGGTGAATTCAAATGAGAAAAGGCCACATGGTTTATAGAGGCAATTGCCTCATTTATATATTTATTCTCTTCTCTTCTATACTTTTTGCTTCATTTATGTTATTTTATAATTGAATTTGTTGTATGCATTTGGATGTTATATCTTGGGTGCTGCATTTATCACAATGGTTCAAAGTCAATATTTTAGCTTTATCTTTATATTTTGTTGCTTTCTTTTCTTTCAACATGTATTGGTAAGATTTGGGAGTGCCATGAGACGTGGTTGTAAATTTTAGTTGCTTGCAGTTAATGTGGTCTGCAATCTTGGTTGATGCGGTTACTACAAGATGTTGTGGCCGCATCACATGATATTGACCACAATTTAAAATCTTGATTGTGAAGTGTTTATTGAAGTTTCTTAATTATTTATTTTTACACAAAATTAAGAGTTCAAGACTAATTTTTATTTGTGACTTGATTGTGCTTCATGCATTTTGCTTTACCAATTATTGCTTTTCTGATCATGTATCTTTTTGCAGTGAGAATACCAAAAATGTCCTAATTGCAGCTTGCTTTATACACCTGAAGCATAAAGAACATGTGAAGTACACCACAGATCTTACAACCATAAACCCTCGTATACTACTCTCAGGACCTGCAGGTATGTGGGTATTGCATTACTTCTCTTCTATATCTTTTCGTTTTTAATGATTTTGTTTTGGTTTCGACTTCCTTTAAACTCATTGTTTCCCTCAATTACAATTTTTTTTCAGGGTCAGAAATATATCAGGAGATGTTGGCAAAAGCGCTTGCAAAATACTTCGGAGCTAAATTGCTCATATTTGATAGCCATTTGCTTTTGGGTGTAAGATAAAGTTTCCTTGTTGGTCTGATATTTGGATAATCCATGCACACCTTTTTTGTTGATGTGTCATTGAAGTATTCTTTTTATTGGCAACTATGATAAAGAATCTTTATTTGTTGTGTGTTTATACTTTATAGGGTTTATCTTCCAAGGAAGCTGAGCTGCTCAAAGATGGATTTAATGCTGAGAAATCCTGCAACTGTGCTAAACAAAGTCCTACAGCCACAGACATGGCAAGGAACATGGATCCATCAGCTAGTGAACCAGATGCACCTAACTTCTCAAATGCACCTCCTTCATATGGCTTTGAGTCTCAACCTAAGTTGGAAGTTGATAATGTACCATCTACCTCTGGGACAGCTAAAAATTGTGTGTTTAAGCAAGGTATGTGACTATGTGGGCTTCTTTTCTCCATTTAAGGAGCCTTAATTTATCACAAAAGTTGATGTGTTTCCATATGTAATTCTGCAGGAGACAGGGTAAAATATAGTTGTTCATCTTCTGGGGGCTTGTATCAGACATCTTCAAGGTACAAGTTTGTATTAAATTGTTCTGTACTGGTTTCTGTTTATCATAGATACAAATTGTTGAGCTCATCCTTTTGCTTTTATCACATTAACTACAGAATGTAAGTTGTCTATCGTGATTAGTTTATTACCTATGTAGATCTAACTAACATTTTATACATGATATAGTAGTATACTAGTGTAGCGGGTGGAGTTTTTCTTACCAAATTTTAGCAGTCGAAGCAGACTGCCCTAACTCATGATTACAACATAGCTATTCAAATCACTTTAAATAACTAGTTAGACAACATTTTATTCTTTTTTGGTGAATACAATGTATGTTTGACAATGAGCAAAAATTTATGGGAGATTGGAACTGTACTGTGAGGGGACAGGGTTTTTTAAGGTGATTACACTGAGTATAGAGTAAATCTATGGTGGGTAACAAATGGAACTTCAATCTTAGTGATTGCTAATGCCAAAGCTGCTATTTTTGTGTATGTGCATAAATTTATTCTCTCATGATTTGTGATTAAGAATACTATAGTAGCTTTATTGTTTTCTCATTTATATATATATATATATATATATATATGTATGTATGTATTGTTAACCAAACAAAGTGCAATTGTTATTCTTTTTGGTTATAATTTCTCTTGGCAATTGCATATACAGGGGTCCAGCTAATGGAAGTCGTGGGAAGGTTGTCTTACTTTTTGATGATAATCCCTTGTCAAAAATTGGTGTAAGATTTGATAAACCCATACCTGATGGAGTTGATCTTGGAGGTGTCTGTGAGGGCGGCCAAGGATTTTTCTGTAATGGTAATGCCCTATCTGTCTAATAAATTATATTTTTAAATCTTTCATATTCTTATCTGCAAACTCTATCTTGGTCCTAGATCTTGAACTTGTCTTTTTCTCTTTCCAGTCAGTGATCTTCGATTGGAGAACAGTGGCATTGAAGAACTTGACAAATTACTTATTAATACATTGTTTGAGGTCACCTTTTACTCCACACTCTGACCTAATAAAACTTTCCTCTAATCATATGATTATATTGTGTGTTAATCTTACAAAATGAATTTATACATTTATTTTTTTCAGGTTGTGGTTAGTGAGAGCAGAAATGCACCTTTTGTTTTGTTTATGAAAGATGCAGAGAAGTCTATAGTAGGAAATGGAGATCCATTTTCCTTTAAAAGTAAGCTTGAAAATCTTCCAGACAATGTGGTGGTATTAGGCTCACATACTCACACTGACAGTCGAAAGGAGAAGGTAATAATTGTGTTTTTATTGATAACTGTTTTGTAATGCTAGAATGGCATAAGCACGAAGGCATTGAAGCTGTCACATGTATACTATTACTGAAAAAGTTTTTAACAGCCCATAATCTGGTCAAAGTTTTATATGTGTAACGTTTGGTTTTAGCCACTTAGGTACCTGAATTGATCAGAGTCCATTGATCTGTAATTTTTAGTAGGTGTCTCTGGTTTTATTTTATTAATTGAGAAACTGAGGAAGATGTGCATTATAGTCAAAGTAAGATGCAAATTGGATATCCCAAGTGTATGATCCTTTAAAAGTTCCTTCCATTCTTGGTCTAAATGAGTGTGTATCAGTGATTATGTTATTGATATTTAACAATTTTTCCTTGCAGTCACATCCTGGGGGTTTACTTTTTACAAAGTTCGGCAGTAATCAGACTGCCCTTCTTGATTTGGCCTTCCCCGTAAGAACATCATCTCCTTTTCTGTATAGTCCTATATTGAAAAGAGCAGAACAGGAATTACCTGCATATACTTGTGTTTTGCATGTATTCTTTCAGGCTTTCTCTGCTACACTAACATCTCTCCTTCATTCTCTCTCTTTTTCAGGATAGTTTTGGAAGATTGCATGACAGGGGAAAAGAGGTTCCAAAGCCAAACAAAACCTTAACTAAGCTTTTCCCAAATAAAGTAACAATTCACATGCCACAGGTTTGTATGTCATCAATTTTTTTTCCTCTGCATAGTATATTGTCAAACCAATTACTCAAATGTTCATGTTTTTTGGCGAAGGTATATGAATGGTTTTATATTTGACATACCTCCTCAAGATCCTTTGGGATTGAAGCATGGATGATACAGACATATAGATAAAAATTTCAGTTTCATTTAGAAGAATAGGAGTGCCAAAGATTGAACTCATGACCATTTTGGTCATAGAAGCTTTTATACTGTGTTATGAATAAAAAATTCAAACAGTTGGGCAAAGGTACATGAATTGTTTTATATTTAACAATATTCATTATATTTTTCCTGATACAGGATGAGGTACTTCTAGCATCTTGGAAGCAGCAACTTGATCGAGATGTTGAGACTCTTAAAATCAAAGGAAATTTGCACAATTTACGTTCAGTAAGTATCTTGTATGAGCTTGTGATTTTAATTCAAATTGTTTTATGGAAAATCATTACATTATTATTATTATTATTATTATTTGTTATAACCTAACATCTTGTCCTTGTATTTGGTTTCCATAAACATTATTTTGGTGGATTTTGAGTCTTTCATTATGGATCCACTGTGTTTTGTCCATTGAGCCATCCCTTTCCAAAAAACTATTTTTGTGCCAATATTTTGGGTTTTATACTTAAATGGGTGACATGGATCAGTGCTATAAGACAAATTGATTGTTCTGGACGTAAGTAAATTTTGTACTAGACAGTTAGGATAATTTTTAAGCTAGGACTTCCTTTAATGGAGATATATAGATCTAGCTCCTCTAAAGTGAGCAAGTGTGTAAAAGTGAGAAAATAATACCTATTCCAAGCAATTTACGCGAAGGACTATATTTAACAGAATATATAATTTCTTGCTACGGAGCCTGTAAAGGGGTTGTAGATACTGCTGTATGAACATCAGATACATAGATCAGGTTTATAAATTCTCTCGTTTTCGTCCATTAAATAATATCTTAATACTTGAAATTTCTTTAATTTGTCAAGTTGCAAATTTTTATTTATCGAGATCTGATTATGAGTTATTAAACGATAAAAATAAAAATTTGTAACTTGAAGGGCTATTCCTAAAGGACCTAACGAATTTATAATTTGAATTATAGGATTTCTTTGAATTTGATTAATTCCTTCTTTTGTCCCATTGTAATACATCCGTTGTTGATTTAAATTAAAGTACCTCATAAATGCATCTAACTTTAAATCAGTGGTGGATACACCCTTTCTCACTTTGCAGTTTGCATACTTTAGAGGAGCTAAAAAGACTGGATATAATATTTAATCTTCTAAAGTGTCCGAGGAAAATTTTATTTGATGTTGCCTATCAAATGGAATTTGCAGTTACATCAATTATGTTGCTGAAATGGAAGCTTCAACAGAATTTCTCATCATAAATTTGATGTTACTTTCCTTCAAATCAATGTTAAATATGGTTGTGTATGTGTGTATATATATATGTCATTTTGCTACATGTTAACCTTAGCCTTGCTGTTATTTCTATTTGGTAAATCCTTTGACCTGGCAACATTTTAAGGCTTTATCGCTAAGACTACAAATTTTCAACAACCAAAAAAACTTATGCCACTGGGTGAAGACGGCTACATAGATTGCAGTTTGCACGACATCATTTGGCTCAATTAAAGACCAAATTCTGAGGGATGATGAGATCCCTATTAACAATTTCCTTGGTTTCCCTTTCCTCCTTTTCACAAGGTTAAAAACCATGTAATCTACTCTCCTAACTGGTTTCTTCACTGGCTTTTGCAGGGGTCCAAACCACATGAACTAATTTTCTATCATCTTTTCCTCAATTAGTGCCACATATCATGTATACAATCATTTTGTATTTCTTTCTTGTGTGGCTACACATCCACTAGGGACTGTTTAAAAATAAATTTAGTTTTGTATTGGAGTCTTTGGATATTGGAAATGCAATTATGGCCATGTAAGATTTAGTCTTCTTCAAGATTCTAAATGTTTTGTCTTTATGGTACAATTTTTCTCTTATGTGACAAAGTGGGGACCGGAGCTACAGTTTACTACTTTGTTCTGCAGTTCTTATGCTTACACATGTTTTTCCTGCTTTTTAGTGTTACTGTTATTGTTGTTGTTCTAGTGGAACTTTTGTTTTATTTTTACCCACATTACTGTTGACCACAAGCTGCATAAGTTGTGGACTTAAAATAGAGGGGTGAGGACATGACCCAAATAAAAAGATAAACAAGAAATAAAGTGGTATGGACTATGAAGATATAGGAATTTTGTAAGGTTCTTAATGGAACTTAGGCCTGTGTCTCAAGGAGTTTGGGTGTAGTAGTAATGATGACAGTATAGTCCTTTGTAGTTAATTCCTTGTCTCTTTTAGAAAGTATTGGAGTTTCACATGCAACTACTTACTATTGTTGGGACATTGTTAGAATAGTGTGCAGTTCATGTATCATATATTAAATGCATTTAGTTTTCATAGGAATTAGTCAATTTGTATTTAGGACATAGTACCCAATTACTCTCAGCCTAGGAAATAGTACATCCTAGTCAGTTAGTCTATAATGTCTATGTATGTTCTGCTTAACATATGGACTATATATAAGAAAGCATTTTTCATTTATCAACTCCATCTTAAATCAAGCCCCTCTAAATTCAGACTGCGAGAGAAGGGGGAATTAGTTAGGGACAGTCAGTTATAAGGGATTAGTTAGTTGGAGGGTATTAGTTAAATAAATAGGTGAGAATAAGGATGGAAGGGGCATTCAGAGAAGTTTCTAAGAAAAGGGAAAGCCTCAGAGGAGAATTCTTTCTGCTACTCTCAATTGTTAAAAAAAATTGTTCATTTTTGGGTGTTGTTGTTACCTGTTAGGGCAAAGGGGAAGGAAAAAGTAGTCAAGTTCAGTTACAGTAGTTAGTTAGAGGGGGTTAGTTTAATGAATAGAAGGATGCAAGGAAAGAGGGAGCATTCTGAATTATTAGCATTTGGCAAGTTGTAGAAAGGGGAAGCCCTTGGAGATTAATCATCTTATTTCTTTGTTTTCAGTCAATATTCAATAATAGAAACATTCTATTCTCATTCTGTTTCTGGGTTTCTAACAACTATGTCATATTGTGATAAAGACTAAGCTAATATGAGAAACAGGATACACCTGAAATAACTAAAAGCTAGACAAACTGCAGGGGAAGCCCTTGGAGATTAATCATCTTATTTCTTTGTTTTCATTCAATATTCAATAATAGAAACATTCTATTCTCATTCTGTTTCTGGGTTTCTAACAACTATGTCATATTGTGATAAAGACTAAGCTAATATGAGAAACAGGATACACCTGAAATAACTAAAAGCTAGACAAACTGCAGTTTCATATGCTATTTTTATCAGAGTTTTTAATGCCTTCTGTCAACTTTCATTTTGTTTCCTTCTTTTTGTCTCCTTAATCCTTAATTCATCATGTTTTATACACTTATTTGACCATGTTGAGCTGTGTAGTTACTTTTGTATTGATTATAATTGTTGTCGTGGTGTTCTTAAATATATAATTCATATAATTTTATTTATAGGTTTTGAGCCGCTGTGGAATGGAATGTGAAGGACTTGAGACCTTGTTCATTAAGGATCAAACACTTACTATTGAAAGTATGTTCTTACCACTAAGTGCTTAAGGTTTTGCAGCTGAAATCTCTCCTATATCATTTTCTCTATATTGCAGATGCAGAGAAGATAGTTGGTTGGGCTTTAAGCCATCATCTCATGCAGGATGCTGAAACTGATCCTGATGCAAAGCTTGTGTTGTCTTGTGAGAGGTAATTATCAGCTTGCGCTGCTTGTTATTTTATTTTTATATACATATGTACATACTTACACATATAACACTTCAAGGTTATGTTATTAAGCATTAGTTATTCTTTCTATAAAAAATATTTATTCTACCAGCATCCAGTTTGGGATTGGGATCTTACAGGCTATCCAGAATGAATCAAAAAGCCTGAAGAAGTCTCTTAAGGTGATTTTTATGAACTTTTGTTGCTTTGATTGTAGGAGATAGTGACATCCAGTAGGTTGTTACCAACTTACTGCTTGGAAGTTATTCTGTTAATAGAGTTTAACCAACTTATTTCATGAAGGCTGTATTCTGAATTATCCCTTTATGTTTTTGAAATCAGGATGTTGTAACAGAAAATGAGTTTGAGAAGAGGCTTTTGGCGGATGTTATTCCACCTAACGACATCGGTGTTACTTTTGATGATATTGGAGCTCTTGAAAATGTCAAGGATACATTGAAGGAATTGGTTATGCTTCCTTTACAGAGGCCTGAGCTATTTTGCAAAGGGCAATTAACCAAGGTTTTACTTACAGATTGAAATACAATTCTATTGTTTAACATGCATTCCTGTGTCTGTTGACAGTTGGAGTTATAGATCCTGTTGTTGTTTGTTTCCTTCCCTGCTTTTTTCTAGTTTTTTATATGCTGATTGACTGATTAAAGAAAATAAATATAAGCTGACCCAATTCATGAAATCTTATTTTTGTTAGTCTATGCATGATATGGGCCTTTTTGCAAGATATGTAAATCATATAATTTAGAAGTTTCCATGAAAGCTAAAAGCATCAATGATATGCAATTGGTTTTGAGAAACTGGTTTTAGGAGAATTTTTGGAGCTGTTTCCCGAATATTGAAATAAATTTTTATTCCAGTAAAAAAGCATAAATATTAAAAAATAATGTGGAGTTGTAGCCTACCCCTTGTCAAATTATTACTCATTTTGATTTTGTGATCATGACTTGGCTACTGTGCAGCCGTGCAAGGGCATCCTATTATTTGGTCCCCCTGGAACAGGTAAGACAATGCTTGCAAAGGCAGTTGCTACTGAAGCTGGTGCAAATTTTATCAACATTTCCATGTCAAGCATCACGTCTAAGGTTAGATTTGCTTCACTTTGGGGTTTATTTTAATGTCTGCTATCAGTTAGTTCATTTTAAACTCATGTTCTTTTCCCCATTTTGCTCCAGTGGTTTGGTGAGGGTGAAAAATACGTGAAAGCTGTTTTTTCCCTGGCAAGTAAAATTGCTCCTAGCGTGATATTTGTTGACGAAGTAAGCAAGCCTTTTCCATAATTGTTCTTAGTTTGTATTAATCCATCAGCTGAAAAATAAATCAGTGAAAACTAGTGTGGTTTCTTGTATAGGTCGATAGCATGTTGGGCAGGAGGGAAAATCCTGGGGAGCATGAGGCTATGCGAAAGATGAAAAATGAATTCATGGTGAACTGGGATGGCTTACGCACAAAGGATACTGAGCGAGTTCTTGTGCTTGCAGCCACTAATAGGCCTTTTGACCTAGATGAGGCTGTCATTCGGAGGCTGCCTCGGAGGTGAACTCCATGCTCAATTGCACTTCAATTCCTTCTTTTTACTCTTTTTTTGGAAGGGGGGAGGGTTGCTAATGGAACTAATAATAAATGTTTGATGTTTTCTTAATCATTGGTCTTCTGCAGATTAATGGTAAATTTGCCAGATGCTCCAAATAGAGCAAAAATATTAAAAGTTATACTGGCGAAAGAGGACCTGTCTTCTAATATCGATATGGATGCAATTGCAACTATGACTGATGGATATTCTGGAAGTGATCTTAAGGTTTTTCTTTTAACCCTATACTTTAAAATTTTTTTTTTTAAGATTATGGGTGTTTTCATGCTTGCCCTCTTATTGCAGAATTTGTGCGTAACTGCTGCACACCGTCCAATTAAAGAGATATTAGAAAAGGAGAAAAAGGTATGGATTTGTGGAATGATGTCTTAGCAGTGTGCTAGTTACTTTTTGAGTTTTTCATTTTTGTGGACTGTGAAGATAGAGTTAGAATGCTGTGTGGTGGTATGAATCATTCGTACTTATTGTTGATGCATGACAGGAACAGGCTGCTGCTCAAGCAGAGGGTAAACCTGCTCCAGCATTAAGTGGAAGTGCAGATATCCGATCTTTGAACATGGAAGACTTCAAACATGCTCATCAACAGGTATAGAAAAAAGAAATCTCTTTCATGCAGGCTCCTCTATCCTCTTCTGCCCTTCAAGCCTCTTAACTTTGTCATATTGAAGCAGGTCTGTGCAAGTGTTTCCTCTGAATCTGTAAATATGACTGAGCTTCAACAATGGAATGAACTATACGGTGAAGGTGGTTCAAGAGTAAAACGAGCACTCAGCTATTTCATGTGAGAAAACCCTTTGTACAAATGTTTCCCCCATTGCTGCCTCCATGTCCAGAAGCCTGCGTAAGTATTTGTAGTTTTGCCGGTCTCATAACGCTTGCAGGGCCTGATGCCAAGCTATTTCGTCTGTAAAATGCAATATAGGTTTTTTATAAGTACACCCTTTTTTTATCCTAACCTGTGGGATGGTGGGTTTTGAAAGGAGTGGAGCCTTACAGAATTTTGGGCAGGCTCTGCTGCATCTATTTTGTTCCTCATCCCCTGGCCGCCACCTCTGAAGATGTGTGTTGAAAGTGTCGCACTAGGAAAAGAAGAGTCAGTCCGTGAAAGCATTTATTATCCCTTCTAATGGCATCTGCTAAAACAATAAGCATTTAGATATCATCATTGCTTTCTGTTTTTGTTTTATGTACATATATGCATGATAGAGCTCCCCTTTAGTTGAATGTCCTTAAGAAGAATGCAGCAAATCAATGAAAAATTTATTCGACTTATGCAATGGTTCTATTCTTTCAATATTCACAATAAATCTTTATTTAATGCCTTTTATATAACTTTTTATATTCACATATAATCTGAATTGGTTGGTTTTAGTTTTACAGAGCACCAAGCATGCAATGGATAGATGTGGAGCGTGAGGGTATTTGTCTTGATAATAGCAATCTTTATTTATAATGATGCTAAATAAACAACTCACAGTAATTTTATAATTTAGCCGTTTTTTGTTGTTGGGTTCGTCTAAATTTAGAATGAAAAGAAACGTAATGTTACAACTTCAGAACATATTTTCACTAATGTTTTTCAAATGCTTTTTTAGTGTTAGGTAAACTGTATGTTGATTTCATCAATTAAAGTGTGGGTTCAGGTTATTTATCAGAATTTGGCATATGGTTGATGTAAAAGTCGTGTTAAAGGTCAAATATAAATCATCCAACAGTGTTGTTAAAATGTGTGTTGAACATTCCTCTTAAAACATATGCCAGATGAAATAGAGAGATGTTGAAGTGATTTTGAAGCCAAACAAATCAAATATTTACATGCGAAGGTTCCATACAAAGGTGTGTTTAGGTCTTATCCATCTTAGCAACTAATTTTTTCCCTATTTTTTGGGGTTCTTAAATGGATATTACCATTACACATTATTATGTTTTTTTTTAGAACTAAGTATCTGCAATCCATTAGCTCTAAAATTTTATTAAATGAGTTTCATAAATAACTCCACATCCGTACATATCTTATGCTTATAACCCGCAAAAATTGCTCAACAGTTAGTGGTAAGCTGATATGTCTCATAATGGCCCACAAAGATAATATAGAAATCAATGCTTGTAGAATTACTAAGTATTTGTGAAGATTGGACTTTAACATGTGTGTTTTATTAGGAACCGGTGCTTAATGGGATGATCCAAGAACAATATTGTCGATGCCGTTAGTAAAATTGGACATATGTTATTATATGAAATTGCTAGTATTTGTGTTGGATTATTCATTTTAATCTCTGAAATTTTAAAAACCTTCCTAGATTTGTAAGACGTTATTGGCTTTAGTATTTTTAATGTAAAACAAAAAAATAATATAAAGTAAAAGAATATAGAATTATTGGCTTTTTACATATATATAAAAAAGTACTATCGGGAGATTTTTAAAATTTTAGAGACTAAAATATTCAACTTATACAATCTTAAAGAATAATTTAAGGATACTCTTATTCTTCACATATGTTGGTTGCTCAATTTATTGGGCTGGGGATGATATTATTTTGTAAATATTTGATAGAGCTGTGTAATTGTAAAAAAAAAAAAAAATCAACAATTGACAGGACTTCCAAAATTTTACAAGCTTTTTGGAACCAACAAATGGCTATTTTATCTGAGTTAGTCAATCTAAACCAACAACAACTGAATTAATTTGGTTTTAAATGACTTCAAAGGGATTACGGTCGAATAATTTTTAATATTGCATGAAAAATCATAAATCGTGCTGCTTATTGTGGATTTGATAAACTTTTGTATACGTATTAAAAAAATAAAATTAATTTTTTTATAAAAATTAAAATTAACTTACGCATAAATTTATACTAGAAAAAATAAAATTAATTTCTTAATAATTTTTTTTAAAAATAAATATAAATAAACTTTTATAAATTAATTAGTTAATTTAGAAGTTATTTTTTTATTAGTACTTATAAAAAAATTATCATACATACCTTATTACAACTTCTAATCATTAGATTTTGTCCTCTATATTTGTACTCAATAATTTTTGTAACATTTACTATAGGAATAGAAGAATGCATATGCAAGCTACAATATGTCGGCAAAACAAGAAGTTTGAAATGCAATACTTCGTTTCTATCTCAGAATTTAACGGGTATACTTGGAAATTAAACTTGACCTTAAATTGATAACGATAGCATTGGTAATTGTTGGAAGCACGTATCTCCAAAAACTAAACAACTTCTTAATCCAGTATTTATAACATAGAAAAATTTACTGTGTAAGATTTGACTCTCCTTATTTAGAAGTTGTGTGAGTTTTCTTAAAACACACAAAAAAAAAAAAAAAAAAATCCAACAGAATATAAACAGGAGTTATACTATACAGATGATGTGCAAAGAAATGAATAAAATCCAGTGAACCATCCCCAGAAAGAATATGTAGACAAGGCTAAGTCATTGCATCATAACTCTGAATTCGTCAAAGCTGAGCTTGCCATCGCCATTCAAATCAAAGCGTTTGATCATGGCTTTGCACTGATCAATGGAGTTGGACTCACCCATCTTGTTAAGCATCCTCTTCAAGCTCTTGGGGGTTATAAAGCCACACCCCTCATAGTCATACATCTCAAAAGCTTCCTTCAAGTCCTTCAACTTCTGTTCCTCTCCCCCAGATTCCATAAGAGCAACAAAATCCTCCAAACTCAGCAACCCATCACCGTCTGAATCCACCGCCGCAATCGCCATCTCAGCATCTTTCATCAAAATCTCTCCACCTATCGTTCCCAACCCGTGCCTCAGCTCCGAAGGCGAAACCTTTCCGTCCCCATCTTCGTCAAAATATCTTAGCACATCCTTAAACCCCACGTGGCTTCCCATGTTACAAACCAAAGTTGTTGTCACAAAAATGTAACTTAAACCTAGAGTTACTATATGGTATGGTCTTACTCTTAGGACTTAGGCTAGTGCTATGAATTATGAAACATGGGATTTTGCGAGTTGTCTTATATAAATTCGGCGGAGTCGGTTAAGGAGCGCGTACAGTTCGTGTCCAAGATAAGTACTACGATACCAACGAAGTTGCTTAGAGTCTTCCAATTTTCAATTGTTAAGAGCATGGAGGCCACGACATAGATACGTGTCGCCACGTTATTGGTGGACCAAGTGCAAATAATTAATATCGTAAATAGTAAATACTTGACGAGTTGAAATTGAAATTGGATAACGCGGATGCCACAATTAACGGTAAACTGCTTCCGCATTGGTGTGGGCAACGTGGCAACGGTGTTGCCACTGCGGACAATAGGCATTCAACACGTGTCCCTTTGCCGTACTAACATTTATAAATTTATCATAATGTATTATCCTGCAATCATTTCATTTTCGTAGATTATAATATAATTTATGGTACTATGTTGTACAATTGAAATTAACTTGCCTTGTTATTTATTTATTAATCATATCATACGTCTATACAGTGTGCGCTCGCGGGATCACCTCACTTCGTTCATAAGCACTTTTGAGTATTCTGACCGTTGAATGAATAAAACAAAACGCGATTTGTGCCTTAGAAATTAAAGTTAAAACAGACCAACGAACACTTAGTAGTGCTTGGAATAACACGTCTTTATATTCTATTCTTCATCATTATCAAACAATGCCTTGTCAAATAGTGTTTAGACTTTAGAGTAATTTAGTAAATTTATATGATTCCTCATATATTTTTTTTACGTCAATTCTAAACTTTACGCTAATTGATTCTTTTCCACTACTTCGTTTAATTGAAAAGATGGAGCAACCGTGCTAGCACGTTACATATGGAATGGCCATATTTGGTCCTCCATCACCATCTCTTGGCATTTGAGTTTATCATGAAATTGTCGCAACCCACCTTTGGAAAACGACCCACCCTTCAATGTCGCAATTTTAACCTTGGATGCCCATGCCTCGCATTGGTTTATTGTTAATAAAATCAAGTGTACGTTTAAGTACTTAGTTTTGCACCCTATATTTGATTTCTTTTACTGAAAAAACTATTTGTTACTTATTGTAAACTTCAGTTTTAGATTTTTCAGTTATAGAATTCGCCTTAACATTTGTCATCCAGAGTCCAAACATAATGCTGCTATATTAAGGAGACATTTGCCTCTTCTTCTTTTTGAAGATGGTACACAGAAAGATTTGAGGATAACGATGAATCTGTTTCTTAATTCTTTGAATGCAATTTTGAGCTTCTAACGAGGAGGCACATCAAACGCTTGTAAGTTATGATTTTATAATAGGATAGCCATCTGTTGCGAAAATAATTGCATGACTAAATTAAAGAACCAATATGTTAAATTAATGGTTCTCCGTGTGATACAACTAGGGCTGTTTTTCAAAGTTTATTTATTTATTATTATTTAGAAGATATTTTAACATATTTGACTTTCCTTTTATATTAATATAAATAAATTATGACAACTCACCGATCCATTAATCCACCCCAATGATGTGTTGTTACGAAGAAAATTAGCCATAGTCACCTAAGTGTTAATTGACATTTAGATAGACAAAAAGAGCCAGAAGAAAGACAAATATAAATATGATAAATAATATAACGTGATAGAAAAAAAATATTAAAAAAATAGGTGTTATGTGATGTTTGATATATTTATACCAATTTTTTTTTGTTTAATATATAAAAGTGTCCGTATATCTTTTACTCGTGATTACAATTTATCATCGTAACATGCAAATAATGGAAAGTTGAAAACAACAACAATCAATTTGTTTCACCAGTGCTTAATATTAAAGTAAAAAAATATAAAAAACAACGGGAGGAAAGTCATTTTAGATCTTGCTAAATAATTATATCACTCTCTATACACAGTTATATTTTGTAACAATTAAATTTCAAAATTGCTTTGTAATTTTTATACTCTCACCCTTTCATACTAATTGACCTTTTAGCACTATTTTTTTTATATTGATTAAGCTTTTTAGTTTCTAATAACATATCAAAAATTTTATTTCAATTTTGTTCTCTAATAAATATTATAATTTTATAGTACTTAATAATGCATTGATAAAAATTAAGAAAGAGTAAAAATATTTTAATAAAACTGACTCGTAATAAGCACTATTATTTTAGAATAATTATTTTTTTAATGTGCGAAAAAATAAAACGTTAAAGGTCAGCCAATTTGAAACAGGTAGTATTAATGTTAAAATACATCCATCCACCATGTCTTGGTTTACACATACTAAAATGAATGTCAACCTTTTTCGTTCATTGTACACGCACAAGAAAATACGTCTAATAAATGAAGTTATGTAATTTCAAATATTATTTAATAACACCAATTGTCAATCTCACCAAAAGCCGTATAAACACGCCATTAGATGATATTTAATGTGTTGACTATGCATTTGAAAAAATTGATTTTGAATAAAATTAATTGTAAAATATTATTATTTATGTTTAAATGCTTTTAAAAACAGATTAATAGTAAAACTCTAATTTTTTTAATCCAATGTAAAAATTTGCTTCACCTCAATAAATTTTATACCCAAAATCAATTTCTCAACATAAACTCAAATATGTAAATATTTGCTTAAAATCATATTAATATTTCACATAATTCTAATCCAAACATGCAATTACACTGACATAACATGCCAAAATCATATTCAATTTGGTGCAACTTCATTTCACATGTAATTTATGTCAAGATTTATGTAGTAATTTACTACAAATAACATCCTCGCTTGTGCAGATTAAGACTTCCCTTGGCATAAATCAGATTAATAAAAGAACTCTAACGAATCACCCTCATCGCCGATGATTGAAATTTATTTGTCCCGACTCTGTTATCAAGTTCAACAATTAATTTTAAGTCTCAATTTGACGAAGAAAAACTATTACAAACCAATCGAAAACCTCGAACCACAATTCTCCTTTAGTAAGTTTCTTGTACAACTTACTGAAGTTGCCATGAAAACCATTAATCCCAAGATGGATTACATTAGCAATAGCTATCAATACACGTCTAACGTGCTTTACCCATTTAAAATACTCCACATGTTATATGGCTCTATCTTTCATTTTCAATGGTAAATGACTTTGATCTAAAACACATCAGGATAGGGCAGCACTAGTATTTATCAAACTAATGTCAATTTTCAATTATAAAGTAATCAGTTTCATGCAATTGATTCAACATAAGCTGGCAAGCAAAGGAAACTTAAAAGGATATCCATGAATGACTTCATCAAGCTCCAGTTGCCTCGACCATTTCTTGTTCCACGGTACTTGGGGTAACTGGGTAGTAATGGTAATGAAGTTCCCCAACATCATCACCGGACAATTTCTTCCATCCATTTGGTCCCACATGGTAAACTAAAATCATATAAATCTCCAAGTTAGTGGAACACTGTGATTTCGTGCCTTACAAATATGTAAATAAATTTTGCATCTAAAATAGCTGCTGAAAAGAACTCACCAAGTCAGTGATAACCGAAAATAATATTACTATATTAATATTTCATCCTACCTAGTTAGAAAACATGGGATTATTTTCATTTATTCGTTTAACTGGACATAATAAAATGCATATAATGTTTTGGGTGTTCATGAACAATTTGTGCTCCAGCACAAGTGCAAGTGTACCTTATGAGACATCAATTAAGTTATTATGAATTTGTTTGTGTAAAATACTGTTTTATTGCTGGTGGGCAGAGGATAGCAACAAAATGTCAGAAACAGATATAGAAGTTAGTATGTAGATGTAGCTGGGTCAATGAGGGAGAAAGAAAGAGTACCGCTAGCAACTCCACCACTGGCCCCATCACGAAATGTTGCATGATAAATTGCTCGTCGAGCAAGTTCAGCAGCCTCCTCAATTGACAGGTCATATCGATACCTAGCATGGTTATCAAATCAAGATTCAAATCATGAATTGTTGAGCTAATTTTTTAATCGTGAATCATAATTTGTTTCAAATTGTAAGATTTAAGACAATAAAAAATTACTTCAAATATCATATAGATGATATATAGTGTCCCATGTAAAGAATTTAAACTAGAAATAGTTAAAACAACACAACCAAAAGTCTTATAAAACAAAATTATTAGTTATATCAGAGTTTGTGAAACCTTTATTTTACAAGAATGGAAACGAAACAACTAAATAGCTAAATAGAGTACATGCATTGAATGAGTAACAAATAAAATAGTGGAATAATCAAATAGGATAAGTTTAGAAATGTTCCTTCAATTTCTTTTCATTTAATATTTTAAGCTTATAAGATTTTTTTTCATGAGAATTGGTGAAAGAAAAGTAAAAGAAAAAGGAAAATATAACGAATCATTGGATTGTGTTAATTGTATCAATAATACGAAATTACACAGATTCATTAGTATATCATAAAATACAAAGTCATTTAAAATTCATCTTATGATATGAATCAGTATGTATCTAAATTGTATCGAATTGATAAGTTTCGAATCATGAATTGGAAGATTCCAATAACTATGGTACCTAGTATAACAAGGAAATTATCAACAAAATTTGGCAGAAGAGTTATAAGTAATAGTTAAATAGACAGTTTAACTAACCCGCTGTCCAATACACCATAAGCATATGGTGAACCAGATCCAACAGAGAATCTAGTGCCTTTAAGTCTTCCTCCTTCACTATCAACATAATATAGACCAGGACCCTAAAAAAGAGATTAACTGTTGTAAGTAACAATTGGACTAGCTGAGCAAATAATTTGACATGTTAATTACCGTTTCATCCCATCCAGCAATCATGGTACCAACAGATAACCCCATTCCACGATAAGAGTATAAAATATTAGCAAGTAGCTTTGAGGCTCCTGTCACTGAAATTCTCCTTTTATTTGCCAACTCATGCAACCGACACTACAAGTAATATGGAATAGATCAGAGATCCATTTGTAACTTTATAAACATAAAAGGGCAGAAATTATATCTTGGAAAATGAAATCCAAAAGAAACAAGATTCTTTAAATTTATATGAACTAGTCATTTAGATCTTCTATGTTAGACCTGATTGGCTGGAGGAGCTGTTGGCCAGATGATTAATGGCCCAAACCAAGTGTTCATAATCTGGAAGGTTTATACCAGAAGGAATAAAAAATGACAAAATGGGGAAAGGCTTGAAGAACTCTTGGCAAAGTTAGTTATGCAGAAATGGCTTATGGACATGTAGGAGGTGGTTGTCAGGTGAGGGGAGAGAGGGGGCGGTTTTTGGCTAGTCTCTTGGCTGTTAGCTTGGGGAGAGAATGTCTCTCGGTGGAGTCATAGGCTCTAGGTACTTATCTGGGTGTACAAGGTCCCATCCTTCTGTATTTTACTTTCAGTTGATGTTTAGTAACATTGATTTTCCTCGAGTAATTTAGGTCTCTATCTTTCTATTACTATCATAGATTTAAAATACAAGGATCTAAAAGGCATGAAGGAATTACACATACAAGAAGTTCTACAAGTCAGCTAATTGATCAAGGAAGTCTGCAATCATGTCAATGAATATGCACTGAAATGATTACTATAAATCAACAAAGAAAACAGAGAACAAAAGATTATATATAGGGATAAGAAAAAAAAGTAAGGAACCCATAAAAATAACTGAAATTAAAATAATAAATTAAACTTTGATGTTAACCAGAACACTAGCCTGCTAATCTGCTATAGTTTTGGCAAGCATTGTCTAGATCAAGGATCAGTTATCAGGCCCACAACAGCAAACAATATATCATTTAGATATGCAAAAGAGGTTAATCTGAATTGAATATTAGTTCAACCAAAAGTGGAGAGGATTTCAACATGAAACCTATAATATTCAAAATCAAACCGTCCAAAAACCAATGCCAATGAAGTAACACTCCTAGTACCAGTCTACCTAGTCTAGATGTTAAATAAGGAAAATTAGTTAAACCATCAACACTGATGTGCATAAATTAATATAAGAATAAAATACAGGTGGTCTCACATGAGGTTTGCAGAACATAATTGAACATACTGGTCAAGCATGTGCATTATAAACTAGAACAAAATTCAATTTGATATAGGTAGAAGGAATACTAATTATTGACAGGTAAATGAAAATTGGATGTGAAAGCTATATACTTGGATGACTATGTAGAATGAAAGGAATCAAAATTAAAAAATGTTTTGAACTTACACAATTGTGCCCTGTGCCCCATAAATTAATCTTTCCACATTTCATACACAGGAAAAAGATTGAGAGAAAATTAGAGTTATGAATTTAGGATGTCTCTAAATTGCATAACCATCACTCTAAGCAAATTCATCTTAAATAAAAGGCTATATCTGAATTTTAAAAATCAGAATTTTCTTCCCAGCTATTTTTATTGTTCCCAAACAATACATAATTATTTTCCTTATCATTTTCATTCCCACCATTTACATGGCATTCCCAACAAAACAGCAGACTACCCTCCCATAGTTCCACTTCCATTCCATCCACTTTCTTTAACTCCTTGCCTCCCCAAACACAGGCTAAGATGTTGCCCAAGGACAAATCATTTGAAGGCAATAAGTATAAATATACTTCAAAAAGGAGGTAAATTTTAGCTACTAACAACTATAAATAACAACAATAACTGCAAGGAAATAACCAAAGAATGACAAGGTATGGGAGATCAGGGTTCAGCAAGCAATTCGACAGGAGAATGACCTAAAGATAACAGGACAGACAAAAGCAATCATGCAAGATAGACAGTTGCACATCTTACCTTGATCCCGAGATTCCTGTGCCAAAACTGACAATCAGCAGCACCTCCAGCCATTGTCCCAAGCATATACGGATTGATTTCAATAATTTTCTTCACAGACTGCGATGCTGGAAATAGCCAACACTCAAAATTCAAGCACAACCGCTAATAGATCAAACACACCATTTAATTCACAGCAAGCAACACAATCTCTGCCTTAACCAAAGGAACAAAGTACCAGTGAAAATGAAATTAAATTTAACAAGCACTCACATATATATCCTCCCATGCTAGCTCGAGAATCAGCAGCTACCATGACACCCCCCTTAAATATAAAAGCAAGGGTCGTAGTACCCTTCGCAGGCTTCACCATCTGGATAGCTTCTTTCAAGAACCCATCGAACTAGCACCACACAAACACACAACACTTAAATTAAAATCATCAGCCTTCAACCCTTCTCTATAATAAACTAAACCCTAGCTTTTTACTTAATTCCCCCAGAATTTCAGAAACAAATTTCAACCCAATTTTTTACTCTTCTGATTTTCGAAATCGTGAAATTCAAAACCCGAGGCGAAGAAATGAGTACTCACGTCATTGGAATTCGGAAGGTCGAAGGAGGGGGCGGCGGAGAAGTCTCCAACGACGTCGTTTTGAGGTGCAAGCAGTGTAGGAAACGATTCCAAACCAGTGGTATCGAGCTTCATGATTGCGGATTAGTGACCTAAATGAAAACAAACCTTAAAACCAAAAGAAAATATAAAAGAATAGATAGTTAGATGAAAATGGGGAGAGATTAAAGAGAAAGGGAATCGGAAATTTTAAGAACATGGCGCACCGATTCTGGAAGAAGAAGCAGTTGCAGTGTGAGATCTCAATGGTTGAGTTAGAAGCAATGAGGGAAAAGTAGAAAGAGGCACTGTTTTTCAGAATGTGTTAGCTTGGGGAAAAAGGCAGGACTGCATTTGGGCCTGCTCGGCCCATATAATACCCTTTTCTTAGCGGCCCACACTGCAATCTGTAAGTTACTGACCTACACAACACTACTCGTGGCACTATGTTTATACTGCAAAACAAAGCAACAGTAATTAAAATTTCTAACAGGGTTGTTACGCATCAACCAGAATTGGGAAAGAGGGTTTACCTTGTCAATAAGCAAAAATGTATTTTTATAATTAAACAAAAAAATATAAATTTCATCGCATTCTCCTTTTTCTAAATTAGATGGAGGAAAAAATAGGAGAAATAATGGAATGAGGTAAAATAGATTTTATTATTTTTATTTTATTATACTTTTTTACTACTCCAATAATAATAATAATAATTTATTTCGTTCTATTTTATTTACTTTCATTTTATTCCATTACACCTTAATAACAATAGTTATTATGATAAGTCAAGGAACTCGGTTGCATTGTTAACTAACATTTCCTTATAGAGAAAAAATACTTCAAATCAAATTTATTAAACTGGTATATATAAAATGTTTGGTGGTTCAACTGAATATATAAAATATTTAATATAAGTTAAAATTTTAAATTAACAATAATAAAGTTACATCAAATTAAATTGCAACAAACAATAAGTTAATAAAATACTAATCTAATACTTTCTTGCTTCATATCAAAATTACTCTTTTTTTTCTGATTTCTATGGTAGACACTAATTTTTTTTTTAGTTCTAAAACAATCATTTTCTTCATTTCTCTCGTTAAAAGGGAAAATTATTTAATATAAATTAGATAAGAATAAGTGATATTTATTATAAATTTTTTGAAAATTTGATGATAATGGTTCTTGTTTAAGATAAGGGAGTGATAACTCTCAAATTGCTTATTATTAGGAAAAGAAAATCAAGTCCTATATTGCCTAGAGATAGAATCTTAAAAGAGTTTATAAGTGGGGAACAATCCTCACCTCTTAAGTTAGCTTTTGAGATTGAGTTAGGCTCAAAACCACTTCTTAAGATAATATAAGAGTTTATCCTAAATTCGTTAAAGTATCACTTACCATATTATTCATGCATCAAACATGTATTTGGTAACTTATTAAGAGGTTACAAACATCAAAACCACTTTATAAGATGGTATAAGAGCTTATCCTAAATTCGTGGACGTGAGGGGGTGTATTGGGTAACTTATTAAGAGGTTACAAACATCTAAATATCTTATTAGATTAAGGATTACAAATATTTAAATATCTCATTAGGTGATTGTGAATATCACATATTATCTAATTTATTATTAGTTATAATATCTTTAGCTAGTTGACATTTACCTATAAAAAGGGAGATTAGAAATTATATAATTAATTCAATCAATATACAATTTCTTTTGTAAGTATCATTGGTAACTCCATTGAGGAGCAAGTCCAATTGTCTGAGTCGGAAGTAAGTATTCCTGTTAACTCCGTTGAGGATACTATTGATGATATGCTTATTACTTTGAGGAAAGGGAAACGATCATGTGTCAAGTACCCTATTTCTCAATTCGTGTGTACTGATTATCTCTCTTTACAACATCAAAGTTTTATTGTTGCCATTGATGCAATCAAAACACCTACATCAGTACAAGAAGCTTTGAAAGATGGGAATTAGGTTCAAACAATGAAAGAAGAGATGGAGGCGTTAGAGAAAAACTCAACTTGGGAGATTGTTAATAGACCCAAAGACAAAAGAGTTGTAGAGTGTAGATGGATATACATTGTGAAGTGTAAATCTGATGGGACCCTTGAGCGATACAAAGAAAGATTGGTTGCTAAAGGGTATACACAAACTTATGAAAATAGATTATAAGGAAACATTTGCTCCTGTAGCAAAGATGAACATTGTAAGAGTTATTATTTCCTTAGTCGCCCACATTGGCTGGAACTTGCAATAGTTTGATGTTAAAAATGTTTTCCTTCATGGAGACCTAGAAGAAGAAGTCTACATGGAGATTCCCCCAAGATTCTATTATCATAATAAGAAGAACAAGGTATGCAGACTCAAAAAGGCAATATGGACTTAAACAGTCTCCCCAAGCATGGTTTAGAAGATTTGCTCAAGTTATGATATCCTTAGGATACAAGCAAAGTCAAGGTGATCATACTCTCTTTATAAAACTTTCTCCTGATGGTAAACTCGCCCTTCTCCTAGGTGATGACAAGATTGAAAAACTAACTGTGAAAGAAAAGCTGACAACACAATTTAACATGAAAGAGTTAGGAAAGATGAAATACTTCCTTGAGATTGAGGTTGCATATTCTAAACAAGGTATCTTTATCTCCTAAAGGAAGTATGTACTCGATCTCCTCAAAGAAACAAGAAAATTGGGATGCAAGACCTTAAGGGTACCTATTTAACAAAATCATAGGATTGAGTGTGAGGAAAGTCCAATCATAGAGAAGTCCCAATATCAAAGATTGGTGGGGAAATTGATATACTTATCCCACGCTATGCCAAATATTGCCTATGTTGTTAGTGTGGTAAGTCAATTTATGCATAATCCTAAGGAAAGGCACCTTCAAGCAGTTGAAAGGATCCTCTAATATTTGAAGGCAAGTCCAAGAAAAGGACTGTTGTTCAGAAAAGAAGGAACATTGTTCATGGAAATATATACAGATGCAAACTATGCAGGATTGTGGATAGAAGATCCACCTCCGGATATTGTATATTTCTAAGAGAAAATCTAGTAACTTGGAGGAGCAAGAAGCAAAATGTGGTTGCTCGATCTAGTGCAGAAGCAGAATTCCGAGCCATGGCATAGGGTATATGCGAAGGATTGTGGATGAAGATTATTCTTGATGACCTCAAAGTAAAATATGAGGGACATATAAAGTTGTTTTGTGACAACAACTCAGCTATGAGTATTGCCCATAATCTAGTCCAACACTTCTGAAGTAAGTTTCATTCAAATGCAAAAAGTGATTAAATTAATTGTACTGAAGCCTTTTATAGGCATGAGTTAATCCTAATTAGCTTACTTAATTTAATCTTAAAACTAAGCAAAGCCTTAATTAAAAATGCAGTCAAAACACTCCTAAAATGTACCTAAAAATAGATAGCTTTTAGAGACCGAATTCTAAATGAGTTTTTTTACTACTTTGGGCCTTTTGGCCTACATACAAGCAAAATAATGAATTTACATTGAAATACCACTAAACCACAATGGTTTAAGTATTAGAAACAAGTTTACAAAAGTCCAAATTGACACTCCATGAAAGTATACAAAGTTAGGTCATTATTGGGCTCTCCTTGGCCCTTAAGGAGACCATCTCTTTATGCACTTCTTCTTGAATTTTCCTTAGTCTCCCTCTTGTCATGGGACCTTCCAAGATAGTGGTCTTCATGTTCTTCAAGCTCCTTTGATGGTTCTGACCATGTCCTCCCATATTCATATCATCCTCCTCTTCTTAAAGAGAATTTGACCTCAAATTTAATATTTAAGCACCTACAAAATAAGAGATAAGGATGAGTTATATGTCATGATTAATGGAGGGAGAACACATCCAAATGGAGAGTAGTTCCAAGGCTCCACCCAGATCAAGTATCACAATTCTGAATCCCTCAAAAGATCCATGAATGTCCCGATAAATAATCACTAGGACAAGCATCAAATATAATGTTTATCAAAGGAAAATCATAGAAATAATCATGCATAATATCTAAAGTTTTGAAAACACTCATAGCTCTCCTCAAATCATCTCCATGAGATTTCCTAATCAAGCATTTTGATAATATGTCTTGAGGCTCAAGAAAGGTCAATATACTACACCCAAGATTATAGTATAACTAATCTCATTATACTCACACATGTTCAAAGAATGCATAAGAGTCTTACATGGAAAATGTATAGCATTATTTTTCAACTCAAAGTCGTATTCAACCTCATTTTTACGCTCATATATATGTAAAGAATGCATAGATGTTGCACTTGGAAAATACATATCACATTCTCCCAAATCAAGGGGGTTCTCATTACCCATTTTCAAATTAAAAGAATGCACACCAACTTTTCTCAAATCAAGATAATGTACTTCAACACTACCATGCTCATGTAAATGTAAAGGAAGCACAGGGGTTGTACATGCAAAGAACGTATCACCCCTTTTAATCCAAGCAAATTCTTATCAACAATATCATGTAAATTAAAATTGTCAAGCACCCTCAAATATCTAAAGAGTCATAGCAAGCTATCACCAACAATGCCTTTACTCATGGGTCCACATATAAAACTCCTAAGCATTTCAAATAACCAATGTTTCATGTCATCATGGATACCAATTCGACATTTCAAGACAAATGTCGAAACTTTCTCCCTTGGCTACACAAGATTCTATCATGCCTTCTCATATACAAATGATGCTCACAAATACACAAAAAAGACTTTTCATGCATCCTCATTAAATTATGTTCTTTCAAACAATTACTTAATTGCTTGTCACAATAAGGTTCACCCACAAACCCATTAGATCCAATTCAGCCATGTACCTCTAATTCAAGTCAAATGGGTGAGAATTCATTTTCTTGGACATACATTATCCTATTACTTTCATAACCACACCATTCATATATGCAAGTAAAGGATAATATATTCAACCTAGATGAAACAATAATAACCAACTTATAATTGTCGTAAGTATGCACCAAAACACCACAAATTTTAAAGGAATGAAAAATAGTATGTCATGACATAATATTAACTTTAGGCAACACACCCTTTGCACAAAATATGAAGTCTCATGGCATAAGTATAAAGGTTTCCTTAGGAGATCTTACCTTTATTATTGGCCAAATCCTTTGTTCTTCTCCATTGTTTAGTTGGTAGCTATGATATTTTGTTCTCAAATTCTTGCAATAATCATTCACACTTGAATGTAGACAAAGTCAACCTAGTAGTTTCCAAAGTGAATTGTACCTTTATATTACTTGGCCAATTTAACAAAGATGGACAAAATTAACTAAAAATTAATTAAAAGTTGAATAATTAGTCCATAGTTGAAATGTATTAAATTAGCTTGGTGTTTGATAAAATTATGTTATAGTTAATTAAATATGAAATGACAAAAATAGTCATATTTATATGATATTTTTAATATGTTAATTAGTGTAGTGATTAAAATATCTATAATTATAAAAATATATTGTACCAAAAACATACCTTATGATTGCAAGAAAAAAAACAAAAACAAAAACATAAAATTCCTACCTTATATAGAAAAAATAAAAAAAAAATATCTTAAAAAATACTGCAAACTCTTAAAACAAAACTTGTTTATCAAATATTACTACCAAAGTCAAATAAAATTTTCAGCTAATAAAAAAACTAAAACAATAAACTAAAATTACGTGTTAATCATAATAAAAATCAACCACAATCAACGAAAACCAACTTATCTAATTCAACCCAAAATGGTCTAAGTGACATAAATGACCCAATGCTTACCACAAATGTATAAACAGACGAGACCTTTGACAGAACCATTCACTAACTTCTAAACGAAACAATACCTTTGTTCTTTTAAATATTTTTTGAATCTTTTGACATAATTGAACAATAAATATTTAACCAAAATTGAACAATAAATACATAAGCATGGGCATTTAAGTTGGCACTAGCAGGAAAATTATCAAGACTTTCTTTCCACTAGTGGCCAAAATGTTGAACACATTTTCATGGTTGCGTAGGTGTAACATTCCTAATTTTAAGTCTTATTAATAAATTATAAGGAAAAAAAATTTATGATCCTACTTTCGTACATATTTTTAATTAATTAATTAATTTAGTCATCCATCTTTTTTACTTTTTTACTTTTTTACGAGAATAATTTGCAATGTTAAGTTTCTTAAACTCTCACTTTGGTAATATTTTTTTATTTTTCATCTTACTAATCATTCAGTTGCAGTGAAATATGTAGTTATTTTTCAATTTTAGTCAAATGTTTGATGATTGTTGACTGTTGTTTAAAAAATCATTAATTACCCTATCATAACTCAATTTTAAAGAAAAAGTATTAAGATAAGATAAAAAAGAAAAAAAATTATATCCTCATTTCTAAATATAAAACTTTTTTTTAACTAGTTTACATATATTTAAAAAGTTGATTAATTTAATTAATTGTATTAAATTTGTTAACAATTTGTATTATTTTTTAAAATTATTTTAAAATGGTTGATTCATTATTTTACTATCTCCACTTAATTGTTTTTTACCTATCATACTTATAAAAGAGGGAGAGTGAATTTATCTTATTAATTTATAATATTTATTGTAAAGTAATTGAGAGTATTTGAATAAAAAATAAAAAATAAAAATAATGTAAAAGACTATTTGAAAAGAGTCTTGTAAAAAATTCTAAAAAAATCTTACATTTAGAGACAAAGATAATATACTTTATGCATTTATGACAAAGATAATATAATTTAAACATTTATTAAAAAAAGTGTACCCTTCTATCTCCTAATGTTAATATTATCATTTGGAAATTTTTATCTCAAAATGTTTAAATAAATAATTTTTTTATTATAATTCATATATTTTATTTTGCAAGTAATAAACAACAATTTATGAGTAAAAAATACATTTTGTTGATGTTAGACAATAGTAGGTATAAATTAAATATAAAACATAGTACATCTTTTGAGATTTATTAAAACTATGTCAAATATTAAATATCTCATTTATAAGTTGTTATATAACTAATGGTAATATATTTTTTCAAATATATACTATTATAATTATATTTTTGTACCTTAAATCAAATAGTTGCCAAAAACTTTTCTTTAATTAAATATGCTTTTTATAAGTATTTTTTTTGCCCACCAAAGGTATTTTCTAATCGTAAGTCAAAATACATCAAAATTTTCTCCGTACACGTATAAATAAAATAAAAATAATTTTTCTCCATACATGTACAAATAAAATATAAATATAAACATAAGTGACATCATAAATTTATAAATAAAAAATATACTTATCTGCAAGTTCAATTTGGATTGAATCATTCTAAAAAAAATAACCCAATATCCAATAATTTTTTTTTCATTTTTCGATTTTTTTTTTCAAACTTTTTGAATTAAATTGATTTATAAACAGTCCAAAATATATATATTTACATTTTAAAATACTTGCATATAAGTACGCTATTTTGCTTCGAACCCATAAAATGTTTAGACCAGCACTATTTTTGTAGCACCCTTGTGTGCAAGTCGGATGGTATTACATTTTCCGCTTTACGAATTAAGTGTGAGAACTCCGATTTGAATGCATTTAAAATTTTCATGACCTAGAAATCTAAGTATAAGGTTACGGTAATGCTGGTTAGAGTGTTACATAAGGCACCCATCATGTGCCACCAACAAAACATAATAAATTAATTATGACATGTATTAGACAAATGCAATAAAAAAAAGGGGGACAGGTATTTGATCTTGGGAATAAATCGTCCCCTATACCCAGATAATCCCCTCATTAGCTTGCGTTAGTATTAAAGCCACCCCTTTTATGTTGTCTATCCCACAGCCCTCAGAAAAACATGGATCTTCAATGTCATGCAGTTGTTGGATTATCTTCCCGGAATCCATGCTCAAACGTATCATCAATTTTTAATGTAGAAAGCTCCCCAAAATATTTCTTACCTTGTCCACCACATTTCCAATCATTTTGTTGCCGGGGTTTCTTTACCAGACATTATCCTTTCCATGTCCTCAAAGTATTGCCAACTTATCTTGCTATCCTTTTCATTCTTGATTTCCTGCTTAAAATATAAAATAAGTTATTTGTTGAAATAGTAGCTAATAGCTATCTCATACAATTGTATTTATTATCAATTTGTTCATTGCACAAAACTGTACTTTTCTACTGTACACTTACACTCAAGCTGAATATGACCATGAAGTATAAAACGGTTTCATTTCATAGTATGAGTTATCCTTACTATATCTGTCAATGAATGTAGTTAACCCTATTCTGAGATAGTATAAAGATAATCATAAAAAGCAGTCCACCAATTTTGGATGGTTATTTTAAGTGACTGTACAGTTTTCACTATAATATTAACATCAGGTTGCTAAAAAGAAGAAACAAACCTCATATTTCAGTACCAAAGATGTCCACAGAGATTTGCACTGCCCAGGACTTCTGCTGACCCCATCTGCCAACAATTTTTGAGATATCTCTTCCCAGAGGGCCATCCTTCCCTTCACAACTTGAAATCTGTCATGTAGTTCCCCACGCATACCAATCAACTTCGTAATTTCCTCAGCCTTCCATTTATTTCTCTTTACTGATTTTGAAGACTTGGATTCAGAATTAGACATTTCTTCAGATTTGGCTTTATCAACGTCTTCAGAATAATCTTTCTTCAGATTAGACTTATGCTCCTTTTGTGAAACATAACCATTGTCAGCGCTGGTTGACTTCTCAACTGGTAATGATGCAATGAATGGTTTCCAAAATTCATCAGAATCCTCTGACTCAGTTAAATCACCCTCAGCTCCACTTGTAGTGTTGTCTTCCTCTGGTAATAATCCTTCAATATCAACACGATCATCTGTACCAAATAATAGAACATACGTGAGAATAAAAATGACAGACAAAAGCTTTTAAAAACATTACACAAGAAATATATGTTAAAAGCCACAGGTCTGTGTATGTGCACGTGCATGTGTGAAGTCAGATGGTGTATATAAATCATGTAGGTCCATTGCATTCTGATGTCATTTTACTACATAAAGTCATAAAGAACAAAAGCATCTGAGAAGAAATCTACAGTCTCTTATCCATTTAAGAACAAGTACAATCTAAAACATTCATATTGTTAATTGCTTAACACAATGTATTCATTATTTCAAGATTCACAGCAAAAGAGAGCTAGCTAACTTAGAGCAACCAAAACTCATTTGGGAATGAAATTAACCTTCAACATTGAATTGCTTTGATAAAGAAACTGCTAGAGTGAAAATCATAATTAGCTTGGTACTTAAAAAAGCTTTCTTAAGTTTCACAAACAATAAATAATTGAATGCAAGAACCTGAGTGCCACATGCCAATTATAAAGAAGTTAACCACAAGAATAATTTAGTCTTGACTATAGATGTTTCCATGCTCCCCAGCCATGCAAGCAGCAGTCATCTAGAGGAAGATCACAAACACTTCAACTCAGCAAGAAGGTGGATTCAAAAGAGTCATGCAAATATATACTTGATGTCACATATTTAGTAAAATGCAAATACAAGCACAAAAGCATCTCCACAGCTCTATATGTATGCCTCAAATGTACATTGATTTTACCTCTAACTTGCAGTGTGGTGGACTGATTTCCCTTCCCATGTCCATCCTCTGCTTTTCTTAATGTAGATATTCCAAGACCCACATGCAATTTGCCAGACAATTTTGTGTTTATCTCATCAGCAAGAACAGCTGCAGGATTTTCAATAGCAATGGCAATAACTTCAGGCCGTTTACCACTGTACTTCCTCACCATCTTCCTCAATACCTCAGACACAGTTCTCTCCACATGAGCCAGTGGGCTTTTTACAGGGCAGCTTGAAAGAGCTGCATGGGCAGCTTTGTAGAGTGCATCCATCAGCTTCCCTTTGTCAAGCCATAAGCATCTTGTGGTAATCCTTATCTTCCCTTTTAATGTGTTTTTAGCAAAACTATCTAAATTTTTGGGACGAAATATTTCCATGCTGAAAAGGATAAATATTAAGATGTCACTAAACATGTTATACTTCTTTTTGACTTACTTTAAAACTTGAAAGAAAGATCTACCTAATGATAATGATGCCATCTAAAGCGATTCTCAATCTTTCATCAATGAAGAGTTCACTAGATGTACCAAATGCTCTATCACCGTCACTATATTTCAACTGCATGAAAAAGGAAACAATAAAATCTTATAAATTATTAAATAATTTCTAGAAGAGGCCAGCAGAATACAGAGGGAAGCCAACCTGTAAATTTTCTTTTCCAAGGGATATGAAACCATTAGAAAGGACTCTTCTATTTCTCAAATGTGAAACACCAAGCATCTCTCCATTCTTAATAACCTGGTGCACAAAGCTCATCAATTCCTTCAACATGTTATGTAACACATCATATGATATGTTAATATAAATCTCATAGTTATAAGCCACCAATCTCTTTTGTATTATATCACAACATCTGATAGTGAAGCAATTACTCACAGCAGTGTGCCGAATGCCAGTTGATTTTCCAAGTAATTCATGTTCCTTGAGGAACAAGTATTCTCCATGGATGGGAAGAAAATGTTGTGGCTTCACTATTCTAAGTACTTCTTCCTGCAAAAATATATATTTCCTTTACTCTTTAATAACTTGTCATACCAGACACAAACTTATATGGAAATCATATTAGAAGACTCATTACATGAATGAGTAAACCGAGAAGGTATCAAAACAAAATGACTAGTTTGACAAGGCCTGCTAATTCATGTGATTTGTGAAATCTCACAAGTCACAATCGGGATATCTAACCAGGAATGAAAAATTCACGAGGATATTGAAGACTTCGGAAGGTGAAATTAAGATGTAACCATGTCTAGGTTCTTTCAAAATATTTTTTTGAACTCTCCTTGGTTAGTAAAATAGTAAAATGATTTGATAATTGCTATATACCAAGCAAAAATATTGAATAGATGAGGATGATAAATAAAAAATAATGATAACATGAATAAAAAGAACAAAGAAACATTGCCATGCAATAAAAAAAATTACCAATTCTCCACGATATGCATGGCCAGATGTGTGCAGACCTTCATTTCTCCCCATAACTATTGTTGATCCAATCTCTGATATGCGGTTTAGCATTTCCATCACCCGAGACTCATTACCAGGGATAACCTAGCATTTTGATTAAGAATCAGAGCACAAATAACACAACACATACTGGTTTGTTGATAAAAAAAATTAGAAATAGTATTCTTACAATAAAAGAAATTCAGAGAACAACACAAGAGAAAGGTCATGCAGAAAAATCCAAACTTGCTAATAGAATGGATTGATAGTAAAAATAGTATATTGTAAGTTCGTACACTGATATCAATTCATTAACAGGTTCATTTAACTATACTACACATATCTCAGCCTTTAGATAAAGTAAAAAAGCAAATAATTAATACAGTATTTTATCATACCTTAGCTGAATACAAAACTACATCTTCCTTAGTTAGTTTGAGAGCATGACTACTTCCGTAAGATGCAAGATTCAAGGCAGCACGTGGTTCTGCCTGACACAGTAGCACACATATATGGTCATATGTCTTAAACATGTCCAATGTTCATAATTCATGAAATTAGCCACTCTTTTAAAGATCTTGAAATAACTTACTTGAGAACCTGTTGTTACAATTAGCAGATCCTTTGGAGCATAAGCATCGATATCCTCTGCTTTCACCTTATGTATAATTAAAAATAATGAAATGCAGGGCAAGAGACATGAGACTCACAAGCTGTTATAAATACAAGGATAAAGATGAATAATTTTCAAATAAATTTAGAAAAACAAAGGGAAAACAAATAATGAATTAAACATGCAGTAATTATTCAAATAGCATGAAAATGAATTAGATACATACAGTCATACAAATAGTTATTTGCTCACAAGTTATTTAAGTACAGAATAAATATTTCCCGGAAATTCTAACAACGATGTAAAGATTGAAATATGTCAAAAAAACCACTTGATCATAAAGTTCAAGCTGGTAAACAAGACCCAAAAGTAATACTACTATTTACAATTGTAACACACCATCTAACATGGAAGTCTATTAGTCTTGAAAGCAGATGCTTGACTCTAAAAGTCCAAAGTGCATATACTGAAAGATGAGTTTTGAATTCACTGATAAAGGAAGGAGGGCCAAGTAGTTTATCACAGACAAAACATAAATACTGTATTTAAATGACCATGTGGAACCTCTCAAAATCAGTGTAGTCAAAGCCATTTGAGGCAAGGTGTCAGAAAGACTCCCAAAGTTAAAAATAAATAGGCAAAATTCATAAGTAGTGATTTATCTTGCAATGAATTTCCTCAAACAATCAAATTAATAAATCAAGCTGGTCAGCATTAGATTTGTCCAACCTCTTAAAATAAATAGGCAAAAATCATAACTGGAGATCTGCCTACTTGCACTGAAATTCTGCTAACAATCTAGTTAATAAAACAATCTGATCAGCATTAGATTTCTCTATGGTCCAGGGGTCAATCTCTTAAAAATTAGGCAGAATTCTGCAGTAAAGTCCAAACATTTATTACCAAAGTGGATGGATCAATTGGAGCCTTTCCATCCTTCCATGCTGCATCTAAATACGTCCTTAAAGACATGCCAACAAATACCTGATATAACAATTACAATATCTTTAACATTTTTGTCATTCTAAACAAGACCATTCCCAATTGTGTGGAAGTATACTAGATAGGGAGAACATTACCAACTTTCTGCCAGTTAAATCAGCAGCAGCTTTCACACTTCCAAGCCGATGTATATTTGATGCAAATTGGGTTGTAATAACCCTTCCTTTAGAAGCTGAAATATGTCTCATTAATGCATCTGCCACAACAGATTCACTGATTGTCCTACCAGGTGAGAGTACATTTGTTGAATCACTCATCATCTGAAAAGTAAGGTCCAACGCAATGATAGTTTCTATCTTTTGTCAACATGTAAGGAAAAAAGAAAGAAATGATACATATTTGATTAAACAAAATAGAAAAAGCAGTCTGTACGATTATATCAAATATAAAGAGACGTGCACCTGACATCTAGGACTATTATTTTTAATATCTAATAGCAAAGAACAAAAACAATGGAAAAAATTCTTTCTAACAATACTGAGAAGTAGGGAGGGTAACCATGTTGAAAAGAATATCCACTAACCAAAGTAGAGATTGCATATTTAAAATGTCTATTACCAAAGAAAAATAATACAAATTGAAATTTTGAAAAAGTGGAAACATGTTATCTTTCAAGCAGTTCTACCAGCGCTGGCCATGAAAGCCATATTACGCTTTACAGAAACTATCTAGGTACCACTCAGAGAACACCACCAACCATAATTGTAAATGTACACCTGACCTCAAGGGAACTGTTAATTACTAGCCTATTAAACCCACATTGTATCAACCTTTTTTCTTCCCTAATTTTCAATCCAGGGAATAAGCTCAGGATAAATTATTTAAAACCAAAAATGAGTAGAAAATATCCAGGTGACTTACCAATGTTACTCCTTCTTTAGAGAGTTCCTCTAAAGTCTCACGATCAAAAACTTTCCCATCTAGTGGTGTTTCATCAATCTATTGAATCAACTTCTTCAGCAACAGGAGATTCAAGGTAAATGAAAAGGAGGGACAATGCTCTGAGAAATAAAAGTAAAATTCTGACCTTCCAGTCCCCAGTGTGAAGAATAGTACCATCAGAACAGCGTAGAACTAGTCCACAACAATCAGGAATAGAATGGGTCACCCTGATAGGTTCTATCTCAAATGGCCCAGCCACAAACTTCTTCCTTGTTCTAAATACTTTGAGTCTAGATGGAACAAAAATGCCATGCTCCTTCAAACGTTTTTTTATAAGCTGTTGAAAAGAAAAAGTTTTACCTTCTCTGGACTAAACAAAATAAACAATGCAAAGAACAGATATTGATGACCAAATTGTGTACCAAATTTTTAGTAATAATATATCAATTACAATAACACAAAATGAAGAAGTCCAGAGTTAGTTAGTCAACTCCATGATATGTTAACACTATCGTCTAACTTTCATCACTTCCTATGGATCAATATTGTCAATCCACACAACTGAACAAATTAACAAGTTGCATTTATATAAAGAAATTTGCTGGCCAGATACCTCCATTGTAAAGGAAGATGCAAAAATTGGTGTATTGGAATCCAATGCTGGGATGACCTGACAAACCAATGTATTTTATGTTAAGAATAGACAAAGAAAAAACAATACACATAGTTATGAATAATCAAATTAGAATCTCTTGTCAGTAACCAACAAACCAATACCTATGAACATCAATTTTGTTGTCGCAAGAATAACCATGTATATATTGACAAAGCATCTTGAATCTAGTGCTGGAAATATGTAATTATAGTAATATTGTAAATAGGGAAGATCATATTCTTGTAACTATGTTAATTAGGGTAACTGTATGTTCTTCTAATTATTCTTGTAGTTGCAATACCTAATAGAAATATTTGTTCCGTGGTGTAATTCTATTCATACACACAAATTGAAGACCTAGGAAGCTCATGGTAGGAAATACACCTAGAGTAGCAAGAAGAAGAAAAAGTATGCTAACTCAAAAGAGCTCTCCAAATGCTTGATAGAAAATTGTCCAAGGAATCTAGACACTTTGCTATTGGAAAAAAAATGCAAAAATTCAATTCCAAAATGAAAAAAAAAAAAGAAAAAAGATGGTGCTTGGTTGTCTATGGACTTGGGGAATCACACAACACAAACTTGAACAGAAACAGCCTTGTTTCTTCCTGAGGCCTACAATTATTTAACACATGATTTTTATTAACTCTATTAAGAACCACAGTCCAAACAAAAGTCTCAGCCAGAGACAAAGTCTTCTGGTTTGACTCCTGCTTAACAAGTCAAACCAGAAGTCGCATAGAGAAGGAAGCATTACCCATGGCAACGCACCGATATGATCCTCATGACCATGTGTTATGACAAGCGCTTCAATCTTGTGACTCCACTTTCTTATAAACGTCGTATCAGGTACAATCTTTTGAACTCCAAGTTCGTCATAACTGAAACAAGTGTACCACAATCCACAGTTTGTATCACTTTTGTACCACAAAATACACTAAATAATATAAGATTAGGGGTTTACTCTGGAAACATGACACCAGCATCAATGAGGATATAGCGGTCATGGTTCCCGACGAGCATGCAGTTCATCCCAATCTCGCCCAAACCGCCAATGGGGAGAACGCGAAGCGGAGGCCCGTCGGAACCTTCGTAAAACTGCTCCATCTTGCGTTGAACAGAGTCTTCCATGCTTTTTCTAGGGCCTTCTATTCTCCTCATTCTTCTGCGGGGTACTGTGGTTTTAGATCCATCGGTACTTGTACTTCCTGGCCATGCACATAACATAGGTATATTATGCGAAATGCAATAACAGTAAGAGTTATGTTATTCATTCAGCAATTTATACATCACTACTTTTTTTTACCTCAAACTCTCTCCCTTTCATGGTTAATTACATGATACACTTTTCCTTTTTCTCTTTCTTTGTTTTTACAAATTATTGTACAAATAGCATTTTGTGGCGTGGATTCGGTGTTCACCTGGGAGCGCGGGAAGTGAAGCGGAAAGCGTTGTTGCTGGTTTGGGGCGGAGAGAGAGTGTGCGGAGAGAGAGGGAAAGAGAAGCGAGAGCGGCCATTGCGTCTTGGAAAAGCGAAAACCCTTTTGTTTGCTGCGAATGCGATTGGGTTTACAAGTTGGAAGGTGCTCCTCCACCTCGAAGCAGTAGCATAGCGGGAAATGGAGTTTTGTGCATTCGTTCACTCGCCTTTCGGAAATATCTTTCTTATCGAGTTCTGAGTTCTGACATCACGGAATGTGCCTCGCACACGTGTGTGAAAATCGAAAATCCCTTCTCCCCATTTTGCACCCTTGCCTGGTGAAAAATATTTATTTTGTAAAATATTACTATTCTGGTGATAATTAAAATTAAAATTTAAAATTTATTACTAAATAAAATAATTTTATATTATCATTCAATTATTTATTTTATATATATATATATATAATTTTAAAATAATTATTTTAAAATTAATAATCATATAAGATAATTTGTAATTAAATCATTATAAAAAAATTATTTTAGATTATCAATACATAATTTATTTATTTTTAATTAATATATTATCAGTTGTATTAATTTACTTAACTTTTTGTTATTATTTTTTAGTATCTTAACAATTTATATTTACGTAAATGTTGACAACTTGTTTTAAATTTTTTAGCAACTATAATATGACTTGTGTTAATATAATATTATTTACTATTAGCATTTAAGTGTGGATATTTTTATGTAAAATATTACCTTGCTATAACATTACTTTATTATTTTTCTAATAAGATCTTCATAACTTGTTTTTATGTCTTATTTCGATTATTTACTTGATAAGTTTTAATAACCATTATAACATTACTTTGCTATTGTCATTTCCTTTAATATTGTATTTTATTATTCCAAGTCATATAATAATATTATTATAATATCAATTCTCATATATATAGTCTTATTAATTATTGTCATTATAATAATTATTTCATTATATTAAAATGTAACAATTTTACATAATATTACTGTAGATTGATTTACTAGAACCCTGTGAGAAAAGTTGCACTACATTTATATAAAAAAATAAAAATCAACATACGTAAAAGATAAGTTGTAATTAGATGATAATTTTATATTTTCCACACATAGCCTATTTTCTAATAAAAATAACAAAACTTAAGCTAATGTCACTGATAAATAAAAGGAACCAGGGTCCAAGGAACTCGGTTGTCATTAATTTCAATAAACACTAAGTGACCTGAGGCAACATGAAAGCACTGCAAACACAATTGAGCTGAAAAGGAAATTGGCAGAACGAGCACTAGTAAAAGGATTATCCAAGTTTGGTTTATTCTGCAGATTCTCCACATAACCATCTACAATTTTAGATGCATTGGTGTCTAACGAAACCACAGTTCGCCACATAACTCTCAGGGGAGATTGGCGTGTCCTGTAAACCAGGGTAATCCTACTTGAGGACACTGTTTTGTGCCTGGGATGGAAACAATAGGTCCCAGAAAGATGCGCCACAAATCAAGTACTATTGTGACCAGCATTGCAGCGGCCAAAGCATCAACAGCCACTCTCGGCAAGTCCCATTTATCGCCAGGTTTCTCATCAATCCTGCATATTTACAAGATTCCCCATCAATAAAATTCCCCTTTTTGTCCACTGCTCCTTTCCAAAGAAATAGAGAAGTACATATTCAAAGCAATTCAAAATACAGAATGAGCCAACTTAAACAACTGCTAGTTAATAACTTACCTTATAAACATTGGGAAGCTCACAATAAAGTATATCGCATAGAACAAACATCCAACTTTATACATAGATTCCCGATCCACGAATTCATAATAAGGGAACTGCATACATCCAATGCATAGCATTATTCTCAAAAATATGCATTTCATATAGAAGATCAACAGCAGGATGATATAGTTTCAAATGACATCCAGGGTTATATACTATGTAATTGTATTGTGACTATTGTCATATTGAGGATTAAGAAGAAAAATATAGAAAACTAGGAAAGTTGTCATTTGCTTGGCTGATTTCGTGAAAGTCAAACAAAAAGAAAGAACTTGAAGTTAGAGCCATTTATAAGTGCATCTAGAATTATAAACCTTGAGGGATCAAAATATAACCATCAACCTTAAGCATAACGGTACTTCTGTGTGTACCATGACAATGATACTGAATCTTGAGTTATCAAGAGACAAAATATCATCTTGATATAAGACAATATATATCCTATTGAAGATAGGGAAAAGATACGGAAATTTTAAATTAAAAGAAAAAAAAAGGGAGAAATGTCTAAGATGGTTTGACAGATAAATCTAAGAGATGGAGGTTCCACAGCACAAAAAAAGCAAGAGAAATTTAGGCAACAGATATGTTACCAAAAAGTAAAAAGAAGTAAAGAACAAGAGCAAGAAAGGAGGAGACAAATGAAAACATAAAACAACTAATTAGAAAATCAACCAATGCAAAAGTTAAATACAGAGTGAGATCCTCAATAGAATAGCCAAATTGACTTGTGTAAATTCCAAAAAAATTGCATATACACAAGTTCAAACTCAAAAAGAAATTTAGGCTTTGGGATGATTGTCATAATAAGTAAAACCTTGGAAAAACTTGAACAACAAAGAATAAGGAACAACTATATGCTATGACGCCTCAAAGCTAGTACAATCAACATAAATATTCAAAACAATTCACAAGTCATGACTAACAAAATATCTCAAGCTATCAAAAGACAGTGACGTTATTTGATTCATATAGTCAGTCCTGCCTAATAGTAGAACACTGTTAATTTCCAACATAACTGGAATTACTATAATAGCTAGTTTTTATAATGTGGTTCTCCCACGATTCTTATTATAATGCATGAAAATATTAAAAAACAGATGACTATAGAAAGATTGTAAAAATAAAAAAAATAAAAAACAGCAGAATGTTATATTACAACATACATTGGAAATAGCCACTGTCTCCAGGTATGCTATAAAATAAGCAAGAGCAAGAATCAATGCAGCTTCAGTAGCCCATCGAACTTTATCAGGTAAATCAGCAGTATAATGCCGTAATCGACGCAGTGTCATGTTTGATGAAACGTGATAAAACAGGAAGCAAACATGAGTGAGCAGAAATGTTGTGTGTGGTACCTGCCATCACCAAATAGAGACATTCAATATAGAGTATGTGGTCTCATTAAGAGATAATTAATAGGTCTTTGGCTTACATTGTTCATTTTCCATGATGGAAAGGTATAAGATGCACCAAGAACTGTGAAAAAGTAATGAGTCCAGAAATAATTCCCAACATAACTGAAGATTATTATCCAGAGACTGGCCTGTCATTATTAAATATGTACATGTAAGGCAGTGAGTAGGTCAACTGACTAAACACAAATATGTTTTATGATTAAATTGATCCCATAATAAGGATTGCAGAGCAGTAAGTACCATTCGCTTTTTTTCAGATAACACAAAAATAAAAAATAAATACATAAGTATTCAAACATGTTAGAAATCATGTAAATAGGGTAATTGTGTGGATATATATTATTATGTAACCATGATAATTAAGGTAACTGTTTGCACTCATCACAAATATTGTATATAGCCTCCATTGTGTAATTGAGACACATGGAATTTGGCACCTGCCTCTCATTTTCTTTCTCTCTTAATAAAATCCATTTCAGGATGTAGAACAACTCGATCTGAATACAAAATGAAAGGAAACTGCAAAGTGTAAAAGGCTTAATCAAGACACAAGAAATTGCATCAATCCAAGTCACCCCCCTTTTACAGGAGGATTGGCTATCATTCCTTTCTTTTCTAGATCTTGATTTGAAGAGTATGGTACCAAACTACATGCCATCTATCCGGAGGAATCATATGGTTTCCTATCAAGAATGCCTCAAATGGATAAATTCATACAATTGTTGTGGTCATGCCTTTTCGTATGTTCCTTTTCTTGCATGGAGAATAAAAGCAGGTTTCACCCTAAACCTACTACTTCACTTTATTATTTTGGATTCAAACTGGTTTTATCAATGTTTTAAGATTAAGAAGCAGATACAAGATTAATGGCAAAAGAAAGTGCAAAATGTCTATTTGAGGTATACCCCGCTTCTCACAATTTTGATGACTTAATTGGCAGGTAATGCCTAGTTCTGTTATGTCTAAGAAAACCAATTTTTTTTAGAAAGACTATTAAATACTCAGAATAAGAAGTATAGTTAAACATACACCACTATACACAAAATAACACTCCAATATCAGTAAATAATAATTGTAGGTCCACACTACATGATTCTTACTAAACTGATAATTCAGTTCAACAACGATAAATATTTAGAAAATTTCACAAAAAACTTGCCTTAACCCAGTAACGTTCCTTCCAAGGAATGTTTCTATCAGCCTGCAAATTTTGATATCACAAAAGAAATAAATTACACCACTCTCTGTCCACGCAGACTAACGTCAGCAGGAAGAGAAGATAAATCATTTTCAGAGCGAGCCACTGCTAAAGATTATAAACAACAACACCACATCTTATCTTGTTAAAATAAGCAGAGAATGAACGTTTAGGCTTCAGTTCATAAAATAAAGAATAAAATATATTTTTAGTCCCTTAAACTATTTAAAAATATTAAAAAAATTAATACTTTTGAGTCCTTTATCTGGGATTAAAAACATGAGTTTCTGGATAAATATAGAAACTAAAAATGTATTAAATTTTGAATGTAATAATTATGCACTGTACACTGTCATCCAAAAGTGAATAAATTTACTAAAAGTGTAAGATTATTTTACATTATAATCTCTTAAATTTTTATAAGGACTAAATTTAAATATATATATATATATATATATATAAATTGAGGGACAAAACTATATTTTATCCTAAAATAAAATACAAGGAAGCAATAGGAATTCCATTTGGAGGTAAATAATTGAGCACACCTTTCCAACGAGCACCATTGGAGTGAGGAGAGCAGGAAGAGCCGAGGTCAATCCGAGGAGCAAATACTCCAATTCAGTGAAGTTCTGCGAAGCACGATGACGTTGTTTGACTCAAACAAACTCGTAATTAAAACTGAAAAGCGAATTCTATTATTCACATTTGACGGTTTATTATTTACGCGAAGAAGGAAATGGTAAAACCTCGTAAAGATTGAAGGGAATGACAATGCCGAGACAGAGGGTGAGCCAGAAGGGAGTGTAGAGCAAGAAGAAGAGTTCGCCCCATCTTTTACTGGGGTTTTGAGCGAGCCAGACACTTGAAGAAGCAGAAGAAGGACCTGCAATCGCCAAACAGGGATTGGATTAGAGAGAGAGAGAGAGAGAGAAAGGGATGTTGTTATGAATGAATCGGAATTGGAGAGAAATGGAAATGGAAAAACTACGGGGCATTTTGGAATCGGGATCTGGTTCAGCGGAAACTCAGAGTTTCGCGCAGGTCAATACCACTTAGTGGATTGCTCACGTAGCGATGTAAGCCTCCGACGATCGTGTTATATACCAAGCTCAGGTAGGACACTCAGAGTGGTCGCACCGCGCCGCTAAATATGTTAATCAAAATATAGCTTATTGCATTTTTAAATATTAAATATTTTTATCAATTAACTCCAAAATTTTTTTTAATTTAATTATCATGTACTAGCGTTATCAACTATGTACAAATCATTTTTAAAACTAACAAAAATATTAAATTTAACATATATGATTATTTTAAATATTTTTTTATATATGTGAAAAGTAAAAAAAAATGATTTAAAATGGTGAGAATGCTTAATTATTATAATACACAATATTGAGTTTTATTTTTAATTAAAATACACTAACATTTACGTGGTCATTTAAATTTATTTTTTTAATAATCATCTTGAAAATTTATTCCAAAAATGATTTTTAATTGTTAAGGTTACAAAATGTCACAACTAATATATTTATTTATTATTCTTTAATGCCTAGAGTCCTATTCATTTGTCAACATCTATGGTTGATAATGCCTAGACTCCTTGAAATGGAAATCCGCTCCATCTCTGTTACTCTGATTTATTTGCAATTGTCGTTCACATCACGTGGAATCTCGCCAATCAACATCGTCAATTAATCCTTTTTTTTTCTTCTTCTTTCATGTTTTATTTAGAAAGGTGAAACATTTTCTCGTTATCATGTCATGTGTTGTAACTTTTACATATTTATATTGTCTCATAAAAATTTAAATTTAAAGTAAATAAGATTCACTTGTTTTTGTTGTCATTTTAGATGTTATTTATATTTTTGTCATTTTAGATGTTATTGTAAAATTTATATGCATGTGACTTTATTTTACCTTCGTTGAGGAAACGATGATCTAATCCAATAGTTTTAATGGATGATATTGCAATTTAGACCATAACCAGACGACGAACCGAAGACTGAAAGGTCTTTAAATTAGGAAATCTCCATTAAAGTTTATTTAATTTGGGAAAATATCAGCTTAAGGTGCATTTGGTAAATTCCTTCGTACCGGAGAATCGTTATGCCTGGTAATTATGATTCCAGAGAATCATAATTCTAAGAATGTCTATTAAAATAGATTAGATTAGTCACAATTTTCTTTTTTGAGAATATTTATGGCAAATGCTAATCAGTGTGTTTAGAGCACCAATTAATGAGTAAAAACTTATTGCGAGTTGTATTTATTTTACTTTTGAATAAGTAACAATTAATTATTATCATCAAAATATAATTAACGTGACTGTTAAAAATTTTTAAGACTAATTTATCTTTATCTAATAATTTACTAATTGGTGTTAAAGAATTGACGTTCATATTTTATACATTTTATTATTTTATCTTTTAATTTATTAATTTATTTTGAAGTTTTGATGATTCTTTATTGTTTAAAGGATTTATTAATCTATCAATTTATTTTAAAACAAACTAACATTAAAATAATAAAAATATTCCAATACTACATGCGATTACTAGAGGAAAAATTGTTTTAATTTAGTAGATGAAAAGTTAAGTTGTTCATACGGTTGAAAAGAAAAATAAAAAGTCAAATATTATTATGGGTAATTTTGTCATTTGAATAAAGTATAATTACATTAATAATGAATATTCCTAAAATTTATTTAATGTTGTAAATAATTTACTATTTTTATTATTTTCAATATATATATATATATATATATCCTTCAACCATTGGCCTCACGGCACGATAAATGCTAACTAATGTCTCCACTTATTATTGAGTAATAAATTATTATAAATTGTATTTATTTCACACTAAAACAAGTAACAGTTAATTATTACAATCAAAATATAATGTGTTTGTTAAAATTTTTGTAATTTACCATTATCTAATAATACATTACTAAATTCCATCTTTTTTTCCTTCCCAACAGTAAAAACAACTAAAAACACCAATTTTAAACATTTACAATTGATAATTTATTAGAAAAATATTTATTATATTGAAAATATAAAATTATATATATTATATGTTTAAAATTAATTTTATAAATTAATATTTATATTTTCCTTTTTGTCATGATATTTTGTCCCTTTATTAAAATGTCATTACACAATCTAGCTAGATTTAGTTCAAACGTTATTACACAATCTAACAATCTAATTAAAACGTCACCAAACACAATCTAACATTTTGTAATTTTTTTAAATAAATAAATGAGTGGTTGATCACATGATTAAAACTTTTTAAATTTATATACATTTTTTATATGTCATTTCATATTTGTATACATACTATTAAAAAATTGGGGAGACAATTTTCTCCATGAGGGAGAAAATTTTCCGTGCATTTGTAAACTTTTATATATTGTTAAAAAATTGACATTCATATTTTTATATATTTTACTATTTTATTTTTCAATTTACCAATTTATTTTAAAGTTTTATTTAAAAGACTTATTAATCTACCAAAGCAAACTCATATTAAAATAAAATAAAAAATTCCAATATTACCTTTGGTTACACGAGGAGGAATTGTTTTAATTTAATAGATCATGTTGTTGAAAAGAAAAGTCAAATATTTTAATGGATAATTTTTTCACTTGAATAAAATATAATTACATTAATAATAACTATTTTGAAATTTATTTAATGTTATTTCATTATTTTTGTTATTTTCTATAGACATTTAATATTCATTCATCAATGTCCTTGGGACACTTACGGGCATGAACCATGTTTATAAATGTTTTTAATAAAACTTTCTTGAGTTGTTAAGTGATTTTTTAAAATATTCTTTTATAGAAATAACTTCATTAAATATATACTTATGTAAAATTTATTATTTAAATTTTTTAATATTTTTATTATTATATGAGAATTTTCATTGTTTAAAATAAAATTATTATTTTTAAATAAGAAAAATTGTGCAAATAAATCTTTAACTTGACGAAGATGTTTAAAATTTTTTTTAATCTTAATAAACTTCAATAAAAATGTTATTTTTATGAAAATACAAAATTAAATTATCTGTTTCATTTTTGACAAAAAAATATTATAATTTGTCATGATTCAATTGGTTGAATATAAGATTCTCACAATAATAAAAGTTAAAATAAAAATAATTATCACTATAATCATTTTTTTATAATTTTTAAAAGTTTAAGATTACCAAATTATCATCAGTCAAGATTTTGAATAAATATTATTTTTTCATAATAACTAAATAAGAAATAAATCTAATATAATTATCACTAACAATTTATTTTTAAAAATATTTAAATTAATGTGATTCTAATTAACTTGCTTATAAAAAAATAAATTTAAAATAATTAAATTTATGTAAGTTTTACTTTTTTTTATATATAAATTAATTTGTATTTTCTTATGTAAATTATTTAGTATTATTGATTCGGATAATACATAAAAATATTATACAAATAATAATATTTATAATAATTTATTATAATATTTCATTAATTATTAAGAAATATAAATTTTAAAAATAATTTAATCAAATTATAAATTAAATAAAATTTATTATAAAAATATTTTTCTTTTATAAATTTTAAGTGTTAAACTCAACTCTATTGATTTACAGCACCCCAAATGGCTAATGGTACACAACGATTTCTTGATAACATTGCGAGAATGTGTCCTCGCTGCTCAGTGCTCACAACACGTGTTCTTATTTTCTCTCCGCTTGTTTCAAGCATGAAAAGGAGATCCTAAGCGGATTCGTTAAATAATTAATAAATGATTACATATTACCATAAGTGTGCATTTAATTTAACGTATGGGATTAGATATGAAATTAGAGTTTAGAGTTTAAATTTAACTTAAAAGTCATAAAGCTTAATTATATTTTTCCCTTTAATTTATAACATGAGTGATTTTAGTCGTGAAGAGTGATGTAAGGTAGATTTTATTCATGTGACTAGTCAAAAATAATGTGATACTTACTGTCAATGTTTTACTAAAAAATTATCATAGAAAATAAAAATATTGAAAATAGGTATTGTAAGTTCAGCTCTAAGTCACTTATCTTATTTAATATATATATATATATATATATATATAAATAAATAAAGTAGTTTAGTGTTTCTCATATAAGATGTTAAAAACATTACTAATTTTTCTCATTTTTTAAACCCAATTTTTTAATTTTTAAATTAAGTATTTGATTGAATTTTACCAATTTTAAAAACACCTGATTAGATTTTAGCAACTAATTATATAAGAATTAAAATTATTAAATTGATAAACTATAAGAACCAAAAATATAATTAAGTCGTAATTATAATAATTATAATATTTAAAAACATTTTTAAAACTTAAATTACAATTTTAAAGGTTAACTAAAATTAATAGTTGGTGCAAATGCAAGAGAATAAAATAGTTTTAACGAAATATTGAATTATATATATATATATATATATATATATATATATATATATATATATATATATATATATATATATATATATATATATATTGTCTTCTAAATTACAAATTCTAACATTTTTCTATATTACTTTAACTTCTAAATTATAAATTCTAACATTTTTCTGTTTTATAGTTACGAATTCCCTTAATATTTTTAATTTTTACTTTTTTTATTCTTTGACTTTGTTATTTTGAATTAGTATGTTGTTGAAATTTTTGAATTTATGCTTTTCTATTTTTTTTTATATTATTATATTTTTATTTTTAAAATTAATAAGTAAGATTGTGATTGGCGAGTCAAACCACCAAATATTAATTAGCATAATTGTGTATTTTTTGTCTATAAAAAAGTGATCCAACTTGGATGAGTAAAATTAACTTACTTTAACACCTTTTAAAATTATGTAACTTGTAAATTTTCATCATGGAGGAAAATGTCTCAGAGTAAGAATTATTTTATTGAGTCCAAAATTATTTTTTTTTTCTTTTTATTTGTTACTGGTAGCTATCATAAAAAAATATAAATATATACTAGCTATAATCATAACAAAGATTGAGTGACTTTTTTTTTCAATGAAAACTTTATAAAAGGGATACGAAACATCTAGAGAGCCTTATATAAGTAGAGATGGTTGTTAAATCAAGGATAGAATTTATCTTTGTTTTTATCTAATTTAAAATTTTAACTCAACTATTTATTTAAATTTAAAATTGATATAAAAAATATGGAATAAGATTAGATCAACTTGAATTCTTAATATAATATATCAAATTTAATATTATGTATAGTTAAATAAAAAATAAAAATATAAAACTTAAGTTAAATATTTTTTATAATATATTTTAAAATAAAAAAATAGTATACTATTATGTTCTTCAAAATAATATTTGAAAGGTAACCCTCTTAATTTTATAAAATATTTTTCAATATGATATATTAATTTATATAAAATCTTGATTTTTTTTATTAAATTAAAAAAATTTATTATTAAAACATAATTGTTAAAAATATTATTTCAATAGAATGTAGGACAATGAATTGGATTTAATTATTTTAATTATTACTCAAACTTATCATCAAAATATATCTACCTAATTTCAAATTTTAAACTTGTCAAAATCAATTTCAAGCTGGATTGAATTAACATACCGAATTGGACCATACTCATCATTGATCAGAAAAAGCAATAAAACACTACAAAAACTAATAATACACTACCAATATAGTGATAAAATAACGAATATAAATTTTTCTAACTTGTAAGAATTTAGAAGGAATACTCATAAATAAAAATGATAACAACAAAAGAAGAATCCAAAAAAAAAACACTAATCTTTGTATAAAAGAAATTGAAGTTTTTTCTCATATTTTACTTAATGCTTCTCGTGTAAATTTAAAGCATTTGATAAGATTGAGTAATATTTGCAAATGCCATTATAAAATGGTGTATTGTTGCATTGATCAATTTATGATTACTAGAATTGTTAACTATATATATATATATATATCAATGATAATAATTATAAAGGCAAAAGTAGAATCATCAAAACTCGTCTTCCCTCGTTAGTGCTTTTTTTTTTCCTCCTTCTTTCTTCCCTTTCCCTGCTCTATTTATCTTTGGTGTAATTACTGCTTTTATTGTCGCCGCCAAGGGCATCGGAGTTTGTGTTACTTCATGGTTATTGTTGTAGTGCGATTGGAGATAATGGTTTGGGCCGAGTTGACAAGAAAGTAAGATCCGATAACGTGTACCCTGCACATATTTAACTCGAAATCTTCCATGTTTCTAGTATCTCCACACATTTTTTTTACTTCAACTTTTGGTCATTGGAAACTTTATCTTCATACTGGAATTTGTCTTCTTTCACAATTTTTGACATATCAAATTATTTAACTTAGATGTTTGTTGACTAGTCTAAACCTTGAATCCTCGTTACATCTGAATTATGGTTATCTCAAAATATGGGATTTTCAACAATCAGAAAAAAAGTGACACTAACAAGATAAAAAAAATCCATTTATTTCTTATATAAAAAACTAGAAATAAGTCCATATTACATCAACAACTGCATTTAGTTATTTTTCTATTCACAAAATTCTAATAATACAAAAAACATAAAATAAATTGATTTGTGGCAGAGCAACAGTGAATCACACGCAAACAGCAAACATATTAAGGTCTTGATATTATAATTTATTCGGTGAAGAGTGTCTAAGTTATTTTGCGGGGTGAATGGCATAGCAAGTTTGGATGAAAGTGAGGGCAAGGCCAAATACTGCAGCAAGGAAGGCAATGATGGCCCAAGGGTTACTGAAATAGGTATTACAGCCAAGAGCCAACCAAGTCCTGAGTTTATTCTTGTAATGTTTCTCGATTTGAGCTCTAAGATGTGCATATTTGCCCATGTCAGGCACCAAGTCAGTGCTTATGGTATTGAAAAGGTTGGCCACTTCCTCATCACTCCCTAACGAGTTGAGCAAAATTTCTTTTGATCTCAACGCCTTCACATCATCAGCGTGGTCTATGAGCGAGTCCAAGAAGGAGACAAATGAGCAAATCCCATAGTCGTTCTCAAAATCTGGACACATCTCATACGCTATTAAATTGAGGAGAGTAGTAGCTGTTGTGTCGTCCACAACAATCTCTGGAAGTGTCAATTCTGAACTGAACCAACCATAGGAGAAACACATGTCTGTTGGCCTACGTGTCTTGCTTGACTTTAGTGCAATTCCTGCTGCTCTCAACTCTTTTATGTTCCTGTACACCAGTGAGGTAACATATATTGGGACAAACTAATTATACCATTAATCAAAGATTAAAACAATATATTTCTTATTCATAATCATTTTAATTAGGATAAAATTTTGTTTTAATCCCTGCAAAATAACTTAGTGTAATTTTAATCCTAAAATTTGATTTTAAAGTTTTTAAAAATGACCCCTTACTGTTTCTATTTTTTACATTTCTCTTGAGGTTGTCACACATGAATTAAAAAATATAATTGAAATTCTATTTTTTATTAAAATTGTAAATTTGTTTTCTTTTATATATTTATCTTAATTATCAATTAATTTATGACGAATATTTAAAATAACTAAAATTTATATGAATATAATTAAGGATACATGTCATTTATTATTCAACCGCTTTTCCTATTTCATTTTATTTTGTTCTTTTTTTATCACATCATTTTTTTTTCCTTTTTTTGCTTTCACCTTGGCTAGAATTCTCTTTCCTGGTGCGCTTTTTCTTTCTCTTGTCTTTTTATCTCTCTAGTTAATTCTTCTTATTTATTTTCATCGTTTCTCTTCTTCTCTCCATTCTCTCTTTCCCATATTTGTGTTGTTTTGCGCGATCGGAAAGAATCCAATTTCTCTAACATAAAAAGCATGATGCATGTTACATCATTACCAAGCGATGATACACTTATTGTTTTCTCCAAAATAAAAAAAAATGATATATAATAACTAATGAAAACTAAAAAAATTGAAGGATAACATATATGTACCTGTATGTTACCATGTGGTTGGCGTTTGGTTTTGGGTCCTGAAGCGGAGGTCCTGATCGACGGAGGATGATAGTGCGCTGAAGATCGAGAAGATGAGCAGGAGGCGGATAATCTTTTATGTTGATCTTGTGTTCATTCCTGGTGGCCCAATGGTGACACTTGAGAAAACCTTTCATGGTTTGGATCAACTCTCTATCGTCGATTGTATCTCTCCAGAGGAGCTTGAGCAACATGAAAGGAAGCTGGTTCTCGAGCAAGAGCACGTCCTGCATCACCAGAACCAGTTGGTCAACCTTCACATTCATTATGTGCGCCACGTGCAGCTTTGCATTTTCCAGGATGTGGAGCAGGGCGCATCCGTCCACGAACAGCATCCAACAAATCATTTCTTCCACGTTTCTGAACCCTTGCATCTCGTATTTGGAAAAACGATCGTTGCTGGAGAAAATATCCTCTCCAAACAGGGCCTTAAGTTTTTGGATATCACCTGCCACTCTGTCGTATAGAGTTTGTGGGCTTTGTCCAGTGGTCTCCATGTATGTTGCGGCCCACATTTGCTTGTACTTCTCTCCTACCTCTAGTTTTGAATCACCGTGATGGATTGGACCCAATGACATCAACCTCGGGGAGTAGTGCTTCCCGAAATGCTTTCGTTCTCGGAGATGATGTGCTACGCGTTGTATTTTCGGGCCTGAATATTCTCTTTTTTCTTTTGCATTTTGCAGCTGCTTCAGCCTTTCTTCAAGGTTTGCATTCTCTGACATTGTCTATCACAATTATTGTGCTCCTGGTGGCTGTTGCCAAGATAAGTTCATCAAATAAATAGATAAGATTTTTTTTATTCAATCAAATTTAAGTAAGTTGGTTACGGAGGTATTTGTGGATTACTACATTTTTTTTTAAAGTTGATAGCGAAACTTAGTCCTATGTTCCTTATCAACTGAATAATATCTTTAAATTAAATGTTAGTGTTTGGATCAGAATAAACTTGAGTTCCTCTTGCACGATAAGTAAATTGCAGGCAAGGAATAAAGATCTCTTCACTTTCACTGTTCTAGAGTTTTATATAATTAAAGGTAAAGGGTCTCGTGAACAAATAACAGTGTTTCGTGATGATGGACCACTTCACTACAACAGTCCTTATGATCGTATTTGAAGCATATTCGTATTTAGTTTAAGAAAATGCTACTCAGTACAAAAATGAAATTTCTTTAAAAACACATATTACAGTGATTTTTGACAAATTACTTCCTATATATATTTTTTAATTAAAATTTATTTAAAAAATATCATTGTTCGATTTAAGCATTCATATAGTTTGTGTGTATACCTTTCGACTAAAGAACATCCCTACTAGTTTAAACATATGTGCATTATCGTGAACTTAAACTAGAGTCCTTCGTCATGAAGTAAATAATTGTACCTCCAATCCAATCAATTGGGAGAGAATCAATAGATTCTTTTTTCAGAGTGATTCATCCTTCCTGAAAGCAGTATACAATTATCAATTGTACTGCAATCTCCAAATGTGTTTGTTCTCTCTTCTTTACTATGTCAAGTCTTTGTGAAATAACTTCTATGAGAAGAAAAAGGAAGGCGTTAAGAGACTTGACACAATCGTAGATACTCCAAGATTCTTTTTCAAACCTACTCCCATTTCAAGTCAAGAAATAGATAAATAGACACATCTCATTACACTAATTGGAAGTGTTTGTAGTGATTAAAGAAGTCAAAGACCAAGAAGTGAGTTATTTATCAACCAGGAATTCTATTCTTCTTATGGCTAGATCCAATCTCTTGGTCTCTTTGAAAAGGAAAAAGAATTTCATATTCTTCTTTTAAAGAAGGAAAGATTATGAAAATCATATTGATTACAATTTTCTCCATACCCAAATCCGCTGTCTGCACATTAAAGTAGAGCTGTACAATAAATTATTATAAAAAAAAATTGTGCAACAAATTTAAAGATTTTAGGCAAAATTTATTTTTAATATAATTTATCAAATTTTATTTTATTTTTTATCGGTTACAAAGTTATTGATAAAATTTTTATAATTATGTATTTTTAATGTTTTCCTATCAATATATAAAAAGGTATATTTATTTTCTCCATTATTTAACATGGTAATATTAAATAAAATTGAAATAGTTTTAATTTAAAAAAATTACGTTCAACAATAACAATAATTATAGGTATTGTGAATAATATTTTAGAAGTAAGGTATATATTTAAAAATGAATATAATTTTTTAAATAATTTAATACTTTTTAGTAAAATATGAATTATTTTTTAAATTTAATTTATATATCATGTTAGTGCAAAATTTAATTTATATAATTATTTTCTTAGACATTTAATAAAATTTGATTATTTTATTCATTAATATGCAATAAGGTAAATTTCATGTAAAAATATTTTTCATTAACAAAAGCATATAAATTAAACTATTATTTTTTGGCCTATACTTGTTATATTTTATTTTTAAAAATAAATAAAAATCTTTAATACTAAAATAATCACTGGAACTTATTTTTTTGATATTATGTGTAAGAAAAAGGTTGAATGACTTGCACCAATTTTTACAATTCAATGTATAAAAAATTTATAGCATGCTTTTACCTCTCAATTGATACTATCGTTTCAACTTCCAAGAGGTCAAGAAATAAGGCCATTTAGTTGGACTATGATGATGCCACGCACAAAATTCCATTATTTTTGAAACACTTTGTGCAGACCCCAAAACTACTGTTTTCATTGTTAGTGGACGGGGGAGGGATAGATTAAAGTAAAATGACACAGTATTGAATTGGATAAAGATTAAAGTAAAATTATAACATCTTTAAAGGATTTAGGAAATAATGAAGTTAAGGGTGAGAAAATAGGATTAATTTTTTTTATATAAAAAGCTGGTTTTGATAATAAAAATTATAAAAAAAGATAAAAGAGGTATGTTTAGTACATGTAAATAGGAAAAGCCCGTAAACTTATTATTTCATTGTGGGTCGAGGTGTTTTTTAATAGGTTACCAATAATTGACCAAAAAACAAAGCGGGCTTGTAATAACCTAGGCTAGTTTGTACATTTTAGGTTTTTTCTAAACGAATAGAAGTTATAAAACTTAGATATGAAACTTAAAATAAATTCAATTAACAATATAATTTTTTTAAACCAACAGTGTATAAAAATTTAACTCTTAATCTAAATAACCTTTTCAAAGTTTTTTTTTTTTTTTGCTTTCTTAATCTAAATAAATTCTGGTGATGGCTTTACTTTTTTTTTCTTTTAATTATACATTTACCATCAATTTCTCAAACTAAATAATAATATTTGGATATTTCTTCCAATAGTTAGTTCATGGTCTTCATTAAGAATATGTTGTTTTTTATGTGTTTTTTTTCAAAGCAATACTCCTTTCTCCTCCACCATCGTAAGACTCAACCACCTAAATTCAGCAACGTGGTCAGGGTGCATAAGTTTGTTCAGAGAGCTTAGAGGACTACCAATAACCCTTATACTAATAATGATAATTGTACCGTCCGGCCTAGACCGACCGACGATAAGACGACTACATGGCGGCCGGTTAGACGACCGAGGGACAAAGTGACAGTCAGGTTACATAGGGAAACGTCAAGTCTTGTTGATGTGACAGAATGATAGCAATCAGGAAGATAAGAAAGGCGTCGTCGTGTGTCAGAAAAGTGACCAATCATGAAGATCCTCTCCTCTGACACAGATCACGTGGGGAAGCGAGCCAAGCAAGTGGGAGGAGGGCGCCACAAGCCTATAAATAGAAAGGTCCAGGGAAGAAGAAGAAAAAAAAAACGAGCTAGAGTAACTAATCAGAGAGAAAGAGAGAGAAAAGTAAGGTCGGAGTTCTTGTCAGGACAGAACATTGGCGCCCACCGTGGGGCAGGTAAACTTTTTACTCCCATTCCACATAAATCTGAGCAAAGAACCCGAAGGTGAAGAAAATGCCTATAACTAGAAACCAAGCCAGTTCAACCAACGGAGAAGATGAAGATGCCTTCCAGAGGTTGCTTCATACTGTGGCTTCACTGCAAGCTCGCAGTGATGAACAATCTCGCTTAAGCGAGGAAGCCGAAAGGAGATTCAGAATGGCGGAGGAAAGACACCAGGAAGCCCTCAGGAGGGCATAGGAGAGGGCGGAGGAACTGCAACAGCAGTTGGAAGCCATAAAAGAAGCCCATGGAAGAGAGGCTCCCACCCAGCAAGAGACTTCCCAGAGTTTCTGGGGACAACCGTTTAGCAAAGAGATTGACGAAACAAGGGTTCCTCCAAATTTCAGGGAAATCATGCTTGAACCTTTTGATGGATCTCAAGACCCCCATGCTCATCTGCAGGCCTTTCAGGCACAAATGTACATAAGCGGGGGAAACGACAAGTTAAGTTGCAAGCTTTTTCCTGGAACACTGAGGGGCGTGGCAATGCAGTGGATGACAACGTTGCCTCCAAGGACAATACAAACATTCAACGACTTAGCCGACGCCTTCACTTCCCAGTTCGCAGCAAATAAGAAAAAGCAACTGGAGGTGGCCGATCTATTTGACATAAAACAATCAAGGGAAGAAAGCCTTAAAAGTTACCTAGCACGGTTCAATACTGCGACCGTACGGGTAAATGACCCCGACCAAAAATTCTTCATCAAAGCTTTCCAGAAGGGTCTAAGAGCGAGCCCGTTCAGCGATTCGTTAGTGCTGAAACGGCCAAACAGCATGGCCGAGATCAGAACCAGGGCTGAAAAACATATAGAAGTAGAGGAGGATCAGGCAGAGCGGTTAGCGGAGGAACGAGCACAAAACCAGAAAAATGAAGGACGGGCGGCTTTACCAAAGGTAGAAACGTCAAGACGAACGGAAACAGCACACAAAGACAAACACTTCACTCCGTTGAACGAAAAAAGGGCTCAAATACTAAGGGAAATATGTCACACAAGGTTGCTGCGTTTTCCCCCGTCCTCTGAAGGAAAAATAATGGGCAACAATCAGTCTGACTGGTGTGAGTTCCATCGCACCATGGGACATTCCACAGAAGCATGTTGGACCCTGAAGACTCAAATAGAGCAGCTCATCCAGGGAGGGAGACTAACCCAGTATGTTAACACGCAAAGACAATGGACGCGAGGAGAAGGAAGCCAGGACAGAGGGCGAAGTCGGTCGAGGCAGAATAGTCCAACCCCCCACAAAGGAGTCATTTCAACCACAGTCGGAGGAGCACAAACATCTCCCCCGCAATATAGCCGGCCAAGAGTTGAAGTCCAGGCCATACTGACCGGGGCAAATGTGACCCTGCTGGGAAAACGGATGACGGGACCGACCATCACCTTTACGAAAGAAGATTGCAGAAGACAGGATACTGGGAGCGACGAGCCTATGGTTATATCAGTCACAGCAAAACAATATAAAGTCGAAAGGGTATTGGTAGATCAAGGGAGTTCAGCCAACATCCTTTATTGGATAACAGCTCAAAAGTTGGGAGTAGGAGACCTAACCAGATGTGAAGGCGTCCTCTATGGCTTTGCAAGAGAACGTGTTCCCATAATGGGAACGGTCGAGATCGAAACTACCTTCGGAGACAAGAGTGGGGCGAAAACAATACCCGTAACTTACACGGTAGTAAACAGCGAAGCCTCCTACAACATCATCATGGGACGGCCGACCCTAAACCGGTTGGAAGTTGTTGTCTTCACTTACCATCTCTGCATGAAATTCCCAGTCGGTCGGACTGTTGCTACTGTCTGGGCCGATGTAACGGCGGCCAGGAAATGTTACGAAGATAGCTTAAAGATAGAATTGGGTGCCCAAGAAGATAAAGTGAACGTCCTGGATATAGACCTCGATCCCCGATACTTTTCCGAAGAAAAGGGACCCCACCCAGTGGGAGACCTTAAAAAATTACAAATCGGAACCTCGGCCGACCAAAAAACCCACATTGACACCACGCTAGATGAGAAAGAAGAAGAGCTACTCGTCTCGACCCTACAAAAGAATGCTGACGTTTTTGCATGGACGGCGAAGGATATGCCGGGACTGGATCCGCATTTTATGTGTCATGAACTGTCGATCAAACCAGGATAAAAACCAATAGCTTAGAAGAAAAGAAAACAGGGAGAAGAAAAGAGAACGGCCATCAGGGAAGAGGTGGAGAAACTATTGGCGGCCGGTTTCGTAAGGGAGGTCCAATACCCCACTTGGCTGGCAAACGTGGTCATGGTAAAAAAGGCAAACGGTCGGTGGAGAATGTGTACTGATTACACCGATCTCAATAAAGCCTGTCCAAAAGATCCTTACCCGCTCCCAAACATTGATCGGCTGGTGGACGGGGTGTCCGGACAGGCCCTTTTGAGCTTCATGGACGCATATTCTGGGTACAACCAAATCCGGATGCACCTGGATGATGAAGAAAAAACTGCTTTCATAACAGAAGCAGGGGCTTTCTGTTACAAAGTCATGCCATTCGGGTTGAAAAACGCAGGGGCTACGTATCAGCACCTAATGGATAAAGTTTTTAAAGAGATAATCGGGAGAGACATGGATGTGTACGTAGATGATATGGTGGTCAAATCATCCCAGACTGAGACACATTTCCACACGCTCGAACAAGTTTTCTCTATACTGAGGAAGAATCAGTTAAGGTTGAACCCAGAAAAATGTTCCTTTGGAGTCAAGGCGGGAAAGTTTTTGGGCTTCATGTTAACAGAGCGAGGGATTGAAGCCAACCCAGACAAGTGTCAAGCCATAATCAGCATGAGGAGCCCTCAGAACCTCAAAGAAGTTCAGCAGCTTATGGGAAAGGTGGCCGCTTTGTCCCGCTTTATTCCCAGGTCGGTCGAAACCACCATACCAATCTTCGGAGCACTGAAAAAGGGAAGGTTCACATGGACGGACGAGTGTGAAGAAGCTTTCAAACGCTTGAAAACAACACTATCAACACCCCCTATCTTAACACGGCCGACTCCAGGTACCCCACTTCACCTTTACCTATCGGCCTCTGAAAAGGCCATTAGTTCTGTCTTAATGCAGGAACGAGAAGGGGAACAACGACCGGTCTATTTCATAAGCAAGGTGATGCAAGGCCCCGAAACCCGATACTCAAAGATGGACAAAGTAGCACTGGCTCTGGTGACAACATCCCGAAGACTGAGGCCATATTTCCAGAACTTCGAGATAATTGTAAAAACAGATCTGCCTATTCGGCAAGTCTTAGGAAAACCCGACTTGGCCGGCCGGATGGTAGCTTGGAGCGTACAGTTATCAGAGTTCGACATAACATTTGAGAGCCGAGGGCAAGTCAGGGCCCAACCTTGGGCGACTTTGTGGTCGAAATGACACCACCGCGGACAAGGATGAGGAGGGGGGGAATGGTTCCTTTCGGTAGGCAGGTCGTCTAACCACACAGAAGCGGCGCCGAGTGATATTGGAAGGACCGTCGGAGCATTCATCGAGCAGTCTTTGCACTTCGAATTGAGCTAGCAACAATCAAAGTGAGTCTTTAAGCATTGTTGGCAGGAATAAAACTTGCCAAAGAAATGGGAGCAAAAAGGCTCACAGTCAAAAGTGATTCGAAGCTGGTCACCGGACAAGTCAATGGAGACTATCAAGCAAAAGATCATCGGTTGGCAAAATATCGTGAACGAGCGGCCTCCACGGCCTCTTCATTCGACAAATTCACCCTCTTGCACGTCCCTAGGGAGCAAAACGAAAGGGCCGACTTACTGGCTAAGCTTGCCAGTACGCAGAAAAGAGGGCAGCAGAAGACGGTCATCCATGAGAAATTAGACTTACCTGCCATAGAGCGGCCCGAGGTCCTAAACATCAACAACAGAACAACTTGGATGACCCCCATCTTTGACTATCTCCAAGGAGGCGGCCCAAACGACCCAGAAGGGATACAAAAAATAGCAAAGGAAGCCGCCAAGTACACCATTTTGGGTCAGCAGTTATACAGAAGAGGTTTCTCCTTTCCCCTTCTCTGGTGTCTGGACGAGGAAGACTCATCCTATGTCCTAAGAGAAGTACACGAAGGAATTTGTGACACTCATATAAGGGGAAGGGCGCTGGCAAGCAAAATAGCCAGGGCCGGGTACTATTGGCCTACCTTAAAAAGGGATTGTATGGATTACGTGAAGAAGTGCGACAAGTGCCAAAAATTTGCTGAAGGGCACAAGGCGCCACCAGAAAGCCTGCACCATGTAATATCCCCCTGGCCTTTCTTCAAATGGGGAGTAGACATCTTCGGGCCATTTTCTCCGGCACCGGGGCAAGTGAAGTTCCTGATTGTAGCAGTGGACTACTTTATAAAATGGATAGAAGCAGAACTGGTTGCGACAATCACGGCCGAAAGAGTTAAGAAGTTTTATTGGAAGAAGATTGTATGCAGGTTTGGCATACCGGCCGAAATAGTCTCCGACAACGAAACGCAGTTCGCCTCAAAGGTTACGGCCGAGTTCTGCCAAGGCTTGAAAATCAAGCAAGTGTTTACGTCGGTCGAACATCCCCAGTCGAACGGGCAGGCTGAGGCGGCCAACAAAGTCATCTTAAGAGGGTTACGAAGAAGACTAGAGGAGGCAAAGGGAAGGTGGGCTGAGGAATTGCACTAAGTCCTGTGGTCTTACCACACCACCCCACACTCCTCCACAAATGAAACTCCATTCCGCCTCACGTTTGGAACAGAGGCCATGATTCCAGTCGAAATTGGAGAACCTTCCCCTAAAAGGACCCTATTCGAACCAAGCAAGAACGAGGAAGAATTGAGGGCCAACTTAGATCCAGGAGGTAAGAGAAATAGCTCACGTCAAAGAATATGCCGTCAAAACAAGAGCAGCACGAAGGTATAATCAAAGGGTAATTCCAAGAAGTTTCAAAACAGGAGACTTAGTCCTAAAGAAAATCACCATGACGACCAACAAAAACAAGCTCATACCACTCTGGGAAGGGCCGTTCAGAATAATAAACGAAACAGGAAAAGGGGCTTACAAATTAGAGAACCTAGAAAGAAAGGCACTACCGCGAACATGGAATGCCGCTTCCTTACGCATGTATTACAGTTGAAAACATGTTTCTCTTTTTTCTATGACAAATCTTTTTTTTCAACAGTTCTGCTCCAAATCAGACTTTACTTCAACTGGATTCACCTTATAAGCCCGATAACGGTCGGTCGTAAAAGACTAGTCTGGGGGCGCGACTCGAAATCATAAGCCCGATAACGGTCGGTCGTAAAAGACTAGTCTAGGGGCGCGACTCGAAATCATAAGCCCGATAACGGTCGGTCGTAAATGACTAGTCCGGGGGCACGACTCGAAATGATAGACGGCCGGTCATAAAGCCCCGTGCCGAAGGATACAACTAAGACTAAAATCATCAACATCACATGTTACGATATGACTTCAAATCAGCATTCCCGCATAAGAAATAATCGGTCGCCACAGTAAAAGGTACGAATTTATTCTACTTTTCCGAAACCAACAGAATCGCTTATTATGGTTATTTAAGGTTACTTCTTCATACAATTAAAATTTAGATAAGATCAGAGACGACCAATTGCAATCAAAAGACGAAATTGAATAAAGACAAAGAAAGTACTTTTTCATTATGAAAATAAAACATACAAAAGTTTATGGCACATCAACTATTTTGCCATTTACAATTTCCTTATACGGATCGGTCCCCGAAAGGTCAAGATCCGGATGAATCATTTTGGCCTGCGCGAGAGCATGCTGGAAGCCGTACTCATATTGCTTCACCATAGCCGCGTTCCGATGTGCAAGAGTGGCGTCCTTGACTTTCAACTCTTCTTCCTGGGACGCCACCTTAGACCGAAGAACGGCCATCTCAGATTCTAGGGAAGATACCTTCGCCTTAGCACCATCAACTTCGGCCGCCAAGGCGTCTTGCTTAGCAGCCCACTCAGCCCGGTCATGAGCATATTGATCAGAAGTACGCTGCAGGTCCTCCTTGTAGAGACCAAGTTGGTTCTCATACTCAGCACGAGTTTGATTCCAGACTTGTCTTTCTTCGTCAGCATGGGCCAGACGGTCGGCCATCGGACCGAACTCCACTTCAGCTGCACGGGCGAGAATGGCGGTGCAACCAGCCAAGCGCTGAATGGTATCCAGGGTCCCAGAAATCCCCAGCCGACTGACCAAGGAGCCTTAAGCAGGAGTCAGCACGTTCTGGTCAACAACCTCAGTTATGAACCTGGACCTAGACCACACTGAGTGGGACGGTCGGCCCAATTCCCCTTCGGAGTCGGCGTCATCAGAACGAGGCCGTTTCCCAGGTCTTCTAACCTCCTCAGCCACCTGTTCGCCGGCCGACCAAGCCGCCACCGCCTCAGAACGCGCCGAACGGGGAGAAAGGTCACCAGGAACCTCCTGAAGAGGCACAGCGGCTTGAGGAATATCAGCGGCCGCGCTAGCTCCTTCACCTTCGGCCGAAGGCATGTTTTTCTTCAGATCCTTCAGCAACTTCACTGAAAAACCTACGGGGAACCAAGACAATTGTTAGGAAAAATAAAGAACTAAAGGCAGTAGTAAGAAAAGAGAGGCCGACCTGATCCTCTGATAAGCTCGGAGCAGAAAAAGCGGGGAAGCGTCTCGAGCTTGGAAATAAATTTGTCTTCCCAATCCTCAAGGTCCTTTCGGACCACCTTTATGGACACGGCCGGCTGCGAAGTTCAATAGAAAGGGAAGAGAGGCGACCCCGACGTATCAAACATAAAGCTCGACCCAGCTTTCCCGGGGCAAATCTTAAAAAACTTCTCTTTAAAAGTCTTGAAGCTCTCCAGAAAGGGCTTCAAGAGCTTCCGGTTAGGACAACTGCTCAAGGACATCCATCCTACCTTGGAAGTTTTCTTCACTCGAAAAAACCAGAAAAAGACCCCCAAAGACGGGGCTTGCCCTAGATCCTCACACAACAGTTCGAAGGCCCTAACGAAGGCCCAACTGTTGGGATGAAGTTGGGAAGGGGCAACATTGAGAGCCCTGAGAGCCGACTGCTCGAAGGCGGTGAAGGGGAGCTTCAAGCCCAGTTTGGAGAAAACTGGTTCATAGGCGTAGAAGAAAGGGGCCTCCTCGGAAGACGCCCGGTTGTTGACAGACTCGGTCGGCTGGCAGTGACGAAGCCGTACTCGCCAAGGACCAGGACGGAGGAGTTTCTTTATCAGCCCTAGAAGAAGACTCCCCTGTGTATATTGGGAGTAAGTCTCTTTTACCTCGCCGTTGACCCACGAGAAAGGATCTTCGGAGACGTCGTCATCGGCATTGTCCCTGTACCATATTTCGAACGAGAAGATCTCCCCAGAACTTGACGAGCTCAGGAGACCATCAGAGGACGAGGAGTCGGCCCCCGAAGCGACTCTAGAGGAGGGCCGGTTTTCCTGGGAAAAACCAGCTTCACCTGGGGAAGGACCTCCTGCGAAAAGGAAGAGAGGTAGGGTTAGTCTCAGACCCAACCAGTGAAAGGGGAGAAAAAGAGGGAGAAACCTTCGACGAAGAGCATTGAGGGGAAAAGGGGGAAAAAGGGAGGCGAGAAGCAATAATAAGAAAGGTAAAAAGAAGCTTACTGATATCAGCATCCATTGCGCCTGAAGGAGAATGGTTGAGACCATGGCGGAGACTCGCGAAGGAAGATGAAGAAGTTGCGGAATCAGAAAGCAAAAGGAAGACAGTGAGAATGGCGAGCAATAATGAAGAAACGAGAATATGAAGGCTTTTTGTCATTAAAGGCGCATTTAATGACAAATCAATCATTAAAGCCTCGGGAAGGAGAAACGGCGCACAATTAATGGCTTTTCAGTGGAAGGGGCGCGAAGAAATAAATTCAAAACATTCCAAGCTAACTATTCAGAAGTCGAAACGATTCAACTATCAAAGGGTCAGCTACGGAGATGTACGGTCACGGCCGTGTTAGTTAAGTTTTGATTTGGGAAAAACAAAACTTAAGGGGCTGTGTACCGTCCGGCCTAGACCGACCGACGATAAGACGACTACATGGCGGCCAGTTAGACGACCGAGAGACAAAGTGACAGTCAGGTTACATAGGAAAACGCTGCAAGCTGGTTGACGCGACAGAACGACAAAGAATCAGAAGATAAGAAAGGCGCTGTCGTGGGTCAGAAAAGTGACCAATCATGAAGATCCTCTCCTCTGACACAGATCACGTGGGGAAACAAGCCAAGCAAGTGGGAGGAGGGCGCCACAAGCCTGTAAATAGAAAGGTCCAGGGAAGAAGAAGAAAAAAAAAAACGAGCTAGAGTAACTAATCAGAGAGAAAGAAAGAGAAAAGTAAGGTCGGAGTTCTTGTCAGGCAGAACAATAATAATAATAATAATAATAATAATAATAATAATAATAATAATAATAATAATAATATACAGATCAAAGTGCTTGGTAGATGAAAATTGACCGAATTGGGGTATGCAGCCAATTCTGTCCTACACTTCTAAGTAATCCAAAAGACGAAATGTTGAAATAGGTTTTATCTTTTGGAGTGGTTTGAAGCAAAACCCAAGAAGTGACTGTGAGTGATGTAGTGGAGTATCAAATTCTCTGATCCCCATCAGCTGTTGCCTGAATTTGAGAAGCATACTGCAGGTTCCAAAGGACATCCTCAATGGATGGTCTGGTCCAGGACTCAGAGGATATACATTTGTCTGTTATGGAAATCACAACAAATAGTGATTCTTTAGAGCAAGTTGCTTGCACAACTGGGTCCACAATCTCTTTCCAGCCGTCCTCACTATTGAAAGATGCCTGTAAAATTGAAAGTACTAAATTAACTACCTTAGTTAAAAAATGAGGGGTGCTCTATATTCTTTTTCTTTTCTTTTAATATTGGAAGTGGGAGATATGTGACCTAATAGAAGTATTAACATCTGACATCATCACAAATCTATGTCTTATGACTTCAACTTGTGTTAATCATGCTACAGCTTGTTGGTGGATGCTGACATTCTTACAAAGAATGAATGATAAGAAGTCTTGGTGCTTGTTTGGTCCAGTTTATTTTGAAGATATAATTGCTTATTTTTATCAACTCCAGAGAAAATAAAATAAACTTCTCGTATAAGTTAAATAACTTATACGAGAAATTTATTTCATTTTTTTTTATAAGTATTAAAAGAAAAAATTATCTAACAAGACCTTAATAGTTTCGAATAACACTATGTCAAATAATACTAGTAGAAGGATGGTATTGCAGGGCATACCATTACATTCAGCACGATTGCTTCTCTTTTAGCTGATACAGAAGGTCCAACTAGTGCCTCGAGTAGTATGAATCCAAAGCTATAAACATCATCCTCTAGCCTTTTCATTTGCCTGAAATTGCACATGATGAGAAAATTAGACACAAATAAACCTTAAGGATTCACCAAAAAGATTTATCATCTACTAATCAAATTCTGCTAAATGTATTATAAGTTATCTGATTTGTTGTGTACCGAGAATGTTGAGAGAGACGACATTGTATCCAGAAAAATTATCAAAAGAAAAAGAAACAAAACTACATGATATATGGGAATGCTTACCATGAATTAGGACTTTCTCCTTTTACCTACAAATCAGAAAAGAAAAGAAATACTCACTTTGATGATAGGCAAACTACAACAAGGCCACAAATAGGAGAAATTATTACATAATCTACAACCATGCGGTCCTAGCCAATCTCCACATGACAAGTAACTACATTTTTCAATTACGAAAAAAGATTAATAACATGATACATGGAAATTGGACGGGGCCTTTCCTGGATCTTGTAATAATTTCTCCACCAATAGAATGAAAAAAAAAAGGAAATAAATCATACCCCACATGCATCAGCTTCTTCTGATATGATGGACAATCCATAGTCACTCAACTTTGCCATCCAATTCTCATGCAGCAAGATATTATTGGTCTTAAGACGGTTTTTGAAGAAACCAGGTATCATGCCAGTGTGTAGGAAGTGGACAGCCTTAGCAATGTTAATTAGTGCTGACAATCGCTCTGACCAATTGAAAACCTTGCCAGGACTATCTCCTGAACATGCAATTTGACACATTAACATTTATTTCACAATATAAACTACTTCACAAACTAAATTGGTGGGGACCAAAGATTGACTTTAACTTTCTAGGTTATAATTTCTTATGTATATTATATTTAAACTTGAGGGTCTGAATGCAAGTTGGACAACAGCTACCTACTCAAGCTTGTTTCACACTTTGAATGGACTCCAAAGCAATTTTAAATTTCCAAGATGTTATTATCCCACTCAGCACAACTACTACCACATGGCATTGAATGAAAACATGCGAAGAAAGCCATAATATTAAAATCCATTTCCCATTAGACATCCACTGCACTCTGCTACGATACAAGAGGATATTTTCATATTTCTCGTAAACTACTCATCTACTTGTCAGAATAATGGTATTCATGTGAAAACCACTAGTTAAAAATATATAAGCATATGCATATGTTCATGGCTCGTACATTAATAATCAACATTTTAAAAAAATATAAGCATATGCATATGTTCATATGCATACTAAACTATATGGAGGTTAGAACTTAATGAAAGAGTTTCACAGTTCTACATTTTAAGACAAGAAAGGGTGGATTCAACAATTAGAATTTCCTTCATGTAACTGAATAGTTTGTATGACTATTGTTCTGCTTTTAGGTGATTGTATGATGATGAAATGACCTCAATGACCTCAATGACTTGGTGTTTTAGTAACATTCATAAAGTGAAAGATGCATTTGTTTATACTCTTACCAGAGAGATAAGTCTGAAAAGTCCCATTTGACACATATTCATAAATGAGAAAGACATTTGTCTCATTTTGCTCTCCTACAACACCATCAATGCAGTGCCCCAGGAGGGATACCAAATGAGGGTGACGCAGCTTTGCAAGCAAATCCAACCTCAGTTTGAAATTCCTAATTGAATACTTTTTTGACAAAGGCAGGGACCTTATTACAACCTGTATCCCACTCTCCAGTTTTCCTTTATAAAGCTGCAATATCATGGAGAAATTTTCATGAGTATCTCATCTGATAAGAAGAAAATATAGATTTTAGATGTTCAAATATTAAAACCCAAATGCCACATTCAACTAAGTCCCAACTCCCAACAACTTAATAATGTCTTTTCTGTTTTGAAAAAAGGACATGTTTTGGACATTACCTTCCCATATATATTTTCACCCATAAAAGTAGAGTTGTCAAAGTTATTTGTGGCTTCCTTTAGCTCTTCCAAGGAATATGACCGACACATGGGGAGGTCCTCTCTGCCTAACTTCGCAGCTTCAGAAACATACCCTGAAATTAGTAACCCCAAAAGAAAAAAAATATATTAAGTTAACGTTCAGGTCCCTCAATTTATCATATATGCATAGTATATTGTATCCATATTTTCATCCAAGGTTTTAAAAAATTGTCTGCAATCACAATTGCATCTGCATCAACTGCATTTGTCTGCAATTTTCCACAATATCAAATATCACGCTGACCGCAATTTAAAACCTTGTTTTCTTCCATTCTTGAATGAAGAGAACATACTTGCATTTGTGACAAACTCAGAGGAGAACCCTGCTGCATAGCTATCTTGAACTGTTTTATGCAATAGATGCTGCTCTGACATCCCATGAGAGAAAAACCTTTTACAAGTTAGAACAATGGTCAAAGCCAAAACCACACTGATTACAAGAATTCCCACAATGACACCAACAAAAATTCCAACTCTGTATGATTTCTTTTTCACATGAGCTCTTGTGCAGTAGGATACTGCATGCTGATGCTGCACATTCCCAGATAAACAGTTTCCATCACTCTTAACAACTCTATTTTCTGATTCAGGGATCAGTGAAGAAGGCAAGTCCCCCACTAACCTATTGTACGATATGTCAACAAATCTAAGTTGGCTGCTACATCTTAGGTGATTTTGGAGTGATCCATTCAACAAGTTGGATGCCAAATTCAAGTAACTGATGTTTGGCAAAAAAAATAGTTCGGCAGGGGCAGTGCCTGTGAGTGCATTGAAGGAAATATCAAGCTGCTGAAGACTATTTAGTTGACCATAGTGCTTGGGAATTTCACCTGAGAAGGAGTTTCTGCTGAGGAAGAGCCCTATCAACCCTTTTGGCATTGCAGGTAGTGCAGCCTCTAATCTGTTTTCCCTTAAATCTAGATGTTCCAAACTACTCAAAGCAGTAAAATCTTCCAAGCTCCCTGATATTTGGTTGCTTGACATGTCAATGTCAGTTAGGGTAGTGACACTAAGGATTGAAGGTGGAAATGGACCCTTCAACCTGTTATTCTTCAAACTAAGAACTGTGAGGTTGTTTGATGAATTGAACAAGCTTGGGATGGTACCATTGAAGAAGTTATCACCCAATCCAAGAGTTTGAAGGTTCACCATTGTGGAAATCTTTGGAGGGATTGATCCATAAAGATAATTGGAACTCAAGTCCAAATGTTCAAGTGCATAAAGTCTGTGAATTCTATCAGGGAGTGGCCCCCACATGCCCAAAGAGACAAGATTAAGAACTCTGAGGCTAGTTAACCTTGCAAGAGTAGCCACAAAGGAGTCCATTGAGAAGCCTTGTGATAGTGTTTGATTTGTAATAACAAACCCATCAAAGTCTCTACCCTTTCTTGGCTTATCACCCAAGATGGTGAGCTCGGTGACAAAATTGTCCTTGCATGTGACACTCACTTGAGCAGAAGAAGAAATAGAGCAAAGATCTGTCCAACGATCTTTCCATATTTCCAATTGTTTTGGGTACTCCAAGTGCTTTTTCAACTGGAGAAGCACTTGGGTCTGAGAGGACTGCAACTGAGCACTGCAACTACCCACATAAAAGACACACCAAGCTGAACAGAATAGCAAAACCAAACCATGAAACCCCATGAGAGAAATTCTACACTTCTTTATTGACAGTGCTTCAAGGAGTAAGGAGCAACTTGCTTACATAAAGAATCCAATGGAAAACCTGTCTTGAATGAATGTAAAGGAAGTGCCATTAAAATAATTGAAAACTAGAAACAAAGACCATAATAGCAATAATATGAGGATGACTTGCGTAGACATTAAAATTGACTACCTCATATGTTTGACTATTTGAATTCTTAAGCTGAGGTGGTTGAGCAAACATTAATGAGCAGAATGTAGTAGATATTCACTTAAGAACCGGTTAGTGTTGAAAAGAAGGATTCAAGATTCAAGCAAGATTAAGAATTGTCTATGAACGAAGGAAAAATGGTATGAGAGGGTAAAGAGAAAGAGCAACATTAATAACATCTGTGGAAGGCTCACTCTTATATAGTGGATGGATATCTGAGATGTAAATCAATAGCATTAAACAAAAGAAAGATGAAGTTGTGGTGTTTGCTCAGAATCCGAGATACGAAAGTGGGGTACCTGAAGTTAATGCATTTACTGCTTCCACATGGTGCTCTTTCCTTCTGTGCTCTCTCCACCAAATAGCAATAATGGGGTTGCCAGAGGAAAAGGGTAATAACTAGTAAGAAAGGTTCTTCTCAAAGAAAAGTAGGAGGGAAATGAACTGTTAGGAAGAGAAGAAACCAAGTAGTTCCAACTTATAATATATTGTTTCGGCTAAAGTTCAAATACAGACAGCACATCCAAGCCATCATTGTTTATAGTTTAACTCTTTAGAGATAATGGATATTGATGAAATTTTGGGATTTTTGGGTAAGACGTTGTACTAACAAATAACCATGAAATGGAACATAAGTTGTTAACCACAGAAAACAAACAAATAAAACATGGGGGAGGGGCCATATAATATATGATGAACTTGTGTGTGCTATGAAACTAAAAAACTTGAGGTGCCATGCGGGGGACCCCACAATCATTGTAGAACAATGTCGTCTACATGTATCCTTCATTTTCACTTGCTCATTTTTGCATTACTTGGGAACTAAAAGAATCTACCCTTCACCTTCAGATTTCTTTGTGTTTTCAGTTAATGAAAAGTTACATGTTACCAGAATTGTCCTCTATCCTCTCTCATTCCCTGTGTCCTTCACTTAGCCTTTTACTTTAATCTTTATTTGCAAAATAATGAAAATAGTAACAAATAAAATAGAAATAAAGTTGTACTTTTGTAATTATTTAAACTTGTTTCACGTTACTCTTCGATCACGTTGAAATGATTTTTATTTTCTTTCTTTGTTGGTTAACGAAGCTTTGGTGAGGAAGTATAATCTCGATCACGTTTAAGAGAAACTCTCCTTTCGATGATGGTTCTAGCAAAATCCAAACCTACAGGAATTTATTATAAGTCACTTGTCATTTAGCCCAATTATTTTAGGCGAATCAGAATAATTTAAAGATTAATCTGCACACAAAATTTAAATTAAAAACTAAATTATAAGAAATATTGTAATTTTATCAATCAGCATTATTTAATCATATGATTCATTTTTAGATTAATAATATTACGTTATTTTAATTAAATGCATATTAGTTATTTGATTTTTTTATGTGAATGGATCTATGATAAGTTAAAAAAACTTGATGTCCAGATGATATGCTCTATTTGAAGGTTATAAAACTATTATCTCATTAAATAATTTTATATGTACAACTGCTGTATAGAAAGAATTCTTCCCTCATTTTCTTGCTAATATTTCTATATCGAGATATCAAGTATTAATTCAAGCTCCACTTTAGATACATATTTACTAAATCTTATCTGATTGTATTATGTGATATGAATATGTCATATATATATATATGTGCCTCATTATTTTCTAATATCAATTTTTGTTCCTTAAAATTTATCAAAAAGTACTATTTTAAAAAGGCATGGTTAAGAAGGGTTTAAGAGCATAAGCCTGGAACTTTCTCGTGTAAGAATAAATAAGTTTAAGATTTTACTAATAATTTAATATATATTCTCATCACAATAAATTTCAGTCACTTGAAAGTATACGTAGCAAAATAAGTTTAATTCATTAGACCACTTTGTTTAGTTCATCTTTTTAGGCAGATTGGCTTGGGGGTATTCAACCCACCAGTCTACTTGATCTGACTCATTTTAGCTTCCTAAAGAAAAGCTTTGCAAAGGAGTGTGGTGAGCCAACCCATTAGGACATATTAAAAAAAAAAAACTAGATAAAGATAATAAAAAAATATAGTATAGAGTTTTAAATTTTTTTTGTTCATTTTGATACGAAAATGGTGTTATGTTTAGGAGTTAAGATAGGTGAGGAAATTATCCATGAAAATATGTGTTTCTGTGATAAGTTTTTTATTTTATTTTATTTTTGCTGCTGCTTTTGCTATGACAAATCCCTTGCGGTTAGTTAGAATAATGCAATGAAAAACTATTAAGAAGATGAGCGAAAGAAATAGTAATTAACAAGAATCTAAAACTTTTTTTTTGATAAATTAACTCTCCAACCTACTTATAAATAGAACGAGCTACATTTTAAAATTCATATATTCAAAGCATATAAACTTACCTTAGGTTCTTTTTAACTAGTAAGATCAGATCATATTAACCTATTTTGCTATTTTGCTACCTTTCTCTAAAGGTTAAATACTAAAATATCTAAAATATCATTTTATGTAAGAAATTTAAAGTTTTCAGCTCTCTTTCTGGATTTTGGAGGAGAAAACATTTAAAAAAGATATTTGATTTCTAATATTGTTAGTTTGTATTTGAATTAAGAGTGTTTATGGAATGGATTTACCTATGTATTTAATTGACCTAAAATTTTAATACGGTCATTTATTTAAATTTGAATTTAATCTGATTATTCAACAATATATTAAATAAAACCGAGTCAGGTTTACGTAGTATATTAATTTTAATATTATACATAATTAAAATATATAATTAAATAACTATATAACAACAATAAAAGTATATTTTATTACATATATTTCAAGCTAAATACAATATCATATTATAATGGTATACAATAAATTATTTTTTTTAAGAAATTGTATTATTAATACATGAGTATTTTAAAATATATCCTTTTTAAAAGAAATATACAACATTAAATTAAGTTTGATTACTCAAAATATAATATGAATTTGTCATTAAATTTAATTTCTTAAGTATGAATCTATTAAAAGTAACTTTAGATTAGCAGATTAATAGAATAGACGAGTCATCAACACTTTTAATTTAGATAATTTATTTTAAAAAGTAATTACTCTTTTTAATAGTTTTTTTTTTTCAAATTTTAAAATAGTAATTTCCCAAATTTAATTGTTTACCATACTTGGACCCAGATGTATTGCAATCAGTAAATTCTAATTGGAGATTATGGGCATAGTTGAAAAGGAAAAAACTATCCTTCCAAGGTAATGAGAACAAACCAACCACAACCAGACTAAATATGCATGGCTATATATTGATAATGAAAAGGATAATGTCCTTCGAACTTGGGTTGGCCAATTACCTATCTTGACAGGCTGTCACAAATCAAAAGCCTCTACACACACCTTATTTGGTCTTCTAAGCATACTATACACAATTTTCGTCACTATCTTCAATATAATTGGTAATTATTTGAGATATTTGTTCTCTATAGATACTTTGCACGTATTTTATTGATAAAAGAAAACATAATTTTCATCCTCATAAATCTAATTTATCAATTTAATTCATATATTAAAAAATAGTATTTTTATTTAATGTTTATATTTAATAATTTAATTTATAAAAATTAAATAATTAATATTATATTAAATATTTATAAATCATAAATCATCCTATTTAAAAAAAATTAGTTGCCACCTAAACATGTTAAAAGTAAGCCTAAGATAAATGATAAAATTGTGTGAACTCTCTTCCTTGGAGACTTTTCTTCTTCCAAGTGTTATAGTGTTAGGGTAACAATGACAATAGGTTACGGCATGGGGCAGCCCTATGTCCTCTTGTCTGTCCCAACCCAAGTTTAAATGGTTGAGATTCCAAAATCATTATCAAAAGTCTGAATCAATGGGTAAAGTTGCCATCCACCAAATCAAACAGCTTTTTAATATGAAAAGACTATGGGTTTTTGCTAGCCATTATGGTTACACACTGGTTAAAACACTGCCACCATATCTCATTATTAGTGTTGAAAAAAGAGAATAAAAGAAATTCTCTTAAAAAAATGAAACTCATTTTTTTTCTGATAAAATAAAAAATGCTAGAGGTTGTGAAGGTTATGATAAAATGAATATTTTTTTGTTATTGTATTATCACACAGAAGGTTGTGGAGGAACATGATGATTGGGTCTTCTCTCCTGACTCTTGTCAATAAGTAATTGATTTGTGGTTTTAAGACTGATCTGGTGCAAACATATAGACGTTTCTCTTCTATTACTCTTATTGACAAGTTAAAAATTTGTTTTTTAGAAAAGTTAATGTTTTTATAAATTAATTATGTATAAACTAATTTTATATTATAATAAAAAAATTATATTTTTCTTTATATAAGTATTTATAAATAAATTTACGTAAATATATATGAGTTAGCTTTGATTTCACTTTTCTTACTTTATTCTGTGTTGCATGAATTCCCAATTTTTTTACCTTGCATGTGACTTTACTATGGTCATAATTAATGCCTTTTGAACTTGCCTCTCATTGCACCAGAACCGTATTCAAGTTGGAACAGTAGGAGTAGTTTTTTGTACTTTCAATGCGTGCAAAGAAAATTTATTACGTAGTGTGGCTTGTGATGTTGACAATATCTGGTAATTTAACTTTTTTCTTCAGTTGCTACTACATACATTTGATAAATGAATCTCTTCGTTTCACCCGTTTCAATCTCTAATATGAACAAGTAGCAACAATTATTTATACACCATGTTTATGCACTGAATAAGAGGCAATACAAAAATTGATGGAAAAATTCCAAGACACCGTCTATGTCTAGATAAGTATAAACCAAACTACAGTTCAAATTACTAAATTAACAAGAATTGTTTTTTTTTTTTTGTGTGTGTGTGATATTTGGAGTTTTTACATAAATGAAATATTTGTTCCATTGTAAAAGTGAAACATGAGGAGATAAAGATTATTTTATCTAGATGCAAGGCTAATAATTTTTTTTTTGAGAAAATCATCGAATATTCAATTTGGTCTTCCAAACTTATATCTCACCACATACATTAATCACCCAAAAATTTAAATGATCAAATTAGTCTTTTAAAGAATTTATTTTAGTCCTTAAAAAAAGTTGTCACTAAATCAATCTTTTAAAATTTTAATTTATCACTAAATTAATCTTTCAAAGATTTATTTTATCACCATTAATTCCATTATAAAGACTGATAGATTAAGTTTTTCAGAGACTGATTTAGTAACAAAATCTATGAAAAATATAAGATAGCGATGATTTTAAATATTTAAGGAACTAATTCTAATATTTGAAGGACTATAATTTATTGATCAATTTTTTTGAAAGACTAAGATAATAATACATATATATTTCATTATTGTTTTTATTTCTAACATATTTTCACAATCTGGGTTTTTGACTTGTAAATCTAGCACCTTATTCAACACCTAAATCTTAAAACTGAAAGAAAGAAATAGCTGGCGCAGAACAAAATCCAAACCAGTTGCGGAGTTGGCAAGCAAGAGTTATCGGAGTCGCATGAAATAATGATTTTATTATTATTTATGATATAAGTGTAAAATATTTATTGATTTTTTTTGTTACAATATTTTTTTGACTTTGTTAATAGTTAATTTTTATTAAAATTTAATTAATTATTTTCAATAAACACTACAATAATTTTTTAATTTTCTTACTAATTTTAGCTACCATTTAAATTAATAACTAAATCTTAACTAATTAACTATTAATTAATTAGAATATTATTTTTTCTAACTAAATTGAAGTTATATTTATTTATACTTCTCGTTACTACAAATTAGTTAGGAAATAACTACAAATTTTAAAAAAATTATTATAAATTAACTAAGGTTATTTTCTTAACTAATTTGCTATTTATTTTATACTACCATTTAATATTATAGTAATTTTATAATTAATTATTTTTATTAGAAATTAACTACAAAATAGTTATTGATTTTAAAATTAATCACAAAATTATTTTGTAGTAAATTTTAAATTTTTTAGTAGTGAAATATTTTTTTATTTATAAAATTCGAAATAAAAAAAATCTGAAATGAATAATGTTACTTTGATAAATAATAAATTATTTGAGCTGGTGAAGCCTGATGAGCTTTATTTATAACTTTAGTATTGGCAACCTTTTTCTGAAGAAAAAGTTTTATGCTTGTGCGCACTACAACGTGCAATAAAGCAAGGAATTGGTATAAACGCAATCATTCATAATGATTATGATTTGTAGGAGTGGATGTGAATATTGAAGGTAAGTTGGATCTGTTTCGAAAATGAAACTAAATTTTTAGACAATAATTTTATTAATTTAATTAAAATATTAATATATACTTTTTATATTTTCTAGCTTCTAATAAAAAATTATATATAATAAATTTATTATAGTAATTTTTATTTAAAATATGTTAATGTAATACGTGTTCGTTAAACTACAATTTTTTATACATTATTTTTCAAATTTTAGAAAACACTATTCCTAAGGCAAAAATAAATAGGGTTAATAATATTTTTAATTCTCATTGTGATTTTAATTTTTTATATTTAGTTATTTGCATTTAATCCTTGTGATTTATTAATTGTTAAAATTAAATCCATCATTTCAATTTTTGTTCAATAATTAAAGAGTAAATTATATTTTATCTCTTTTTTATTATAAAAATGTATTAAAATTTTTTATTTAAAAATATTTATTTTAATTTTTAATTCTTAAATTTGAGTTAATATTAGTGTTATGTTTTGGAAAATGATTTTGAATTTTTTTATTTTTTCAAAACAGAAATTTTGTCACCTTATACTTGATAAAATAAAAATTATAAAATTTAATTAATATTTAAACAAAAAAAGTTTATAAATACAATATAAATAATATGAAAAACAATTAAAACAAAATATAATATTAAAATTTTTAATTTTTTATTACTTATTTTTTACACAATTTTTTTATTTTTATTATAGTTTTTTAATTTAAACTATAGTTAGATTTCATAATTTTTATATAAATAAATTTAAAAGAAAAATCATCTTAAATTATTCAAAATATTTAAAATTATGTTTTAAAATAAAAAAAAATATTATTTTAAAAGAATAACATTAACTCAAATATATTTTCATTAGTAATTAGATGAAATTTGGGATGATGACATCCTTTTAACATTTGAAAAACTACGAGGAAAAAAAAACAAATAGAATTATGAGGGCGAAAACACACATAGACTAAAATATAAAATAAAAGAAAAAGAAGAAGAAAAAGAAAAAGCAAGGTTTAGTAATATTTTGAAGTTTTGAAGGAAAGCTCCAACACCTAGCTTTTTAAGAGGAGAAAAGATAAAGGTTGTATTTGGAAAGCAAGGATAGGTTAATAATTTCGGCCAACTTTAGGACTAGACCCATTTAAATTATGCCCCAATAATACACCCACCTTTTTTTACTTTATTCTTTTCCTCCCACAGCAGTTAAAAGCCAATGTTGTCAGCATAAAGGGAATACTAAGCATGAGCAGATTAAATTCACACTTCTTGGAAGTAAAATTATATTTTATACTTTTTCTATATTACTTACTTTATATAATTACATAAAAATTAGAAAAATATTATGTTTCATAATATTATATTATTATATAAAAGGAAAATTTGTGTGTAAAAAGAAAATATATTAAATGAAATTTTATTAAATCTTGTATTTGAATGTAATTTATCCTAACTAAAAGTAATAGTAAAAAGGGACCAAGAAAGTGATGACTAGTGGTGACAAACTTGCAAAGTATAATTCGAATACGTGGGGCTTAGGAAACTTCTTAGTCCCTTCTCAACTCAATGTTTGCCTAAAGTTGTAGTTTCGTTGACCTTGCTTTTCATTCCCTTTTAATTCATTCTTCAAATATATTGATTCTGTTCCATTTTGGAGTACTCGTCTTGTAATGAAATAATTATCCTTTAAGATTTTATACAAAATTAAGAAAGTTATTAAATATTTTTAATTTTAAAAATATAACCAGATTATTTAAATAACATACTTTACTTTAGTAACTTTGTTACTTAGTAAAAGATATTAAGAGACAAGAACAGGAATAAATAGTTTATTTTGGTGATAATTAATTTAAAATAAATTAAAATTTTAAAGTGATAATTATTTTAAGATATAAGAGCCAAGAGATCCTGTTAAAAAACTAAGCAGTAATCTCAATGGGGAAAGTTCATATACTCAGGTTCAAAAAGGTGTAACGTTAGAACGAAAATTATTAACAAAATATACAAATAATATAAGGTGACATGATTTTTGTTAAATTCTGTTCTTATGTTTTTTATTTTTTATTTTTTACCCATCTGATAAAAAATATTCACTTTGTGAAGGAAAAAATTTCGTACTGAATGGGAAAGTTGCTTAAAAAATCATAGATCACAAATTCATCACATTCTACGGTTGATTGAATATTCATCGGTGAGTGATTCAACAATGGAATAGACCAAAAATGGAGAACCTAAAGGAAGTATTTACAAGACACTCATCAATACATGAAAAAGATGGCTAGGCAGGGCTGGTCCCAAGAGGAATTAATAAGAACAAGACAATTATTAGATAATATAAATTATTTGTTTATGAAAAATCACGAAAACTAAACAATAACTTCCCCATAATTTCCATTAATCTTCATAATTCCCTTTTTTTTTTTAATTTTAAATTTAACTATAATGACATTTTAACAAGTTGCTTGGTAACATTTAGTATCATGCAGCAATTCGGTCGTCATAAAAAAATTTAATTTTGTTTCAAAGATCTATCGATACTCATAAATAAATTATCTATATTCTAACAAAAATTTCTTCATATACATTTAAACATCCGAATACATACTTAAGATATTTAACACGAGTATTAATCAAATAAACCATTTATTAGGAAACATCTAGCACATTTGAACTAGCACAATAGGTTTGCTACATAACACGAAAATTAATATGCAGCCAAACAAGGGATATATATGATGCACCGTAAGGCAAAGGGTAGTGACGTAAAAATCCCTATGAGCAAATAATCTATGGTCCATATCCTCGTTTCTCTTTTAATCCCTATATATGGGGACCAATTAATTGTTTAGTCATATTTTTCAATCTATCGTCGAATCACATTGTGTCTTAATTAGAAAAGCAGTACCACTCAATTGAAATAGGTGTACATACTAGTCAGGGAAAAAGTGGAGAGTAACCAACCTTTGTTTAGATTATCCAAAGTGACAAAGAAGATCTTGGCTCTGTTTGGCTTATCATAAGTGAGAAAATGTACGAACCCATCCATGGATCAACGTAAGCCACGTGCTTATTTTGGATTCTCTTGAACCACAAAAAAATAAAAATAAAAAAAATCGCGGGATATTGTAGCAGATTTCAGTCTTTTAATTAAGATATAATATTTAGACAATCTTCATTGGTATATCTAGGATCAGAAGCAATACTGTTATTTTCCACTCTTCTAATTACCTTAATTCATAATAGTTTTATATTGATATGGTATAATAACTGAAAATAGATAATAAGTCATTGACTTTAGTCTCAAGAATATGCATGACATGTGGAAGAGAATTCACACATGCAATTATGCAAATATGCAAATATGCAATAACATCTTATCTCTTCAAAGATGATATGCTTTTATCTTCTTAAAATTGAAGAGAACCTTGAACTTCATGTATTACAAACAGAGTTGGGCAACGCAACGAAATAGGTTGTCACAACGTGGTGGAAGAAGTGACTAAAAGATGCCAAATGAAATTTGACCAAATCTATGGAGTTGCCATCAATTTTATTTAAAATTAGAAAAAAATGAAAAAAACTTTTATTTTGGAAAAGATTGGTCCTAAAAAAAATAGAAAGATTTTATGTGTAAGTTTTTTTTTATCAAAAATTGAACTCAACAAAATCACCACGGCCGAAAGTTATGAAACTAATTTCTATTTCTATTCGTGTTGTTAGGAATAATAAATTTAATTATACATGCAAGGGCTACGGTCCTAATTATCCATTAAAAATAATTATATTTAGTTAATTTCATAAATTATTAATAAATTTTAAACATCTTTTTTATTAATGATATAAATGAGAAAACTAAAGTTATGAAAAAAAAATATTATTATATTATAGATGTGAAGTATTGTTTATGATTTATGTTGAAAATCTGACGAACTATTTTTAATAAAAAAATTATTCAACTTAGTTTTTTTTTGTCATTCACGTTATTTGAATATCAGACGGTTGTATATTTATTAATTTAATTAAAAATGCACTTTTAAAGATTTTGTTACTATATTTTAAAAGAAAATTTTTTATTGTTTAAATTGCAAAGGAGAAAAATTGTGAAAAAGAAAAGCAAGAGAGGAGTGACTCCTACTCGTGCAAGTCCCTTACCTTGAGGGTTGGAAAATTCAAAGTTAATAATTCTTTAAAAATATTTGTGGGTTTAATTATTTTAATTAATATAAAGTTTTAAATCATTAGAATGATTGATTTTTTATATTGAATAAGGTAGGTGTTGTTAGACTATAAATTGATTCAAAATAGTTATTACTAACGATTTATTATTTTTAATTTGAAAATATTAGGAATTAGGAATTATCAAGTTATCATGATTTAGGCGTTTTCAAAAATATAAGATTATCACAATAATCAAACAGAAAATAAATCAGAAGTAATTATCATTAACTACTTATTTTTTAGAAAATACTTAATTTTGATAAGATAATAAGTTACGTTAGTTAAAAGGATAATTTGATCAGCACATTGATGCTAATAAAATAATTAATTATTTTATTTAAAAATATTTATTTCTAGAAGGGTAGTTAAATGAGATGGCAATATGTGATGGCAACATAACTAAATAATAGATTCATAAAACAAAACATAAGCTAAGCCAAACACGTGTCGAAAATAAAAAATGCATATGACGAATGCGAGTGAGAGATAATTATTTTTTATTTCCTATCATTATATGTACTTTGTTTATTATTTTTATATTATTCCAATAGCCCCATCATCTAAAGACCCAACAGTTAGAAAAAACCCAACCCAAACCTAACAGAAGTCTGCCCAAAATTGAATGAAATTGACCAAGCAATTAGATGAGCTACCTCACCCCAAACTGAACCCGAAATTTGAATGGACCAGCTTGGTCCAAGAACCACTATCAGACAATCCACCTAAAATCAAATCAGATGGATAACAAAAAATAAAAAGCTTTTGCTGCTTATGCTTCCTTTATTTACTAACTTATTTCTCTTTTATATTTTTGGTATTTTCTTTCTTAAAAAATATTTTGATAAATGTTCTAAAATATTATTCTCTGTGTACTTACAACGAATGTCACATATAGTGACCATTATGCTAAATCTTAGAAGTCCAACTATCTTTTAAAAATACAAATACAAATAAAAATAAAAATAAAGTCAATAAAATTAAATCAACCAAATATATATAATATATCAATATAGTAGCATACTTAAGTGATTTCGCTGAGAGTTGACTAGGGAGTCAACAATACATTTTATCTTTGATTGTTAAAAATATATTAATGAAATGTGTTATGAATATTTTATATATGATAGTCATTGTGTATGAGGTTGGTTGCAAGTACATAGAGGATGATATTTAGGAACTTTAGGAGAGAACATGTGAAAATGTAATAAATAGGTAAGTTTAATAAACAAGAAGTGTAAATAGCAAAAGTCAATCATTAAGATGAATACCTACTCATAGTTCACAACTATTAAAGCTTTTGAGATTATCAAAAGCATAACAAATAAAACAAGTGCCCTAGCTTCTTTTTTATTATTGTTCGTTTATATCAACACTATATGTTATGTACAAGAAAATATGGATGATATAACTAAACTATGCATGGTTATTAAGGATGATCAACATAATTAATGTGGTTAAAGAAATATAATTAACCATTACTTGGTAACTTATATGCAATAATGACAATAAATATCATATATAAATGGAAACACAATAATCGCAATGGTAACCCTAATTTTGTTTTGAAAGTGTCTTTATGTATATTTCCTCAACGCCAAGCAAAGAATATCTTGTACTAGAAAGGAAGAAAAGAAGGATCAAGTGTATTACCATCACCCTTTGTAAGAACTGATGAGGAAAAACAACAATATACACATGCAATGATGCAACTACGTAGCGGATATAAATTTTCTTAACTTGCAAAAAATATAAGAAATATTTTTTTTGAGTGAATTTAGTATGTCTTAAAAAGTGGCATTAAAATCATTGATCTAGTTAATAGAATGACTCATACAAGGATGTAGTTGGTGATGAATTTATGTAGGAAATCTTTTAGGGAGTTTGACCAAACTAAAAAATATATACTTTCATAATAATAAAAAAAGTAATTATTAAATTGGTGTCCTTTTGAACACCATTGAAGGGTGGAGCCATGGGTATTTAGGAGGTGAGAGAAATTTTCTTGGAAGTATGATATGAATTACTTTAGTATTGTAGCGCCTAATATTCAAATATTTACTCGAGGCAATTTTTCTATCCCTTGTTATATTGAAAAGTAAGGTTACCTTGCGTCCTTGAATCAATATCAATCTTTCAGCTAACCTAGTCTCCCCCGTTCATTGAAACCAACAAAGGATAGTACAAGAATATTCATTTATTGTCCATCGACTACGCTTTTCGGCCTAATCTTAGGCTTTGACTCACCCTCTGTTGACAAACCTTGTGGACGAATCCTTGAGTTGTTGAGGCATTGGATTCTCACCAACGTTTGCATTACTCAAGCTGAAATCATTACTTTCGCTTCGTCCACCACTACTCATGCGAGTCCTTCCCTTTAAGGCAAAAGACTTCCTTACAAATTCATTTTTACATCCTACAACTTTGGTAGATCGTTTAACCTTGTTCATCTTCGGCTCAAGAGTGCTAGCTATTACACACTCTTTCAAGGGTGGATACCTCTAAGCAAACCTCCTGGTTGTCCATGCACCCTTATCTCATTTATCATTGAACAGTCATTTAGGGGTCTTAGTTGGTGATCTGGGTTATTTCCCTCTCAACAATGAAACTTATCCCCATCGTCTCATTGGCTGACCTTGACCCTTGTTATTTTGAGGTGATATAGAGTTTGTCTTGATTTGGAACTCCTCTCGTGTTTAAGTGTGTCATTAAAGGAGGCGCTAGATTAGTGTGTGCACGCATTAAAGGTGATGAGAGTTTGCCTCTTGTGTGTGTCGGTATAAAGGTGTGGAGAGGAGAAAGATGACAACAAGAGACGAGAGAGGAGAAAAGTGTGAGAGAAATCATTGATGTGGATGAGAGAAATCAACATCAGATATGAGAGAAGAGAGAGAAATTAACTTAAGAAATGAAAGGAGAGAGAAAAATCACTGGAGAGAAAAAATAAAAAAAAAATTTCTTTCTTATTATGTTTATTTCTCCCTCTCTCTCCATGGATGATTTTTAAAATTCATTTATCTCTCTTTTTTTAATCTTAAATTGATTTATCCCCTTCTTCATAAATGATTTCTCTTTCTTTTCATTAATGATTTATCTCTACTCTCTCGTATCCATGTTGATTTCTTTCTCTTTACCATCAATAATTTCTCTCTCATCTTCCATATTTAGTTCATTTTTTTTTCTTTTGTCTTATCTCTTGATCTCTCTCATCTCTGCTAGGTACAACTAAAAGAAAGATCGATTCTTTGTTGGGATCCTTCCTTTCTTCAAACGGAACGAACAGAGATAGAATCAGAGCGATTCCCTAAAATCCTTTCCGGATATTCCTCAATGTGCCGACTATTCATGGGCGTGAGAAGCAGATGAATAATCATCTGCTTAGGAAGAAATCGAAGAATTTCTTTGGAATCCCGCAAGAGCCACTGTTCTTTTTTCTCCGACGGATGGTCGAACTTCATCCTGGGTTCGAATCCTACCGAGAGGTCTACTAGAGATCAGAAATTGTTGAAGAAAGAACAAAAGAAACATCTTGTTCTTTCCAAGGCGATCCGAAAATAAAGAAATAGTGAATTTATTCAAGATAATTATCTACTTACAAAATACCGTCTCAATTCATCCTATTTCATCATATCCGGGATGTGATATGGTTCCGAAGGATGAACTGGACAGTTCCAATAAGATTTCATTCTTGAACAAAAATCCATTTTCAATGCATTTCTATATTGACAAACTTGTGTCTTCTCATCTTAATGCACATACCCATACATGACCAAAACGACACTTGTTTAATAAATTTTTTTATTTTTTATTTTGAAAAATAGTTTTTTTTTAGTTTGACCAAAGATCCAATCTTTTATTAAAAGTCTTTTAGACAATGTGAAAGTGTAACATGTTCCATACAAATAGGTGATGTTTTTGTAAAGGGACAAAATTGAGGATAAACGAAAAGTTTATTTTTTATTTTTTGTTTTTTTGTTTTTTTTACAATGTAGAGGTTAAACAATGTCTCAATGGTGATAATTGAGAGTAATATAAGTAAAAAAATAAAAAATAAATATGATATTCCCCTCTTATATCCCTAATTAACAAGTGATATTAAAGTATAACTAGATGATTTCGTATAAGTGAATATAAAAAACCAAAGATTGAATCCTAAGTATAAAACTAATTAGTATTACAACACTTTATAAGATCATTGAAGTAGAAATTGTGGATAAAAAAATTATAAATTAAATAAAAATAAACTAATTGATTGAGTATATAAATGAGAAGAATCCAAATATATTTTGTCTAAAAGTTTCCATCATATTTGATACTTTTGATTGTTCGGAGAAAGTCTAAAGATATAATTTTTAAATTTATTGTTTCGATATTTTTGTTCTGTTTACGTCCAATATTAATAATCTTATTGTTAACGTGGCAATTCTGGATTTTGTAAGTAATTCATTTGAATAATTAAAGGATTGCATATAAAAGAACTCAAAAGATAAATTTAAAATGAATCACGAAATTTGTTTTTTTGAATTCCTAATCATCTCATTGGAATATGCTCATATAGCTTTTGGCAATAAAAATCGTAAGAAAAACTTATGTTCAATTTTGATCCTCACAAGAATAGTAGATCATCCCAATCAAAGACGAACAAAGGCAGAGCAAAAGAAATGAAATGGTTATTGCTGCACAAAAAAATAATTAAATAGGTAATTAGTGGTTAAAAAAGGCAATATATATATATATTATTTATTGATGACTGTTACACACGATAATATATATAAACAACTCTCCTAGAGCATTTCAAAGCAGCATTAACTTATCGAACGTCCATGAGTGCTTTCAATTGAAACAGAAAAGATCAAATAAGAAAGTGCAAAACCTTACCAATGATTTTAATTATAGGGTAAAAGGGAGAACCATAAGCATACTTCTATCTTGATTATCTCTTGATAGTCGATTGATTGAAGATCTCGTTTGCTACACAAAGATATATTGCAAAATCTGATCAATGCTACAATTTGCAGAGAAAATGAATAAAAATAAAAATGAAGAAAAGGGTCACTAATAAAATACTAAAATGTTTTTTTTTTAAAGTACTAATCATGGGCAAATTGAAATAAAATGAAAAAGTTTTAAATGATCTATTCTTACATGCTAAACTTTAAATATAAGATTATTTGTTCTCTTGATCTACTTGAATGTTAAAATATTTACAAATAATTATCATAGATGTGTTTTTCTATCGCGTTTTTTTTTATTGCATTTAGTCGTTTCTATAGTAAAAAACGTTTATTACTAAACTTGAGTCTTTCTTTTAGTTATATATATATATATATATAATAAAAATAATTTATGCTTTTAAAAAACTGTTCAACATAAGAATAATTTTTTTATAATTGTATTATCGTAGATTATGGATAAATTAGTCTTTATAATATTAACTCAGTAAGATATTGGTCCGTAAAAGATGAAAACTCGAATGAATAAACATATAAAATTTATATCAAAACATATTTACAAATTTTAGGGTTAAATATGTTTTAGATATCCATATTTGTCTTATTTTAAAATTAAAATTTATTATTATTTTTAAATCTTAATATTTTTAGTGTCTATTTTCAATTCTTATTATTTATTTTAATTAGTTTAGTATTGAAATAACTAATAAAATAAATAATATTAATTAAAGTAATTAAGATAATAAAAATAAATTAAGATAATTAAGTTATTTCTAACTCTTCAATTCAATTAATTAGTATATTTATTATTTTATATAAATAAGATGATTATATATAATTTTATTTTATAATTTAAATATATTATGAACAATAATTTTATTTTTTAATATTATTTTTATTTTTAAATTCACTAATTTACTTTTAACATTATATATTATTTTTGATGTTATTTTTATATTTCAATTTATTACTTTTAATTTATTATAAAATTTATTTTTTAAAATATATTTCAAACAGTGATTTTATTTCCAAAGGTAAAAATAAATTGAAATATAATATATTAAAAGTAAATTATATTACAACAAGTCAAAATTAATAAATTAAAATATAAAATAATATATTAAAATTATTTATAAAATTTTAAATAAATTATAATTTTTAAAAATACAATATTAAAATAAACTAGTGAATTGAAAATAAAAATAATAAAATTACTTTTCATAATATATTAAAAATAAATTATAATATTAAATTATATATAATTATCTTATTTATATAAAATAACAAATACATTAATTTTACTAATAAATAAATAAATATATTAATTAATTAAATCATGCATATATAAATAATTTAATTATTTTAATTTAAATTATTTTTTTGTTATCTTAAGTATTTTAATAAATATTATTTATTTTAATAACCACGTTAACATTAAATTAATTAGAATAAGTATAAAAACTAAAAAAAAATAATAATAATAAGAACAAAATTTAATGAATAAAACTAGTAAAATTATATTTACATGAAATGAAACATATTTAAATTTAAATTTTATATAAAAACATTATAGAATTAGAAACCAAGTGTAAATAATTCATATTATTTTAAAAATATTATTTAAACCTTGTATGTAGTTAAAAACCTATGTTACTAAATTATTTTGAGGGGAAAAAAAAAGACAGCTTAGCAAAGTGATTTTAGGAGGAGCAAGAAAGTAAGCAAGCACAGTGCACATGGTTGGGGAGTTGGAACAGCTCAAAGAGAAATAAGAAGCAGTTGGCAGTGTGTTGGACCCGCAATTCAAACCTCCTTCTTTCATTGTTACACTCACGTTCCTGCATTGCACTGTCAGCAATGGCCTCTACTAATGCACTCAACTTGGAAGATCTTCCTTCCCTCGTTCTCATGTCCGAGCTTCTTCGTCGCTTCAAGTGCGCCTCCAAGCCCCACAAGCGTCTCATTCTCGTTGGTATTTATTATTCCTCTCCCTTCAGATCCCTACCTTCCTTGTTTTTCCATTCTCCTTAGGGATTTCTGTTTTTCTACTGCTTTTTTTTTTTTTTTTTCCGAGTTCTGATTTTAGGTCTACTAGTTAACTGCTTTGTACTTTTCGCTGTGAATGCGCTTCTCTCTTTGCTTATTCCTCAAGCATCTGTTTCTTTGAAGTTTTTTCTGTGTTTAGGAAAATGCACAGCGTTCGTGGTTTACATGATCGATATTTGTTTCATTATGTTTCTACTGGTCTTCATTCAACTGTGACTATTCTACTTTGTGGACTCGATATTTTTGTTTAGGACTGTTCACGCTCTTGAACACACTCGCCTGGGATTCCTGAAGTTCGGTGTGAATTAAAGAGTCGGATGAACTGTACAACGTGTGACCTGGCATGACTGGGACTGATCATGCAGTGTCCTCGTCTGACCATTCCCCACTTTTTCGGGAGAGGAGATGAATAAAGCCATAGCTAGATTTGCAGGAAGAATCTAGAATCGTTATCCTCAGAGCAAAGGACCTAACCCATGGACTCTTTGTGTATATAGAGTCTCTCTTAGTCATTAATGTGCTGTCAGTCGTTGCATTAGGCTGGTCCCATAAGTCGACCATGATATTGGATTGGCTCTAAGTGTAGGTTGGCCCGCAAGAGAGGTCATTTTTTACTAAAAGTCTGTTACCTGGTTGGCCGTATGTGGTCTAGCTCTCAGCCAGACTGTCCAGCAACCAGTATGTCTGACTTGAGCTTTTTAGTTTTGCTTTTAGGTGATAGAGACTGGCTATGATAAGTTTAGGGTTTACAAATGCAATTCTGGATATGTTTTACTTGTGTATTGTATTAATTTTATAGTTTGTTGGATTGTCTAAGTAATATCATTGAAACATGAGATACTTGTTCTGTAAAATAATTTTATAAAAATATAACTATATGTGTTGGTTTTGTCTTTATTTGGTTGTCATTGTTGGTTGTCTTTTTGCCATTTTTGTATGCCGTTTTTTATAATTTTTTTGGAATGTCTTCCGAATCAACTCCAGTATTTTTGTGATGCTACCCTTTCTCTTTGCACAACAAAAACATGAATCACAGTATTTCGTTGCTTCCCTGAGCTTTCAAATTGAACCAGTATATGTCATGAGCTAGAGTGTAAAATGTAATGTGTTTGCTACTGTTATAAATGAAGATTTTCTACTTTTACCATCCTTTATTTCTACGATACTCTTTCAATTTGCAATTTAAGAAAAATAAATGTCACTGCCAATATACTTCTTGAAGTTTCAAATTGAATCAGAATGTGTTACAAGAGTTAGCATTGCATTGTAAATGCGATTTCTCCTGTACTACCTTAGTAAGTTGAGATGCTTTTGTTTCGTGTACTAACCTCAGATTACTCTACAAGAAAAGAAATTGTAGTCTTCAAGCAGGGTTATTCTTCATAATCTATATCTGATTTGGTTAGCACATTTAATATTCATATTTTTAGAAATTTCTAGTATATGTATGCAAAAGATTAAAAACTCAAAGTGGGGTATAAACTTTAAATATTGTTAATGCAGGTCCACCTGGATCAGGAAAAGGCACCCAGTCGCCAATTATAAAGGATGAGTACTGCTTGTGTCACTTATCTACGGGTGATATGTTAAGAGCAGCTGTGGCAGCCAAAACCCCTCTTGGTATTAAGGCTAAAGAAGCTATGGACAATGTAAGGTCTTTTTGTATATCTTGCTTCAGAATTTGCTATATATATATAAACTTTCTATGGGGATTGCTAATTTGGCATTATGCTGTGAATTTTCAGGGAGAACTTGTTTCTGATGACTTAGTTGTTGGCATTATAGATGAAGCAATTAAGAAACCATCATGTCAAAAAGGTTTCATTCTTGATGGTTTTCCAAGAACTGTGATCCAAGCACAGAAGGTATTAACATTGTAGGACATTTAAACTAAACATTTGATTGTTGCCTGTATGCACACAAACTTGTTTATCTTCACTTTTACATGATTTTCTTTGTTTTCTTTGCTTGCAGCTTGATGAGATACTGGAAAAGCAGGGAATTAAAATTGATAAGGTTCTCAATTTTGCAATTGATGATGCTGTCCTTGAGGAGCGGGTTACTGGCCGCTGGATACACCCATCCAGTGGCAGAACTTACCATACAAAATTTGCTCCTCCCAAGGTCTCTGGGGTTGATAATGTAAGGCTGCATCACTATTTATAAAATGTTATTTATTTAAATATGATTAGTATTTATAAGGATGTGACATTAGTGAGAGTTAGTTAAAAGCTGCTGCTATAATTCAGAATAGGAAAATAATGCTATATTTGAGATTCCACATTTCATTGTTTTAGGATGGTCAATTCTTTGAATAAGAGTGTTTTGGGTGCAATGCTGGTTTTAGTTGCAGGCGATGCTCTCTGAGAGTGACTATATTTTGAGGAAGTACTAGCTGTGTTACAGCTTACATTGTTAAATTTCTTTTCCTTAGGTTACTGGTGAACCTCTTATTCAGCGCAAGGATGACACTGCAGCTGTTCTTAAGTCAAGATTGGAGGCATTCCACAAGCAAACTGAACCGGTATGATTTTGAATCCTAATACGACTTGTAAATTTGGAAGTTTGGATATAATATAGTGGTCTATAATTATTATTATTTTTGTCTAAATCCTTGTTGATGTCTTATTGTCTTGTTTGACATTGCTAGATTATCTGGGATAAAACTGTTTCGGAAAGAAAAAGGCTGTTATATAGTTAAGCTAGTTTGTTTAGCAAATCAGATGAATGTGTGTACTTAGAGAAGGGGTGAATTGGTACAAACTCCGCAGGACTATCTTCGAAGGAGGGAACCTATGAATATATATGTAAATAAACAAATCAGATAAAAAATAAAAAATGCTGTTTTATGGTAAAAAAAAATCTACATCTATTCTCATGTTGAGCATATGATGGAAATTTTTTACTATATTTTCTCTCAAATTTCTTATTTTCAAGTACCACAACCATTTTTAATATAAACAATAACTTTCTGTACTTCTTTTACAATTTACTACATAAAAAGCAATTCAAATGAAATAAATTATCTTTAAATTTTCTTTCAGCAAACATATTCAAACAAACAAAATTCTATTATAATAAATTATAACTATCTAAGCTTGGAATTGAAGTTAATGTCAAGTTCTTTTCTCATTATTTTGCTTAATTTATCTCATTTCCAATTTCACTGGATATGCAGGTTATTGATTACTATACAAAAAAGGGTATTGTTGCTAATCTTTCTGCTGAGAAACCTTCCAAAGAGGTGACAGCTGAAGTGGTGAAAGTGCTGTCTTCGTAGAGTTTATCTTTACCCCTTCGGTCCAGCATGAAATGCAACTGTTTTGCCTTTAAAAAACCTAGTTTACTTGTATGTACTTTAATCTGATGATCTTTTCGACTTTTACTAATTTATTTGAAAATGCAAATGTGTGTTGTTCTGAAACACAAATTTGAAGAGTTACTTGGATAAAAAAAAAAGTTGAATAGAATGTATATGTTACTTTTGGACTATACTAGTTTAATAGTTTTGCATGAATGTCTTCCCTTGACCTTGTTTTGTACCTTAGTTAAGACGGATTTTGATGCCAATGAAATTGGCAGTGTGGACTTTGGTAAAGAAAATGTGTAGACAAATTTTGACATGAAATACTTTTATTTTCCATAGCCAATAAAATGCTTTAGCGTAGCATTATAAGTATTAAAAAATTGTTGTTTTGATTAGACAAATTTATTATTTAAATTCTTATTTTCTAATTCAAATCAAATGTTCATTGAACAGTTAAGTGAGTAATAATAGATTAGTCTTTCGCACAAGAGAAGTTTGACAAGTACAATAGCATCATGCAGCAATTTGTATGAAAGAAATTTAGTTTTTATATTTATTTTACACTTAATTGACTGTTGCACATGTACTAGTTTTTTTTTTTTTTTTTTAACTTGCGTCCTATTTTTTGGTTGTATAGCCGGACCGGTGAAAAAAGTAAAAAATATGATAAATAATATAATAGAAAATAAAAGATAAAAAATAGGGTGCATAGTTAGTGCAACCACCGCTGCCTAAGACAACATGATAAGCCCTGTGAATAACAAATCTCATCCCTCTCAACACTGAACCTCTGTTGCATTTTTTCACCTTCGATGGAACAAAGTAACATTAAGATATTTGCCAAGTTTCTCCTCAAGTCAAAACCAAGTAAAGACCTAAGTTCTACACTGTTGCTCTGTTCATGTTAATATAACATCCTTTGAGACAGTAAAAGAAAACACTGACAGGGAGATTGCAAAAGTGGG